>JAZKJV010002156.1:600000-916207 GCA_037367405.1 Ottelia alismoides
TATGAGATTAATATATAGGACATGTATTTGTCTCTTCTTCAAAACTCTCCATAATATCTCACGTGGGACATAATCATAAACATTCTCCAAATCAATACAAATCATAGGGAGGCTCTCCCTTTTAGCTATATAAATCTCCATTGTACTCCTAAGCAAATGGATGACTTCAATAGTTGAGTAATCTACCATGAATCCAAATTAGTTTTCTTTTACTTTGGAAACTTGCCTCAACCTTCTTTTGATCACATGTTCTCAAATTTTCATAATGTGACTCAACAACTTGATACCTCTGTAATTCGAACAATTTCAAATGTCCCATTTGTTCTTATAAAGAGGCACCACGTTACTTCTCCAATCTTCATGCATTTTCTTGCTTTGCAAATAATATTGAGTAAATTTGTAAGCCAAGTCAAATCACGCTTACCTAAAACTCTCTATACTTATATAAGAATGTCATCCGGTCCTACACCTTTCTCAAGTCTCATAACCTTCAAAGCCTCCTCTAGTTCCTGTCTTTGTATTCGTCTCTAACTTGCACGATTCAAATAACTTTCACTACTAACTAGATCACTCAGAGTGATCTCTCTTTTTCATTCTTCAATGAAAATCTTATGTATGTACTGCTTCCATCTAGTCTCTATATCCTTCCGAATAACAAACACGCGACCTTCCTCATCCTTATTGCATCTCACTTGAGAAAGGTCTTTGATATTTCTTTCTCTTGCTTTGGCCAACCTGAATATATCCTTTTGGCCCTCCTTAGAGTCAAGATTTTTGGGAAAAACTTCATAAGCTTTGTAGTTTGTGACAATTTCCTCTGTTTTATCCTTAGACATAACTTTAAAGCATGCCTTTAAGCTTCTTTTGCTCCCCTCCACTTCACCGCCAAGCCTCCTTTTGGCATAAAGCTCCTCCCTTTGACCCTCCTAGCATCTCTTTGGCTACCATTAGGATACAAGATGCTACTGCCTACCACATCTCATTTGCACTTCCATTACAATCTCAAAATAAGTCTTCTAAAACCTTCTCCCAGAAGCTTGATTGCTTCAATTTAAGATTCCACCATCTAGTTCTAGCGATCTTGGAAACTTTTTTTTTCTTTATCAGCCCTTTTATTTGCAAATCTATGACTAACAAGCAATGTTGGGTGACCAAACTATCTCTTGGGATTACTTTGCAGTCTTTGCTACACAATCGATCTCTTCTTCTCGACATAAAGTAATCTATCTTGTTCTAGACGAGCCAATCTTATAAGTAATTAAATGCCCTCCCTCTTCTCGAAGAGAGTATTTGCTATGAAAAGATTATAAATTGTTGTAAATCCAGATTGACTTTTCCCTCTTCATTCTTATACCCAGAGCCATGGCCTCCATGAACACTAGCATCCATTAAGATCTCCACCCAGTCAAATCATCTTTCTTTGGGGGATTCCTTGCAAAATCTTATCCAGATCCTCCCAAAAAGCTTGTTTAATCCTTTCATCTAAACCAATTTGCGGTGCATAAACTGAGATGATATTCAGAATTTCTTCTTCAAGCACCAATTTTAAAAAAATAATATGATCCCCAAATCTTTGCACCTCAACCACACCGTCCTTAAAATCCTTATGAACAACCACTCCAACACTGTTTCTACCATTATCTTTATCTGAATATCAAAGTTTAAAGCCTGTCTTCTCGATCTCCCTTGCTTTCTCTCAAACCCATTTCGTCTTTTGGAGACATAGTATCTGAATCTTCCTTTTTTCCATCGTATCTACGATCTCTATCGATTTGTGAATCAAAGTATCAATATTCTAACTACCTCTCGGCAACTTCCTTTGCAATCTCTTTTGGACTAACTTTACTCACATGTGTTCATCATGCAAGAACCCTTGTAAATTTTGGAATGCATCCGGACAGCGATGTAATGGAACTAGCTTATTCACTTGCATCCGTTCCTCATGGTTGCAAATTTCGAACTACATCCGGATAGCGATGTAGCGGCCTTGTAAATTTTTAATTGCATTCGAGCAATGCAATGCGTTGCAAGTAGGGAACACCCCAACGAAATGTAAGTACTTCTTGTGAATAAATAAAATTTATTGTTTCCTTTTGACCATCAAGTGACTGCTTTGAGTCTATTTCTTTTTACTTTGATTATGGACAAGTTGACAAGTCACATTCAGGATAAGTTGCCTTGGTGTATGTTATTTGCTGATGATATTGTGTTAATTGACGAGACTAAAGACGGAGTAAATGAGAAGCTTGAGGTCTGGAGACATGAGTTGGAGACTAAAGGATTTCGTATAAGTAGGGCTAAGATGGATTATATGGAGTGCACCTTTGATGGAAGCAATGGTGAAGGAATCAAGGTAAAGATTGATGACGATAACATTTAGAAGAGAGATTTCTTTAGATATATGGTATCTATTCTGCAACATGATGGGGAAATTGATGTAGATGTTACTAATAAAATAAATGCAAGCTGGCTAAAGTGGAGAGGAGCCTCTGCGGTTCTCTGTGATAAGAAAATTTCTTTAAAAATTAAAGGAAAGTTTTACAAAGCAGTCGTGAGACCTGCTATGCTTTATGGATCTGAATGTTGGCCTGTGAACCATAGACATGTGCAGAGAATGAATGCAGCAGAAATGAAAATGCTAAGGTGGATGTATGTACACACACACACACGCACGTAAAGATCGGATTCAGAATGATGCAATCAAAAAGAAAGTTGGTGTAGCTCCGATCGAGGATAAGATACGAGAAAACCGCTTAAGATGGTTTGAACATTTGCAAAGAAGATCAACTGATGCACCAGTTAGGAGATGCGAGTGTTGGGATGTTGAGCTGGCTAAGAGAGGGCGAGGACGGCCCAAGAAGTGTTGGAAAGAGACCATACGAAGGGATCTTAGTTTTGTGGATATAAGTCCGGGGTTGACCCAAGATAGATCTGAATGGAGGCGAAGAATCCATGTAGCCGACCCTACTTAATTGTGGGAATAGGCTTTGTTGTTGTTGTTGTTGTTGTGTTTCCTTTTGACCATGATTTTTTTGTTTCAAAATTTCACTTGATAATTTAGTCTTTTTGGTACATAGAGAGGCTTAAATTATTAGATTGATCAAATTATAAAAATCACTTGAAAATAACAATTTATTTGAAAATCTAACCTTAGTAATAATTTAGATTGTAAGTTTATCAAAATTTAAAAAGGTTCATTTTAAAAATATCAACTCTTTAAAAATATCATTTGAAAATACAATGAGCATACATAATAGTGGTATACTTAGCCCCCTTCCAGTAAAATTATTAGTTCCACCCATGTTTATAGTTTAATAGCTGAAATGGGTTTATTGAATTTTTTAGCAACATAATTATGCGTATTTGATAAAAAAGGAAAACATTTGTGAGGTGATCGAGCGACTAATTTTCCTTTATGATTCAAAATGTTACCAGGACTAAAAAACACGAGATTGAAGGACTAAAGTGCCAATGATGTGACCGAATATTTGACAAACGAGTTGATGTGAAGAGCAATATAGCTGAAAATGGTATCTGAGGTTAAAATTGGGTTTATATTCGAAGAGAATGAGAGGAATCACTTATCGTGTGTTTGAATAGAGGGTTATCTTGAAGTGGATGGATAACAATTTTGTGTGTTTTGGTGTTTGGATAGAGGGTTGTACTGTTGAGAGGGTTTTTGTGATGTAATTGTATTTAAGTTTGGAAAAATGATTAGAAACTAGGTAGTTGATATCTTTTAGATGATATGATGGTATATTATATTTTTTTGTTGGAATGGAAGAACGAGAAATGCGTGATTTGATTGATTAAATGAAAGAGAGAGAGTGGTTTTTGGGTGGGTCTCTCATGATGGGAATTAAAAATGTTATGGCCGCATAGGGGTGGACATGAGGGTGTATGGGGAAAACCTTGGTGGGAACCCTCCCAAAATCAAGGAAAACTCAGATTTGGGGGGATAACTCCCAACCGAACGAGAGCCCTTATCGTGGTTTCCCTTATAAATAATGATATATTTGGGGGTGACAATCACATACATCTGTTGGAGTATATGCGTCACATATAGTAATGGGTAATTGGATCCCTTCCGGGTCCAATTACCACATCTAGTGGTTTAGTCCCACATCTACTATTTGTCAGACTTGGAGACTCAATGGGGGTTATATAAGAAGTCCTACACCCGTTGTATAAGATGACAAAAACTTCAATAGAAGAAACAACCCTTTGAGACGTTCTCTCGTGGTTTCATCCCGCTCCTCACGAAGTGGGATTCCATGTAAAATCCCAGTGTTCTCATGTTTATTCTATTTCTCTGATATTACACTTCCACATTCTCGATTTCTAACATGGTATAGAGTTGATTAAATTCTTGATGATTTTATTATGATCATAACAGTTTATTTTTTTTTGGATTTGTCCTTGGATTTTTTTATTATGTTCATTTCTATTTAGACGTTCATGATCAAAAAAAGTTCTCGAATTCAATTCCTGAACCTTAACTTGTTGTGGAATCATACCATGAACAAACTACCAGAGAAACCTTAGATCTGGTTTCAGTGTTGTCACCTCTTTGTTGGACCTCTCTGTACTCCGTCGATCATCTCCAGTGGCCAACAGTAGTGGAACCACTATCTCCAAGTCATCGGAAGACTTCCAGATCAGGAATCTTGCGAAAGTTACTTGGTTGCTAGAGATCAACGACTCGCAATAGGTTCTCGAGAATCCTGGGTGGAGAGAAGACCTTGGTTTTTCATGGGTTCCTCCTGCAATTCCATGAAGCAATAACTAGCAACACATTGATTCGAAGAAGCATCATCTTCAATTTCCCATCGTATGCACGCATCAGGCATCCGACAAAAAAATGGAGGCGATTTGCAGCTCTTCTAGGCGAAGCTGGTCGCTCCTCGTGCTCCTTTAAGCGGAGCCCCATTGCAGGCATTGTCGCCCTCAAACCTAGCAGCAGGCCTCCATCGCTGCTCCTCTCTAGTCCCAGGCGGAGGCGACAACACCTCTCAGGCACCTGCAAGATCCTCCTAGCGACAAGGCATCCTCAAGCTCTCGATGGAAGCCCCAAATTAGGTCCTTCTTCCAATTGACGATGGATACAACCTCTACATACGATACACCTTCTGGATGCGCAGTCGATTTGCAGGCGGTGTACTTCCTCCTCCCATGTCCTGTCGACGACGGTGAGCTCTAGCAAGGCCCCCATTGGGAGGTGGAGGCTTTCGTAAGGAGGGTTCCCAAATTGGGAACTCTAGTGGTGCACAGAAAAAAGTTGGGCCATATGGCCCTTTAATGAACATTGGAGGGGGAGGGGGTTGCATTGCGATTAAAACAAGGGATGCTTTTTGGGACTGAGTTGGACCATGAGTTCTTTAAAAAAAGAGACAAAAAGAGAAGAGTTGTATGTTTCGCCCCAAGTTGACTGTACAAAAAAAGGAGAGATGAAAGCTGAAAAAAAGTGAACTAGTTAAAACAAGGGGAGGAGATTATTTGTTTTGTTTTGGAAAAAGGTGCATACAAAAAAGAGAGAGGAAAAACCGTATGTGAAAATACTTTGAAAAAAGGAGACCGCCAAAAAAAGGGAATAGCCATAAATATTTTTTTGATATTGTTTCTCTCCATCCTCATGTATTCTCCCAACTTGGTCGATGTCGTTTCCAATCAACATGGGAGAAATGGGGAGTATGTGTAGAGTTTTACAGGTCTTCAGTTCATATTCCAGGCCACATGTCAGACTCTACAGTTCAGATGCAGACTCTACATGTTTAGATAGTTTCAGAGTATGCAGTTTGGTTGCACACGTGATCATCAGTTGTGAGGTCCCTATATTTGATCTGGTCAACTCATGATTTTCATGTGATTTATAGGGACTCTAGAATGTAGATCCCATTCTCTATGCCATTGTGGTCTAGGGTTTTCACGTGGTTTCATAGGGACTCCATAGTAGAGATCACATTCTCTGAGCCAGTATAGGAGAGACCCAGTTCTCCAATGAGGAGACTTTCAGACTCCATTCTTCAGTGACCGTGGACTCTGATGGGGATGTTTCCACAGCTTTTTCCAGTTTGGCCCTTAAGAGAGATGGAGCAGTTTTGGACCAGAGTTCTCCAGGTGGAGACTCATTCCAATTTCAGTGACTCTGACAGACGCCGTACATAACACATGTTCTTCAATGAGGAGACCCAGTTCAACTCACACTCCAGTCCTTTGTTCCATCTTACCAGCACAACATGAGAAGCAACTCCTCGATAGCAATCGACAATAGAACATGCATTGACTTGATATTGTCTGTAGTGCCTTGTATTGTGAGTTTGAGATTTCTTTCTATTTGTCCAAGTT
This sequence comes from Ottelia alismoides, assembly GCA_037367405.1. Taxonomy (NCBI): domain Eukaryota; kingdom Viridiplantae; phylum Streptophyta; class Magnoliopsida; order Alismatales; family Hydrocharitaceae; genus Ottelia; species Ottelia alismoides. The sequence goes on from JAZKJV010002156.1 coordinate 606,346, forward strand.
GAGCATTGCATGCTTGATGAAGCGACCGGCTAACTAGGGTTAAGTTGATTTAAAACAGTGTCGTTGTGACCCTAATCAACCAATGCAATCAACGAGAAAATTATTCAACCACTATGCGATCAAGCAATTCAAACATGTGGTTTAGCTACTTTTATTAACCTAGTATAGCGACCATGGTCGAATTCAAGGAGCACAATTAGAAGCTAAGTAGGTAATTTAGAAAGTAAAAAGATTTTTATTATCTTTTTATTGGTTTTAGCTTTGCAAAATTTTAATTTTCCAAATAAGGCAAAATAAGAACGAAGGTGATAAATATGCACAAACACTCTTTTTGGATTTTTAAATATGTAAAAAATGCTTAGAAAAATAGAATAAAAATATTCTTGGGTCTTTCAAATTTTATGCTTTTTATAATGATTTTTGGGTTAATTTTTCAAATGTTTTTGTAACTTTCTAAAAATAAAAAAGTACAAAAATAAGCAAATAGTGTGTAGCCAGAAGTGTTTTTCAAATTAAAAATAAAAAGACAAGCTCAAATCTTCTGGAAATGAATTTTGTTAAATACTAGGAATAAATATCTATAAACATGAACTTAAAATGCATTTTTTGGATTTTTGTTGATTTTATATGATTTTTATAAGTTTTTGAGTCTTTTGCAAATTTTTAGGTTTTATAAGGTATTTTCAAGCAAAATTTATACATGAGCTAAAATAGGATTAAAGTCAATTATGATAATTTTTATGAATTTTTTCAAAGGTTTTTCGAATTTTTATAGATTTTCTAAGACAAACAGAGGTTTTTTAAACTATTTTTGGATTTTTAATAATAGAAAATAAAAGACAAATGGCAAACAAAAATTATCACACAAATAACAAGTTAGCAGGAGCTACAGTGTATTTTTTTAATAATTTTTAGGGCCAAAATCCAATTATTATGAATAATCAAAGATAATAATTTAAAACTATGAAGCATGGACCTATATGCAATTATTTCAAGTTTCAGGGCCTACTGGATAACAAATAGTTAAAGTATAAAGGCCTTTGTGCAAAAAATCCAGGCAAATCAGGTGCTACACGTGACACAATACACACAGGGGCATGAATGCAATAACTCAAAAGTTCAGTTCATTCAATAACTATGAAATAGTTCAGGACACAAGCTGCAATTAACCCACAAAAACACATGTGGACGTATGCGAACTCAACTCAACGGGACTAAAATGTAAATAAATAAAGTATGAGGTCCTTACTGTAATTTTTTTAACTAATTATTACAATTAATAAACTACAACAACAACAACAACAAAGCCTTTTCCCACAATTAAGTAGGGTCGACTACATGGATTCTTCGCCTCCATTCAGATCTATCTTGGGTTTACAATTAATAAACTAAAGCGAAATAAGATAAAAGGTACGAGCAAGAGTGAAATATACCATCGCAAGGGGGAACGACACATGGCGCTACTTTGGATCTGACGGCTATGGCTTGACGTGAACGAATGGCTGAGAATGATCCACTTATGACGGACGGCTCCGATCTCTGGTACCGCTTCGATGATGAGTGGTTGGGGATCAATCCTCAGGAGATCGGACGATCAAGGAGCCTCCCAAAATGGATGCATGAGATTAGAACTGGGAGGGCCCCTGATCCAATGGGTGGGGAGACATTTGGAAGAACTGAAGAACTCATCTCCGATGAGTTTTGGACGGCGATTGCGTAGTCTCCCAACGTCCTCCGAGACTGCTCAGATGGGGAGGACGTTGCTGATGGCTATCCGCAGCTGTTGGTGCGCTTAATAGGGTCCAAGACCTCGAAATGAGTCCTGGAGAGGCAGGGGGTCTTGGAGCTCCTTGGAATTGGGGAATGCTGCTGTTTTCTAGACAACAGCTAGTCCAAGGAGTTTAGGAGAAGCGAGGGCTGCATTTTTCTCACTTCATCGAAGCATGTGGTCACCTCTCACCTAAGGTTCCATCTCAAGAATAAAATGATTTTTCATTACTTCAATCGACTAGTCTCCGTGTTCCTCGAATGTAGAATAGTTGCTGTGATTTGCGGTGAAGTTCTTGATGTGCTATCGGGCGGTGAGTTTCCTTTTCTTTCTTCTCTTTGTAGAAAATAAAATTGCGAAGCAAATCAAAGTAAGAACAAAATATAAATGAGGCTTTGATTTTATGTAGAACCTTACTCCTTAAGGAACAGGATGAAACCACGGGAGAACCGCCTCAAAGGACCGATAATCTATTATGTTTTTTAATGTATACATGGGTTATGAGATTCTTTATATAGCTCCACCAAGGCACCAAACTCCCACCATCACACGATGTGGGACTAAATACATGAGTCACCAAAGACATCTCCAACACTACCTTTTTTTTTGAGGCTCAAAAGAAGGGGGATACACTCGTTGGTGCTCGCCCCAGAAATATATAAAACTAAATAAGAGAGAAATGAGAGATACTTACATAGGGGAGGTGGGGTAGAAGGGAACAAAAGGCGAATGCGAATACAAGAAGAAAAGCCGCCACAGATTGGCCATTAACCTATGGAGTACACCAATCGGAGATAAATTGAGTACCCGAAATAATGACGTTTTCACGATAGAAACGCTGCCCGAGAAAATAACGTCGTTCCTGGCAAGCCAAATGCACCACAACCGCGCGATAGGAGCCAAGAGATGACGCCTGTCCCTGTCCCTGTTCGACCAAAGAGTCTCATAAAAGCCTTCGAGATTGTCCGCTCGAGCCCAGGCCAGATCGTCCCAAACACCCGCAACCAAGGAGCAGCCAAAGAATAGATGATCAGCGGTTTCGTCCTCATCGCAGCATAGAGGGCATGAAGCACTGATCTGTGGAAAAAACTTGGCGCAACGATCGCGAGTCAACAACCTCCTTTGGTGAAGTAACCAAAGGAAGATGCCAATGCGCTCCGGCAAGCGCAGACCCCAGATGAGACCACAGTCACGCACAAGAAGAGAAGACGTAAGTGGAGGAGAAGGGAGCAGATCCCGGTAGGCCTTCCGAGTGGAGAAGGAACCGTCCTTCCAGTGCCAATGATCCCCCTGCAAATTAGGCGTAGCAACAGTATAGAGAGCCGCCATCATCAAAACGTAATCGTCCACCTGCTGCTCAGAGAAGTTCGCCGAGAATCGAGGGCACCAACAGCCATCCGCCCAGCACTCCGCGACAGACGCATGCCTATTCGACGCAAGGGCGAACAATCGCGGGAAACGCACCTGAAGAGGGCCCCCTCCCGACCAATCATCCAACCAAAATTTGAAGGATTCCCCCGTCCCCAGCACAGGGGTGAAGAGCGCCACATTCCTCTGCAGTGCGGCCGAGACACTGCGCCAGAACTGGGAGTAATGTAATTGCAAGGCCCCCCGCTGCAGCCCGAACAAGTCGCTGCCCAAGAGCACCCTTAGAACATTGGTGAAAAAGTTATCACCCTTTCCCCAGAGTCTACTCACCCATTTGAGTAAGAAGGTGTCATTAACCAGATCCAATCTCCGGACACCAAGCCCACGAAACGTTTAGGCATGGACACCACATCCCAAGCGGCCAGATGCATACCCCTACCATTCCCGTCCTTCCGCCCCCACAAGAAACGTCGCATACACCGCTCCAGGCGCAAGCGGATCCCCGCAGACATTCTTCAAACAGAGAGGAAATATACGGGTATAGATGAGAGCACCGATTTGAGAAGGATAAGACGCCCTCCCCGAGAAAGCAAGGCCGCCCGCCAACCGGCAAGGCGCGACTCCACCCGTTCAGTGATAACACGCCAATCCTTAGTTCTGGCCCGCCCCATCGATAAGGGAATACCAAGATAAGGAATTGGAAGCTCCCCAGGCGAAGAGCCGAGCAGCCGGCCGCATTCCTCCGCCTCCGCGGGCGACAAGCCAAAAGGCACCACGTTGGATTTGGAGACATTAATCGACAAGCCCGATAATTCGCAAAAAGAGCGAGAGTAATGGCCATACCGGAAACCTCCTCCGGACCGCCCTCAATGAAGCAAATCGTATCGTCAGCGAACTGGATCAAGGGCACGCAAACATCCCCCTTGCGGAACCCATTAGTAAGCCCCACGTCAATTACGCGGTACACCATTCGTGCCAGCACATCAGAGGCCAAAACGAAGAGGAGGGGCGCAAGAGGGCAGCCCTGACACACCCCCCTGCGAGGCTGGAAAGATCCGCCAATCGGCCATCCGTTGATCAACACAGAGAGCGAAGCCGTGGAGACGCATCTACGCATCCAAGAGATCCATAAGTTTGGGAAACCCCGTCTTCGCAAAACAGACCACAGGAAGCTCCAATCGAGGCAATCATAATCCTTTGCAAAATCAATTTTCCATAGCACCCCCTTCTTTTTTTCTGTTTTCCAATCCGCCACCATTTCGGAGGCCACGACAATGCAGTCAGCGATTTGCCTCCCTTTAATGAACGCTGCTTGAACCGGAGAGATAAGGCCATCCAGAACCTGAGACAGACGCGTGGCTAAAATTTTTGCCACGATAAGGTAGATTCCATTGGAGACTGAAATCGGTCGAAAATCCTCAATACGCATCTCCAACACTACCTCTCATGCTGGAGCATGAAATGCTCAGCTTAGACAAACACAAAGAAGACACTCACTTACTGAATACAAGACACTACGAATAATATCAACTCAACACATACATCGTCGGTTGTAGTCGAGGACGTTGTTTCTCCTGTCATGTTGGTGAGGAGGAACTTGAGGCTGGAGTGTGAACTGGCTCGAACTGAAATGAGTCTCCCACTGGGAGAACTATGGCCCATAACATGTCTTCTTCACTTAGAGAATGCTCCATCTGTCTGAATGGCCGGATAACAAAAAGGGTAAATTACAAAACAGGGACTGATCTTTACATGTATTCCCAAATGAGGGACTGAACTTTAGATTGTAACAAATAAGGGACTCATCTTTAATTTAACGGCGGAGGCCCCAACGCCGTCATTGGATTACTCAATTTATGATGTAGATGGACGAGTATACCCCTGCCTATTCCCTTTGTCACACGAATAGAAGAATCTTCAGGTTTCTCCCACCATGGCGGTTGCCGCCCTCGTCCATGCCAATCGTGCCCCAGCCACTTCGCCTACACGTACTCACTCCTCCTCCATGGGTGGAACGCGCATGTCCATGCTCTTCTTGGACGCCGTGGTGGCGGTTGGACCTCTCGACGAACATGCATAGATCATCCAGATATTCCTCCCTAATTGTGTAGTTCTCTTGTGCCACCAAATCCCATCCAAATTAAATCTCAATTTTTTTTAAAAGATATTGAAGAAACAAGTGAGGGAAGTAATCAAAATCTAATTTTGATTTATGGGTAGTGATCCGAATCGCCTAAAACCGACCTCATCATTGGTGTTGTGATTCACCGTGAGCTACAGAGCCTCCACATCCTCCACGATAATCCCCGAGATCTTCTACCTTCCTCGCCATGATCGCTCCCTATCACCCACATTTAGGGAGAACATGTCCTCCCCCTTCGTCACCATCACAAGAACGCGTCCTCTCCTGCCTTCCTCGCTAAGCTCTGCTCCTCCGTTGCATCGAAGCTCTGGTCATCGCCAGCGAGTTTTGTGCTACTGTTGATGGTGCTCGTGGTTGGGCGATTCTCCGTCGATTCCAGGAGCTCCATGGATGATAAAGACACAACCTTATGCCCACGCGAGATCGAACCAGAGAATATTTCAACATATGGGTCGATGGGCCCAAACATGAAACTTGCTCGATCAAATCAGATAAGAAGCCCTGATCAACATGGATAGGACCGGAGAGGTAGCGAGGCATGGGCTGGAGGGGGACAAAGAAGGAGTGGGTGCAATCGAAGGCGGCGGCTGTGGAGTTGGGGAGGAGGGAGAAGGTGGAGAAAGGAACGATGGAGGAGGCGTCGGAGATGGTGCGGAAGGTGGTGGTAGTGGGGATATTTTTGTGGCCGTGGACTTTGGAGGAGGAGAGACGAGCCAGGTCGGGTCATACGTAGCAGAAGGAGTGCCCGAGGCCCTCTTCGCAACAACTGTAAGGGTCGGAAACCACAACAGCTAAGTCTCGCCGGCACTGGCACCATCATCGCATGCAATCGGATCTTGTGTTCCTCGACAAGCATTCGACAGGCTTACCAAAGCGGTTGCCCATGAAGAGAGAGAGAAGGTGTCGAGTGGTGTGTTATGTGGGGAAGAAGTAAAGAGGTAATAGGCAGGGGTATACTCGTCCATCTACATCATAAATTGAGTAATCCATTGACGGCGTTGGGGCCTCCACCGTTAAATTAAAGATGAGTCCCTTATTTGTTACAATCTAAAGTTCAGTCCCTCATTTGGGAATACATGTAAAGATCAGTCCCTTTTTTGTAATTTACCCTAACAAAAATATCCATGTGGAGGAGTTCATGGTCACTGGATCTTGCCGTGGGAATATCCATGCATATTGGAGTTTACCGTCATTGAACTTGTCGTGAGAATATCCATACACACTGGAGTTCACGGTCACATGCCGTGGGAATATCCATGGTACTGGAGTTTACAGTTAACAGAACATGCCGTGGGGATATCCATACACAAGGATTTCACGATCTCATGCCATGGGAATATCCATACACAAGGAGTTCATGGTCAATGGAGAATGGAGCAAAGACAATGAGTCTCTCACCGTAAGAACTCTAAACACAGGGTCACTCTAACATAGAGTGCCTTAAACATTGGTAGGGTCTTGAAACCACAACCCAACACTCCCCCTTTCTCCCATACTTGTCAGAAAAGGAATGATATTTGATCAAGTTGGGAGAATAAATGAAGGGGTCAAATACGTAACATCCTTTCTTTTCTCCCCTTTTTTCCCATGAGTTATTCACATTTTTTAACCCTTCATTTTTTGTCATCATATTTTTAATGACAGATACTTTTTTGCCATTACCTTTTTTGCTGCCTTTTTCCTTTTTTGCCATATTCCTTTCTTTTTGTACATTTTTTTCAAAACTCACTACACTTGGGCCCAAAAATATCACAGTTTTAGCTCTTCTTTTTTTAATACATGGCAGTAGCAGCAATTGGGTCCCCCCTTTTTTTAATATGCTCTTCCTTCTTTTATTTGCTTCAGATCAGCCCATTTTAGGCCTAAATCAGGGGTCCCAAATGCCCCTTAGCTCCCTTTCTTTTACTTCTCTCTTTCTCCCTTTCTTTTTTTTGTTTTTTTACAAGGCTCGTTGGACTCGAATAAAAAAGCATCCCCTACCACTCTTGCCTCCTCTATCATGGATCCCCTTTTTTTATAATACTTGGCCCAACTGGGCCGCCGATACATATGGGGGTTCCTCCTCCTTGAACCTAAGGCGCTAGAAGAACACAAACTAAAGCCACCACCTGTGAGATGCCAACTCCGCCGAGATATACGTCGCTTGGAGGGAGCCGCTTGGAGTTCCTGCAATGGGGATCAGGGCCACATTCTTCATCGATCTCCACCCCTTTTTTGTTGTTGTGATCTTTGCGCATGGGACTGCTGAAATCAATGGCTCTAGGTTGCGTCTTTTGTGAGCGTGGCTTCTTCTTTACGTTGCGCCTTTTGTGTGTTGGAGAATCCATCAACACGTCGCAACCTTTAGTTTTTTGAGAAGAAAGGGCTCCTAGGCGGCTCTAATTTCTACTAAATGACCTTCGTAGATGAGGTTGAACATGTGGGGTTTGTTGTTGCTACATCTTCTCGCACGTGAGGGGAAGCAGATGAGGGGTCCCTCGGGCTTCTTCTTCTATGGATGGAGGAGGATACCAAGGAGGAGTCAGAACTGTAAGTGCTGTTGATGCTACTACGTCTCGAGTGTGCGCGTGACAACGTGTAGATCTAGGGTTTCAGGAACCCCAGAAGGAGAATATAAACTATCCCCTCAAATCTTCTATCCTCCACCATACCGCCGGTCGATCGACTATCCAGCCCACGACACCCTCCAGCTGCCCAAGGCACCCTACGCTGCCTGACTTGCGACAACCTCCAGCCGCCAACAGCACCCTCCAACCGATGCTGGCTTCAGCAGCCTGTCTGCGGCTACCCAAGGGCTGCGATGACCTGTATTGACTGGTTCGAACTCCATATGCTATATTATCATCCCATTCTACATGACCTGTCTCACCTTTCCTGTGGCACCTATGCTTTGATCGCCTTCCCCTTCAGAAGATGCGTCAAGTTCTCCTTCAGATCTCACCTCGCTCATCCTTCCAATACATCAAGCACTTTCAAACACAAGATAAGCAATCAACACAAGTACACATGTATTTAACGTGAAAGCCCTCCTTGGTAAAAATCACGACCTGAGTCTTCTAACGAGGGTTTTCAACCTGACGCACGCGGGTCTTACCGCTAAACCGAATTGCTTACGCTGGGCAGCCCAACTATATTACAACATGAGTTTATTACATGGTTAACTCAACCGTTTGTAATTCATGCAAGGGATTTTTACTTTACAAACCCTATAAACTTGTTAAATGACTTCTACGACCTTTGAAATATCGATATTCTTCCCTCGACCCTGTATACTTGTTAACCCTTACCCCATAAATCCTGTAGTTAACCCCCATTCATTTACCCGTTAAATTTAACCAGATTATGTTAAAAAGAGGTGAATATCACCTGCTTTATTTATCAAATTTAAAAAAGATGCCATCCTTGATCCCTCTTCCCAGTGCCGCTCGATCTCCTCCCTCTCCCCGCACGCCTCCCAACCTCCCTCAATCCTTCCCTTGCACTGCCTGACCTCCCACCTTCCTCCCCCGTACCGCTCCATTTTCGGCCCCTTGTGCCCTCTTCGATCTCCGATGCTCATTTAAGAACTCCAAGTTTGGAAACCTGCAATTTCAGTGGAGACTTTGCCCTTAATGGCGGGGTGTGGCGATTCGAGGCGATGGAGTTCTCAGCGAGCCGGTGTGCGGAGTTGATCAGGGAGGGGGGGACCGCGGGGAGGCTCGTGCGGGGAGGATATACTCCTCTTGCGGGTAGGAATCCATGCTTTGGAGAGGGCAAGGAGCTCAGGCTCACGTAATGCCAGCCCTCAGTTCGTGGCAGCAGAAGGGGAGGACGCGCTCTCAAGGGAGGGGAGGTGGGTGCTTGTCTCGCATAAGAAGCCGGGACGAGCTTGCTGGCGTTGTGGTGTAAGGGCGCATTTGGCATCGGTTTGTGTAGCGAAGCCACGCTGTTTTGCATGTGGAGGTCTGGGTCACAAGCAGGTGGTTTGCGGTTCTCGAATGCGGTTAGATGTGAATCGTTTCTCGTTAGGAAGATCAGCTTCTCTTCCGAGGAATCCTCGTGGGAAGGTGGTTGGGTTCGCCGGTGGAGGACGCTCCTTTGCGCAGGTTGTTGCCGGAGGTGCATGCATGCACTCGGAGGCGGAGTCTTCTTCGCATCATAAGGAATCTTTCGTTTCATCTGAAGACCCTGGAGCTGTTACGACGAAGGTGGGGGAGCAGTTTACACGAAGCTCCTCCGGTAGCAGGGCGATTGTCGGCGTCTATCTGGGCGATTGCTTTTCCGTCGAGGTGGTGATCAACCTTCTGAGGGAGTTCTTGGGGGTTTGTTTTTCGGGAGACGTCATCCCCCTTGGGACAAGGAGGTGCTGCGTAAGGGGGCTCTCGAACGATCAGCCTCTGAGGTTATTACGTGGCGGTCCGAGGGGAGGCATCACATGGAGGGACCTGCGTTTTGCGGATGGGGCATGTACGGACATGGAGGTTTGCGTTGCTGTGGTCCGAGGCGTTCCATTCCTTTCTCGGTCTGTTCACTGTCTAAGGCGTCCTCTGAGAAGATGGGGTGAAGTGCTGGCCGTCACTGACGACTGTTTATCTCCGGGATTCGATTCCTCGTCGACGAAGATTCTCATGGAGTGCAACAAGTCCTTCGTGGACAGAACGACGGATCAGGTTTTCTTCGGGGACCTAAAGTTTGGCCGCTTCTACTGTCGTTTGGAGTTGTCGGTGGTGCCTCCGCCGCCACCTCCGACGGAGCATGATGTCGCCTTAAAGTCGGACGTTGGAAGAGGTAAGGGCGTCGTTTCGACTCTCGAGGTGCAGTTACCAAAGCAAGATGCTGCTTCGGGGTTCTCGCCAAGCTATGATGTTTTCGTAAGGCATTCGGATTATCTCGTATGCGAAGCCCATCCTTTCGCTTGGAATCTGTGCATGTTTGCCGCCGTTGACGGTTTCAAGGGTGACGTGGCGAGTAGGTGCACATGTTCCAATGGGGATTACGTCTTCTCGAAGGACTCGCCTGGTTCCTCCTTTCGTGTGAGACCCCTAGGATCCGGGTACCCGTTTACGCGCATTTCGCAGCGTTTCATTCACATTTGATCGCACAAGTCGCACAAAAACTTGGGGAAAGTCTTAGGGTTGGGGTGCCTCCATAGGCATGCGGTGTAGTATAATGCATCCTAACTAAGATCCCAACACGTCCACTAGCTTATTAAGATTTCGAATTCAGATTATAGTCACTTTCATTTACTCAACTTAAACTGTGATCTTTATAGGGATTTCAAAACAGATTATAGTCACTTCTAATCATCTCAATTTTAAATTGTGATTTCCTCCAAACCTTGACTGTAACTCTCTCTGATGTAACTCTCGATGATGTAGATATAGATGTAAATATGGATGATCTGGATGTAGAATCGCCAAGTCTGTTGGCGAAAGAAAAACTCAAGCGGTGAAGAAGCCAACAAAAGGGCTTTTCTGTCTCGCCCTCTAATTGGAAGGACGGTCCAATAGAGGGATAGGTCTACTCCCAAACTACGCCACTGAGGCGGGTGAGAGGGACTTCCCGGAAAAGTCACTCTAGAAAAACAGCCCGACCAGTAACGGGCAACCGAGCTCATACGTAAAACTGAAAAACCGAGGATCCCCCGCCTGGGTATCCTAAACAGAGGGTCAGCATAACTGGTCTAAAGTCGGGATCCCAACGAGGCGTAAAAACACTGCGAGCTCGCGTAAAAACCGAAAAGGGACTGGGATCCTAGACATCGCGCACTTGGTGGCCGCTGCCCAAACTAGGCTTCCTATCTCCCGCCCAGTTGAGAGTCACCGCGCTCTCACACAGTCAGGTGTAAGGTTTACCGTGACCGGCATTCTAATTCACAAGTCATAATTCATTCATGATCATCATCACTTGCATGACAACTCAACCCTTTCCTAATCCCTTATGTGGTTAATCATACAATCTAGGTCTCTAGAGCAACTATCTTTATTGATAGTGATTTATAGATCACAGAGTGTATCTAAGTATGATTTTATGCAGATGATCAATCTTTATCATAGATGATATAATCATAATTAAGATGTTTCTTGAATAATACTTGCATTGTTCAAGATTGTTTGAAAATCATCTGGAATTTCACATTTATTTGGTTGATGAACCATATGTAATAGTTGGAATTTTTATATATAAATCGACAAGTATATCTAGTAAATCATTATGTAAGAAACCATAACCCTCAAATTCAACATTTTAAGTTGATCGATATGATGTGTAAAAGATACGCCAATTATTGTGTATCATAATTATAATTCCATTGGTACTTTTAATCCATGAGAAGTGCATATCGTTAATAATTATCCAACATCACTCTTCTGAGGTCTTATCTCAATTTAATAGTCTTCTCAAGGCACCCTACCCACTATCAATGATCATGTAAGTTTATAGAATTTTATTTTTTTCCACCATCAGATATTAGAAGGTTAAATGATATGATCTGTTTATAATGTACATAATATGATTCCAAAATTTCAGATATATAAAAAAAATCGAGATTTCTTGCTATCAGTATAAACAACAGTATAACGGTGGGACATCCAATGATCTCACAATAACTATCTTATTCTGTGCCTTCTCAATCGTCTGATTCTCATTTAATTAACAAAAATTTATGGGGACATTTTAAATATCTGTATACCCTTTATCTACTAAAACCTCCAAAAGCTGATTCCCTTTATTCCAGACATAAAAATAACTAAACTCTGTCTGTTTAACATTTCATATAATAAGATGAGAAATTAATTTCAAAACCACTATAATAGTTGCATGTAATTACAGTAGAGAGAAGAGTAGTTCTTACAGTGAGTTTTACTATATAAAATGACGAATTTATAAGTTATTTTATCCACTTTCTTTCCTTCAAGAATAAGAACGGTGAATCCCCTTTTTATATCTATCTTCATATGCTTCACCAAAGAGTAATTTAAAGGTACACAGATAATGTAACATGAATCAGAACCTGGTATTTCAGAATGCAAAGAATTGCCAGAGTTGACTTTAAACAAAAATACACCTCACTGATTTAAGTCATGAAATTTGATTGGAGATAGAATTTTGAGATTCCAACAAGTAGTAAGGGGAAATTGTGCATACGATCAAGCCTAGAATGCATCAATGGAAGTAATGAGGAGAGGAGAGATTTGCACATGCAAGGCAGCAATGAGGAGAATGGAGTTGTACCTTTGATCTCTTTAAGGTTGGAGAGAATCCTGCATGCAAGATTGGAGTTGGAGTAAGGAACTCCAGCAGTTCTAAATTTGTTGACACAGGAGCAGGGGCTTTGAATCAAACAGCTGTTGTCTGCTGTGAGCAGAACTTGAAGATGAGAAAGAGAGATGGCAGAGATCGGGAAAAATGTTTGAGTCTTGGAGAAAAAAACGAGAGAGGGAACAACGAGTGGGGGTTTGTATTTATAGCAAAAGGAAGACAACCCATTTCCCTTCTGTTTTTGCCAGATGGAAAGGTAACGAGTGCCATTTGCATACTGTCGACAGTGAGCTGGAATTAAACTTAAACAAATTTTTATTTATTATGTATATATTTAAATTACTTTTCTTTCTTACTTGAGATACCAATTTCATCCGTACTCGCGCCTTGAGTCTCGGATTCGAGTGCTCAATATCTTATTTTGATCGTCTTAAAATGACGGTCAATATGAGTATAATATTGATATACTTACGATTGGATTTTGAATATCCTAAATTTTCGGATACGGTTTTTGTTTAAGATCAAATTTTATGATTTAAAAATATCAAACAACCTCCGATTGACGAACGGTCAATTCCGTTGGTCTTGTATCGTCGAATCGATCTAATAACGGTCTTGATTCTTTTTGTGGTTTCTGAATTTACGTCACGACTTTTCCACGGCACGCATTAGGATGCGGCCGATTTTTTTGTTGATTTCACCTGAACGACTTTTGATTCACAATCACTTGGTCGATTTAGGTTATCTAATGTTGTCAGATAACTTTATTGGGTTAATCGGACCTAAATTAGATCGAGTCCGGGTTTGATTGGAAATCGGAAGTTACAATTATAAAAACCTCAAAGGGAGTCTCGTCCTCGAGACTCGAGTCAAGGTCATTGGATGTCTTGGGTTTCATTTGCCATAAAAACCTCAAAGGGTGTTGAACCCATAAAAACCTCAAAGAGAAAACATACCATATATGTATCATGTATCTAATTACAAAAGCTTGTTTTGATGATTACATCAGAAAAGCTGCGGGTATCGTGCCCACATGTCGGCTTCGGTCTCCCATTTTGCTTTCTTGACACCGTGTCGGTGCCACAAAACCTTGACCAATGGAATCTCTTTGCTACGAAGTTTCTTCACAACATTGTCAATGATCTGTACCGGCTTCTCCTCGTAAGTCAAATATGGCTCTACGTCGAGATTCTCGTAACTGATGATGTGTCGTGGATCATGCACATACTTCCTCGGGTTGGATATATGGAAGACATCATGTATAGCTGAAAGATGCGGAGGAAGGGCTACTCGGTAGGCCACTTTCCCCACTTGCAAGAATCTCAAACGGACCCACATATCGCGTTGCTAGTTTGCCACGAACACCGAATCTCTGTATTCCCTTCATGGGAGATACACAGAGGAATACCCCATCTCCAACCTATAATTGATAGGAAGGTCATTAATATGAGATTAAGTTAATTTTGTAATAAAGGAAAGAGAAGAAGATTGGATACCTGAAACTCCAAATCTCTTCTCCGACGGTCTGCATAGCTCTTCTGGCGGCTCTGTGCTGTCAGAAGTATCCGTCTCACAAGATCAACAGCTCTCGCGATCTCCTCCAGGAGATCTATGGAGTAGAGAACATGGTCACCTACCTCACACCAACTGAGAGGTGTGAGACATCTCCGCCTGTGTAGGGCTTCGAATGGTGCTATGCCAATACTGGAGTGATAACTGTTGTTGTACGTGAATTCCACTAATGACAAATGGTCCTTCCAGGATCCTTTCCACTCCAAAGTGCAAGCGCGAAGCAAATCCTCCAATATCTGTATGGTGCGCTCACTCTGCCCGTCAGTCTGCGGATGATATGCAGAACTCATTCTCAGCTCTGTCTGTAGTGCTGACATAAACTGGTGCCAATAATGAGATGTAAATCTCGAATCCCGATCAAACACCACCTCTCGTGGTATACCATGTAGCCTGGTAATATTCTGCACATATAGCTCGGCCAATCTGGATGGATTGTAAGTCGTATTGACATGTATGAAATGGGATGACTTGGTCAACCTATCAACAATAACCCAAATGGAATCATGGCCACCCGGTGTCTTTGGTAGACTCGTAACAAAATCCATAGAAATGCTCTCCCACTTCCACTCGGGAATGGGGAGAGACTGCAGTAATCCCGGTGGTCTCCTGTGTTCGACCTTGACCATTTGACAGGTCATGCATCTGCTGACATGTAGCGCCACATCGCGCTTCATTCCATCCTACCAGAAATGTCGGCGCAGATCACGGTACATCTTCGTGCTACCTAGATGGCTAGATAACCGTGAAGTGTGTGCCTCATCAAGAATATCTCTGCGTAACTGCTCGTCGTTGGGCACAACGACTCGGCCTGCCTTCCATAAAATGGACTCTGCCACAACAAAATCATCAACCTCGTCCTTGACGACTCGCATGTATCTATCTCGGATCCAAGGATCTGTCTTCTGGCCTTTGACAATGCGATCCCACGACTGCTGAATCGTGGAGGTACGTCAGTAGAAATGGATGCACTCTCCTGAGGATGCCAATCTGTCAAAGCGGCAAGCGTATCCCATGTATATAGCCAGTTCGCCGTACCATCAGCATGCGCTCTCCTGCTGAGTGCATCGGCCACCACGTTTCCCTTACCTGGATGGTAAGAGATCGTGCAATCATAATCCTTCAGCAGCTCGAGCCATCTGCGCTGCCTCATGTTCAGCTCTTTCTGATCAAAGATGTACTTCAAGCTCTTGTGGTCTGTGAAAATCTCGAAATTCACTCCATAAAGATAGTGGCGCCAGATCTTCGAGGCGAAGACAACTGTCTCCAACTCCAAGTCATGTGTGGGGTAGTTTTGCTCGTGCGGTCTCGACTCTCAACTGCCGTGATGCGTAAGCAATCACCTGTCCTCTTTGCATCAACACTGTTCCTAGACCTTCTCCAAATGCATCTGTATAGACTGCATAGTCCTGAGTGCCTGAAGGAAGAGTAAGAATAGGTGCTGTAGTCAATCTCTTCTTCAGTGTACTGAAGGCCTGCTCACAAGAATCGTCCCAAATGAGGACTCCCTTCTGCGTCTATCGTGTCAAAGCGCGGACAATGCATGAAAATCTGTTGACAAAGCGTCCATAATAGCCCGCTAGCCCGAGGAAGCTCCGAATCTGTGTAACAGTCTTGGGCTGCTCCCAAGACATAACTGCATCTATCTTCGCAGGATCAACTGCAATGCATGCTCCAGAAATGACATTCCCGAGAAACGAGACCTGGGATAACCAGAACTCACACTTGCTCAACTTGGCATATAGCTTGTGCTCCCTCAATGTATCCAAAACAATTCGTAGATCATTCGCATGATCCCATTCATTCCGTGAGTAGATGAGCACATCATCGATGAATACCACTACAAACTTGTCCAAGTATGGACGGAAGATACGATTCATCATATCCATGAAAGCTGCAGGTGCATTGGTGAGCCCAAACGGCATCACCACAAACTCGTAGTGTCCATAGCGAGTCCTGAAGGATGTCTTCGGAATGTCCGACTCGCGAATCCTCAGCTGATGGTAGCCTGAGCGAAGATCGATCTTTGAGAAAACCGAAGATCCCTGGAGCTGATCGAATAAATCATCGATGCGCGGCAAAGGATAACGGTTCTTCATCGTTCTCTTGTTTAGCTGCCTGTAATCGATGCACAGTCTCATGGATCCATCCTTCTTCTTGACAAATAGAACCGGAGCACCTCAAGGTGAAGTGCTCGGTCTCACGAATCCCAAATCTAGCAACTCCTGCAACTGCACCTTCAGCTCCCTCAACTCGGCTAGTGTCATGCGATAAGGTGCCATAGAGATCGGCTGTGTATCTGGTAGCAAGGTGATCTCGAACTCGATCTCTCTCTCAGGAGATAATCCTGTTAGCTCATCTGAAAACACATCTGGGTATTCTGATACTATTCGGATATCATGTATCATCGGCTCCTGATCAGATACTTTCCGAACAAATGCAAGGTATGAATCACAACTTTGATCAACAAGTTGCTGAGCTTGTAACATGGAAATGTACTCTATGGTGGAGTCATGTATAGTGCCCTCAAAAGTGAACTCGGGTAAATCTGGAATCCTGAAGGCAACTGTCTTCATAAAACAATCAACCAGTGCATGATGAGTAGATAGCCAATCCAAGCCCAAAATCAAGTTGAACTCATCAAGCTGTAGAAGTAGACAATCTGTGATCATTTCGTGATCGCCAATCAGTACGGGCAAGTGCCTGACTAGTAAGGAAATGATAAACAACTGACCTCCTGGCCCTCGGATGTGATATGGAGAAGAGAGAGTCTCTGCGACTCTACCTAAAGAAGCAAGTAGCCTCAAAGCAAGAAAGGAATGTGTCACACCAGAATCAAATAGAACATGGAAAGGTCGATAAGAGTAGTCAGTATGTGTCTAATAGGTTAGTCGTCTCCTAGTCTGGTCGGGATGACATGGATCTGCATGAGAACCATTTTTAGTCATAAAAATGCTACTTGCAGAAACTTGTCTTATCTGCTTTTTCTCTTCTTGGGACATAATATGAAAATTAATGAAATTGGTGACTTCTTGGGATATAATATGAAAATTAATGAAATTGGTGACATATATGGTGATTGAATATGAATGTCATATTTCCCTTCTCGGGCTCACGACAAGTCGGAAGAATGCCGATATCCAAGAACTTAATGCGATCAGAATTGAAATTCTGCGAATGTGCGTATCGGGGTACCACTGCTCTGATACCAAACTGTGAACCCCCTAGGATCCGGGTACCCGTTAACCACACATTTGCACTATTATTCACATGAGATCGCAGAAATTATAGAAAAACAGGGAATTTTTTTTTTGCGCGGATAATTTTCCACATGACATTCATATCTACAATCATAACCACTAATTTATAGAGACAATTGGCACCAAAATCTTATTTCATTAATTTCCATATGATTTTACAACATGTACAATGTCTGTCTGTACATACAACATCCCAAAAGTTTGACTGAAGAGAAGAAGCATTTTACAATATCAATTGAACTAAAAACTGTAACAAAAATCACATACCGTCTGGTATAGACCCTGTCTCCAGGAAGCATGTATAGCTACTGAGCGGCTACTGAACTGCAGGCTGTTTGCCTGCCAAACATGTTAGGGAAGAAGAGGCATCAGCGGTTGCTGGTACCTCCCAAAAAAATTATAAAAAAAATAACATGCATTTATTGTGATCAAAAGCAAGCAAGTAGAGAGGCATGAGCAACTCAAATTAAAATTTATTTCTACTTGCAAATGTAAAAGGTTTCCAAATTTCTAGCAAGCACCTCTCATGATTAGCTATTAACCCAACATTTCCCACGTAAGCATATTTATATTGTAACTAATTGATCATAAGTAAGTATATTTTATTCTCATACTACTTAGAGATCATATTTGTGGATTTTGAAAATGGGAAAGATGAGATAAGAAGATATAATGATTTATTACAATCTTAAGTCTAGTGGATAGTCTGTGGTCTTGGTTCGTGTGAAACCTCACTCTATGACTCTAATACTTGGGGAAAGTCTTAGGGTTGGGGTGCCTCCATAGGCATGCGGTGTAGTATAATGCATCCTAACTAAGATCCCAACACGTCCACTAGCTTATTAAGATTTCGAATTCAGATTATAGTCACTTCCATTTACTGAACTTAAACTGTGATCTTTATAGGGATTTCAAAACAGATTATAGTCACTTCTAATCATCTCAATTTTAAATTGTGATTTCCTCCAAACCTTGACTGTAACTCTCTCTCTGATGTAACTCTCGATGATGTAGATATAGATGTAGATATGGATGATCTGGATGTAGAATCGCCAAGTCTGTTGGCGAAAGAAAAACTCAAGCGGTGAAGAAGCCAACAAAAGGGCTCTTCCGTCTCGCCCTCTAATTGGAAGGACAGTCCAATAGAGGGATAGGTCTATTCCCAAACTACGCCACTGAGACGGGTGAGAGGGACTTCCCGGAAAAGTCACTCTAGAAAAACAGCCCGACCGGTAACGGGAAACCGAGCTCGTACGTAAAACTGAAAAACCGAGGATCCCCCGCCTGGGTATCCTAAACAGAGGGTCAGCGTAACTGCCTAAAGTCGAGATCCCAACGAGGCGTAAAAACACTGCGAGCTCGCGTAAAAACCGAAAAGGGACTGAGATCCTAGACCCGCGCACTTGGCGGCCGCTGCCCAAACTGGGCTTCCTATTCCCGCCCAGTTGAGAGTCACCGCGCTCTCGCACAGTCAGGTGTAAGGTTTATCGTGACCGTCATTCTAATTCATAAGTCATAATTGATTCATGATCATCATCACTTGCATGACAGCTCAACTTTTCCTAATCCCTTATGTGGTTAATCATACAATCTAGGTCTCTAGAGCAACTATCTTTATTGATAGTGATTTATAGATCACAGAGTGTATCTAAGTATGATTTTATGCAGATGATCAATCTTTATCATAGATGATATAATCATAATTAAGATGTTTTCTTGAATAATACTTGCATTGTTCAAGATTGTTTGAAAATCAGCTGGAATTTCGCGTTTATTTGGTTGATGAACCATATGTAATAGTTGGAATTTTTATATATAAATCAACAAGTATATCTAGTGAATCATTATGTAAGAAACCATAACCCTCAAATTCAACATTTTAAGTTGATCGATATGACGTGTAAAAGATACGCCAATTATTGTGTATCATAATTATAATTCCATTGGTACTTTTAACCATGAGAAGTGCATATCGTTAATAATTATCCAACATCACTCTTCTGAGGTCTTATCTCAATTTAATAGTCTTCTCAAGGCACCCTACCCACTATCAATGATCATGTAAGTTTATAGAATTTTATTTTTTTCCACTATCAGATATTAGAAGGTTAAATGATATGATCTGTTTATAATGTACATAATATGATTCCAAAATTTCAGATATATAAAAAAAATCGAGATTTCTTGCTATCAGTATAAACAACAGTATAACGGTGGGACATCCAATGATCTCACAATAACTATCTTATTCTGTGCCTTCTCAATCGTCTGATTCTCATTTAATTAACAAAAATTTATGGGGACATTTTAAATATCTGTATACCCTTTGTCTACTAAAACCTCCAAAAGCTGATTCCCTTTATTCCAGACATAAAAATAACTAAACTCTTTAACATTTCATATAATAAGATGAGAAATTAATTTCAAAACCACTATAATAGTTGCATGTAATTACAGTAGAGAGAAGAGTAATTCTTACAGTGAGTTTTACTATATAAAATGACGAATTTATAAGTTATTTTATCCACTTTCTTTCCTTCAAGAATAAGAACGGTGAATCCCCTTTTTATATCTATCTTCATATGCTTCACCAAAGAGTAATTTAAAGGTACACAGATAATCTAACATGAATCAGAGCCTGGTATTTCAGAATGCAAAGAATTGCCAGAGTTGACTTTAAACAAAAATACACCTCACTGATTTAAGTCATGAAATTTGATTGGAGATAGAATTTTGAGATTCCAACAAGTAGTAAGGGGAAATTGTGCATACGATCAAGCCTAGAATGCATCAATGGAAGCAAGGAGGAGAGGAGAGATTTGCACATGCAAGGCAGCAATGAGGAGAATGGAGTTGTACCTTTGATCTCTTTAAGGTTGGAGAGAATCCTGCATGCAAGATTGGAGTTGGAGTAAGGAACTCCAGCAGTTCTAAATTTGTTGACACAGGAGCAGGGGCTTTGAATCAAACAGCTGTTGTCTGCTGTGAGCAGAACTTGAAGATGAGAAAGAGAGATGGTAGAGATCGGGAAAAATGTTTGTCTTGGAGAAAAAAACGAGAGAGGGAACAAAGAGTGGGGGTTTGTATTTATAGCAAAAGGAAGACAACCCATTTCCCTTCTGTTTTTGCAAGATGGAAAGGCAACGAGTGCCATTTGCATACTGTCAGACAGTGAGCTGGAATTAAACTTAAACAAATTTTTATTTATGATGTATATATTTAAATTACTTTTCTTTCTTACTTGAGATACGAATTTCATCCGTACTCGCGCCTTGAGTCTCGGATTCGAGTGCTCAATATCTTATTTTGATCGTCTTAAAATGACGGTCAATATGAGTATAATATTGATATACTTCCGATTGGATTTTGAATATCCTAAATTTTCGGATACGGTTTTTGTTTAAGATCAAATTTTATGATTTAAAAATATCAAACGACCTCTGATTGACGAATGGTCGATTCCGTTGGTCTTGTATCATTGAATCGGATCTAATAACGGTCTTGGTTCTTTTTGTGGTTTTTGAATTTACGTCGCGACTTTTCCGCGGCACGCATTACGATGCGGCCGATTTTTTTTGTTGATTTCACCCGAACGACTTTTGATTCACAATCACTTGGTCGATTTAGGTTATCTAATGTTGTCAGATAACTTTATTGGGTTAATCGGACCCAAATTAGATCGAGTCCGGGTTTGATTGGAAACCGGATGTTACATTTCGGGTTTTCTCTCCTGTTTTTCGGGTGGCTGAGTTCGGGGGCGGACCCTATTTCGGATCTGGACGCGGATCGGTCGGTCGGGTTGTGGAGTTAGATCCGACTGAGCGTAACGAGGCGGCCTCGTTTATTTCTGACTTAGGGGCTTTGCTCTTACCACCGAGTCCGGGTCCTCTCGCTCTCCCCTCTACTGTGGTTGTCTCTGAGGGACTTCAAGAGGGATCTCCATCTCATTTCGCGGGGTCCTTCTCGCCAGGTACTCTCCGAAGCTGCTGTGTGGGATCAGATCGCTACTGGATCTGATGGCGAATCAACAAGAAGATCTTCTAAGCGCTACAGAAGAAGGAGCAAGTCGCGTTCGAGGTCGAGGGAGACTCAGACCTGCCTCACTTTCAAAGAGGCGGTGGCAGAGGCTGCAGGGGTTGTTGCTTCAAGGGGTTTCGAATTTGTTTCCAAATGAAGGTCCTGTCTTGGAATGTGAGGGGTTTGGGGGATGTTGACAAGAGGAAATTGTTGGGTAACAGGTTCAAAGATTGGGGCTGCGATGTGGTGCTTCTTCAGGAAACCAAGCTTGCTCAGTCGGATGAGGATGTTTGGCATTCTTTTGGCTCGGGGGGTTTAGATGAATTTCGTACCTTGGATGCCGAGGGCTCTGCTGGTGGCTTGTTAATTGCTTGGAAGTCGGCGGCCTTCTCCTTTAATTCGGCCGTGAAGGGTTGCCATTCTATTACTGTTTCTCTCTCAAGGCATGAGGATTCTTCTACTGTGGTCTTCTCCTGCGCGTACGGCCCATGCTGTCATCTTAAGAGGAAGGAACTTTGGGACGAGCTTCGACGGATCAGCCAGTCCTTTACGGGTTCTCCTTGGCTGATAGGGGGGATTTTAATGTAACCTTGCGTGCTTCAGATAGACCCCGATTAGGGGGGGTGCGGATCCGGGTTCGGCGGACTTTGCGGATTTCATTGACTCCCTGGCTATGGAGGATCTGTGTGCTACTGACGTTACATTCACTTGGAGGACTTCTTCATCTAGATCTTGCATTGACAGGTTCATCGCTTCTGAGGCCCTTATGACGATGTTTCCCCTTGCTAATGTTTTCTATCTCCCGCGATCTTTCTCGGACCACACTCCTATCGTTTGGGTCTCGGTTGTGTCGTCTCCGTCTTCAGGCTTCTTTAGGTATGAAAGATGTTGGCTGCTCGAGGACAATTTCCGGGATTTCGTGGCTGAGATTTGGGGAAAGGATTGCGGTGGAGGGTCGGCTCTGGGGAGATTTGCTCGGAAATTGGTGCTACTGCGGAAAAGTTTGTCCTTTGTTAAGAAAGCATCGCGG
Organism: Ottelia alismoides; assembly: GCA_037367405.1. Taxonomy (NCBI): domain Eukaryota; kingdom Viridiplantae; phylum Streptophyta; class Magnoliopsida; order Alismatales; family Hydrocharitaceae; genus Ottelia; species Ottelia alismoides. The sequence continues at coordinate 628,740 of JAZKJV010002156.1, forward strand.
GAGGTACGTGCGTCTGCCAGGAAGGAAGCGGAGGTGATCGTGGCTTCTTTGGATTCCTTGGAGGGGGAAGGGATCTCACCTCCGAGGAACTGGCCTCCAGGTCGGCTGCTCTGGCTAGGGTGGAGAGGGAGGACCGGAAGAGGGTGGCGGAATGACGTCAGAGGGCGAGAATTACGTGGTTAAGAGAAGGGGATGCTAATTCCTCTTACTTCCATAGGGTGGCCAGTAACTGGAGGCGCTCAAATTTTATTCACTCCATCTCCTTTGGCGGCAGAGAGATCGTTGGGAAGGATGCCCTGGGGAGGGAGGTTGCCGCTTACTTTAAGGACTTCTCCTCCTATCGCGCACCTAAGCGTTGGTTCTGGTCGGGGGAGGGCACTCCTCCCCTCTCTCCCTTGCTCTGTGACGAGTTGGTTAAGGATGTCACCTTGGAAGAGGTCAAGAATGCGGTATGGGATCTCAACGGCGATGCCTCGCCGGGTCCGGACGGTTTCCCCATTGCTTTCTACAAAGACTTTTGGGAGCTGGTGGGGAAGGAGGTTTGGGAGGTTCTGTTAGAATTTTGCAAGGGTAATGCGGGTTTCGACCAAGTGAATAGGGCTTTCATCGTCCTATTGCCTAAGCTCTCCTCCCCCCACCGTATTGAGGACTTTCGTCCAATTGCGATTTCCAATGGCTTGTACTTGATCGTGGCAAAGGTTTTCGCCCGTAGGCTCGCCCCGTTACTCAATGATTTAATCTCGCCCTCTCAGGCGGCTTTCATCCGTAGGCGACAAATTGCCGATGTTACCGCTCTGGCTTCCGAAATGGTGGAGAGTTGGTTGAGAAGAGGGAAGCGCGGGGTGCTCTGGAAAGTGGATTTTGCAAAGGCTTACGATTCGCTGGATTGGAATTTCCTTTGGATGGTCCTGCGAGCTCGAGGGTTTCCTGCGCTTTGGATCTCGTGGATGCGTCGCTGCATCACTACGGTGTCGTTCTCTGTAATGATTAATGGCCGCATCGTTGGTGATCGCTTTCAGCCTAGAAGGGGCGTGCGGCAGGGCTGCCCCCTGGCCCCCCTTCTCTTTGTCGTTGCGGTCGATGTGCTTCCTCGGATGGCGGCTCGTGTGGTTGATCGTGGCCTTTCCATGGGGTTCTCATGCGGCAACCGGGTCGTCCCTACCCTTCAGTACGCTGACGACACTATTGTATTCATTGAGGGGGGCCAGGACGAAGTCAGGGGGATGGCGGCGACTTTGGAAATATTTAGCGAGCTTTCGGGTCAACTCATAAATCAGAGCAAGTCCAAGGTGATTCCATTTGCTTGGGATTCGGAGTCGGTGGCCGCTTGTGGGTTGATTCTGGGATCTTCCCCGTCTTCTCTTCCGATCAACTATTTGGGGCTGCCCCTGAGGGCGGGGAGGTCTAGGCTCCGCGACTGGCACAAGATTATTGAGAAGACGGAGAGGAGGCTCTCCGGCTGGAGCGCGTCCATGCTCTCGCGGGGTGGCCTCCTGGTGCTCATTAAATCTGTTCTTGCTTCTATCCCTATCTATTATTTATCTAATTGGCTCTTGCCGGTGGGGGTTCGGAAACGTATCGAGAGGTTGATGCGAACTTTCCTTGGGGGAAGAAGGGGACCCTCCTCACGTGGTCCACATCTCGTGGAATGGGCGGAGGTGGCGAAGAGGAAGTGCGATGGAGGTCTTGGCATCCGTCGCCTCGATTGGGTCAATGACGCTCTCCTGCTTAAATGGGTCAACAGGCTTTGAGGGGGCTCCGACAACTTCTGCTCATACCTTCTGTGTGAGTTACTGGCTATAGGGGTGGAGCTGGTGGGGGATTTGGATGATCGCCGCTCTCGTACCCCTTTCTGGCGTGGGGTATTATCGGTGTGTCAGCGCTATTCTCATCTCTTCGCTCCTGTTCTCGGGGATGGCAACTCCTTCAAGTTTTGGCTGGACAGTTGGGCTGGTGATGCCCCTCTTGGTGTCACTTTCCCGCGCCTTTGTGCCTTGGCGCATGATGGGCATGCTACTGTGGCCTCCTCTTGGTCGGGGGATGGGTGGTTTCCGTCACTTTTGAGCAACCTCTCTGATCAGCGTTTCGACGAGCTTCTTGCACTTCTGGATTCTCTTAAGAATGCGCCTAGGCCCACGAGAGGTCATGATCACTGGGCTTGGCGTGATGGCAACTTCTCCACAAGGCGTTCAGGGCTATCTCTCTCCAATCGCCGTCTCATCCGGACCTCATCTACAGAGATTTCAAACTTTTGTGGCGTTTGAAGCTTCCGGAGAGGGTTGCGTTCTTCCTTTGGCTTTTCTGCAGAGGGAGGATCTTAACACGGGACCGTTGCGTCAGGCTATTTGCTGATGTCACTGCGACGGAGTGCGTTCTCTACGGCAACGATGTGGAATCCTTAGACCACCTTTTCTTCATGTGCCCGGCCACTACTGTCGTCTGGGAGGAGGCAAGAATATCTTGGATCAACACCTCGAACTCGGTCGGTTTTTGGGACTCTCTGAGGTCCAGCAAAGACAGGGCGCGCAGAGACTTTGTGGGCCTTTTTGCTTGCATTTGGGCGATTTGGCTGGGGCGTAACACATCAATTTTTAGGGGCCAAAGATTTTACAAGGAGAATGTTTTGGCTCATGCAGCTCTGCTAACTTGTGATTGGTCGTTGGAGTAGCTCGCGTCTTTTGTTTTTGTTGGGATCTTCTCGATCCCCTTTCTCTCCCTTCTTTCTTCGTCACTGTACCTCTTTCTCTCCTGTTCACCGTTATTTTAATAAAGCTTTTGGGGCGAACACCATGCCGTGTCTCCCCCGAACTGTTGGATTTCAAAAAAAAACCTGCAATTTCAGTGGAAATCTTTTGGATTTTGTCAACCAGCAATGGACTCCTTGGTTGTTTTTGGAAAGCGTCATACCTCCCAAGTGCAACCTTCCTTCTTCAGCAACACCTCCCAAGCACGCTTTTCCTTCTTTATTATTGCCCTTTTTTAGGCCATCGATTTCGTTCGTCTCCTTCAAACTGAAATGCTCGCCAAAAGGGAAATGGTTTGGATTTCGATCCGAGAACCCATATTCAAATGGTTTTGATCGAATCAAATGGGAAATGGTTTGGGTTGCGGAGAGAATGGAGGAGGAAGAAGAGGAGAAGCTATAGGAGCCTCGATCTGTTGAGAACGTATAGAACGGAGGCTGACTGCCCTACTCACGCTGCTATTCATGTCGTTGTCCGTCCCTCCTCCATGTGCATCGTTGGAAAGAGAAAGAGGAAGAAGGGGGGAGAAGAAGGAGAGAGAGTGGAAGAAAAGACACCATTGGATCTGATATGATTTGATTAGCCCAACTTAAACCCAAGCATGTTAACCCAAGAATGCCTAATTAATGGCAGGGTTCATGGGGTAAGACAGAGCGAGTTTACGGGGTCGATGGAGGAATATCGATGTTTCAAAGGTTGTAGAGGTCATTTAATAAGTTTATAGGATTCGTGGGGTAAAAATCCCTTTATGCAAACCTAATAAGCTCAATATCAAAGTAAATACGCAACAAATAATACGAGGTTTTACTAAAATTATCTTATAAAGCGGGGAGCATGCTTGTAAGAAATTAACACAGAGAACCAAAGCGAGGAGCATGCTTGGGCGTGCTGGTTCCAATTCTACAATACGCCAATGATACGTTTTTTTTTCATTGAAGGGGGTCTGGAGGAGGCTAGGGGCATGGACATGGCCCTGGAGATCTTTGACGAGTTGTCTGGTATGCTTAAGAACGATTGCAAGTCCAAGTTCGTCCCTTTCGGCCTTGCGTTGCAGGAGACCGACACGTGTGTGGTGGCGTTGGGGTCCAACTGTTCTATCTTGTCGATGGACTACTTGGGGATGCCCTTGACCTTGGGCAGAACGCGAACGAGGGATTGGCTAAGGGTGGTGGAGAAGGTGGAGACGAAGTTGGCTGGGTGGAAGTCCGCGGTCTTATCGAGAGGGGGCCGGCTGGTCCTTTTAAAGGTTGTCCTTTCGTCCATCCCGATCTATTTTCTTTCCAATCGGCGAATGCCAAAGGGGATCAGAGCTCGGCTGGAGAAGCGGATGCGCGCCTTCTTATGGGAGAAGCAGAAGGGTGGTTCGAGAGGGGTCCACATGGTCGGGTGGGAGGATATTACGCGCGGGAAGGATCAGGGAGGGTTGGGAGTGAAGTCGATCGAGCAAATGAACGACGCCTTGCTGCTTAAGTGGGCTAACATGATATGGTGGATGGGGGGATCTCTGTTGTGATGTGATTCGAAGGATCTATAACGTGGGGGGGGGCGTTGCCTTCGCTGGTCACCCGAATAGCCTCCCCCACTCTTTTTTTGAGGGGGGTCGTGGAGGTCTTCTTGAGGAATATTGTGCTCTTTAGCCCGGTCCTTGGTAGGGGGGAATCTTTCTCCTTTTGGATGGACGATTGGATGGGGGGGCTTTGCTCGTGCTTCCCTCGCTTGTATGCCCAGGCAGATGACAAATTGTGTTCGGTTGCGGCCTGTTGGCTTGACAGTAATTGGTGCCCCACTTTCTTTGCGAACTTCTCCGACCAGAGGTTGGAGGATTTCTTGGCTTTGCTCGATGCTGTGAGGGAGGTGGGACGTCCTTCGGGGGGGCGGGACTACTGCCGCTGGCAGGGGGGGGGGTCCGTTCACGATCAAGAAGGCCTTTGGGGCTATTTCTCGGCTGCCGCCGTCGCAATCGGAGATTCTTATCATGGATTATGCTTTTTTGTTGGCTCTCAAGATTCCTGAGAGAATTGGTTTCTTCCTTTGGCTGCTCAGGAGACAGAGGCTGATGACGAGGGACCGATGTGCCAGACTATTAGTTACCATCTCTGACAGGTGCCTGATATGCAATGAGGCCATTGAATCTGTAGAACACCTCTTCTTCTTATGTCCCATGGTGATTCAAATATGGCAGGGGGTTGGCTTGGAATGGTGCTGCACGGACGATCTCCAGTCCTTCTGGAATGCGCTACTTGCAAATAAGGATAGGCCGACGAGGGAGATTATTTATCCGTGGAAATTCTGTGGGCGATTTGGCAGGGTAGGAATGGTTTGCTGTTCTCGGGTTAAAGATTCTATAAGGAGAACATGGGGATATATGCAAAGCACTTGGTGGAGGAATGGGCGTTGTAATGGGTTTGATGTATCGGCGTGTGGTTATACTTCCCCCCTTCTTTTTATCTTTGTCTTTTGAATAAAGCTTTGGGGCGTGCACCGCCGAGTGCCTCCCCCTCGTTTATGGATTTAAAAAAAAAGCTGTTGGAGTGAAGAAAACAATAGAAAATAGCTCTTGAATCTTTCTCTCAAAGTATAGAGTGGAAAGTAGAGAGATGAGAGCTTGTTGCTCTTTGTCGTGTGTTGTAGATGAGATATGAGGTCCTATTTATAGGGTTCAAAAAATATGGCCGTTAGAAACACAATAGTAATGAAATCGACTCCAGGAATATTCCTAAAATGGAATATGATCTATCAGGATACTAAGATGATCAATCCGAGTCAAATAATCGATCATAAGGATTTAAGTGATCCACCAAAATCAAAAGATGATCGATAAAGGATCCAAATTGATCAATCAGAGATATAGCCATTATAATTCAAATAATGATCGATTAGGAAACAAGGTTGACCGATCATGTCAGAGTGGTTGATCGATCATCTTGACTCTTTAACATGAAAGTCAAAGTCAAAAGGTTGAAATGCTATATGCATGATTTGAGATCTTTTACATTCAAAAGCAATTGCAAAATGCGGGACTCAATAAAATGGAAAAATTTCGTATTTTTCTTGAGCTTGAGATCCTTTCTTGAGTCTGAGCTCGAGTTCCTTAGCTCTTAGTACATGGCGGTCCATTCAGAGAGGCCTCGAGTAGCATTGTGGTTGAGTGAAGTGGTTGTATGCTGGAGTTGATGGACTCGATGTATGCTACTTAAGTCCCATCTATCCTTATGCAAGGCACTTCAATGAGATTCTTTTCACAGTGTCTATGGTGTATGGCTTGACTGGTGCCCCTTCTTTTGTGAAATTGTGGGAAGAGCTATGGTTGGTGAGGGTGTGTTTTCTAGACCTGGCCTAAATTATTGGTGGAGACTTCAATGCCAACAATGTTTGCTAGTGGTCATTTACAAGATAGGAGAGGAGTGGATCATAGCTCCCTGCTTTTTGCTTATTTTATAAAGAAAATGGTCTTGGTGGTTCTTGATCCAATGAACTCTCGATGCACATGGTTGAATGCTGCATCCTGTTCTTGTTTACGTCGATTTCTTGATTCTATGGAGTTAATGGAGAGGTTTCCTTCGGTAAGTATGACTTTGATGCTCCAGTCCTACTTGAATCACACGCTTTTTTGCTGGGACTCGGAGGAGGAGTACAGTCCGTGTAGCATGGTTTGATTTGAACATATGTGGTTATAGGAGAAGGGCTTCCGAGAGGGGGTCACCCTCTGTTGACAGGGTCAGAGGGGGAGAAGTTTGGCATCAAGAGTGATGTTTGAGAAGATTTGAGCTTTGTGCATCATGCCAATTGATTTCAAGAGGGAGATTCAATTGAGTAGGGGCCTGAGGAGGGAAGATGCATGAATGAAGGTTATCTGCTTGTATCTACTAGAGGACTCTCGTGAGCTGCTGGAGGAGGGAAGGGCAGTGAGGGGCCAGCAACATTGTATTCTATTAGATGAGGATATGAAGAGAGATGTTGAATGACGATAGTGGTCGAGGCACACTTGGCAGAAGGAGGGGGATGCCAACTCCTAGTACTTCCACAGGGGAGGTGCAACCTCATGCACTCCATTGAGGTAGTTGGGATAACAATAGAGGGGGACAAGGACATCAAAGATGTGGTGAGCCGACACTTTCAGGAGCTAGTAGGATAAGAAGAAAGATGTTGAATGGAGGTTGTCTGCTTGTATCTACTAAAGAACTCTCGTGAGCTGCTGGAGGGGTTGAGGGCAATGAGGGGTGAGCAACATTGTATTCTATTTGATGAGGATAAGAAGAGACGTATTGAATGATGATAGTGGCCGAGGCACACTTGGCAGAAGGAGGGGAATGCCAACTCCCAGTACCTCCACTCAATGGATAATGGGGGAGGCACAACCTCATGCTCTCCATTAAGGTAGTTGGGATAACAATAGAGGGGGGCAAGGACATCAAAGATGAGGTGAGCCGAAACTTTTAGGAGCTTAGTAGGATACAAAGAGAGATGTTAAATGACGACAATGGTCGAGGCACACTTGGCAGAAGGAGAGGGATGCCAACTCCCAGTACTCCACTCAATGGATAATGGGGGGAGGCGCAACCTCATGCACTCCATTGAGGTAGTTGGGATACAATAGAGGGGGACAAGGACATCAAAGATGCGGTGAGTCGACGCTTACAAGAGCTTAGTTGGTGTGTAGTAGGAGGTGGTGCTATGGTAGGGTAGAGACATGCCACTGCTGAATGAGTTACAAGTTGAGGAGCTCATGAGATCATTTTCCTTAGTGAAGATTTGTATGATAGTCTTTTATTTGAATGATGATGGATTCCTAGGTCCAGATGGATTTTTGATATTCTTCTTTAAGGAGTTCTGGGAGCTGGTTAGGCAGAAGGTCGTGACTATTGTTGAGGAGTTGCATGGAGAGAATCAAGGGTTTGATCGACTTAATCGATCGCTTTTGTTTCTTCTTTCGAAGAAAGATCTAGCGCACATGGTGCAGGTTTTGCATCTATTTGCTCTTTCGAATGTCATCTATTTTATTGTGGTGAAGGTGTTGTCCAACGTACTTATGAAGGCTCTGGGTTCTATTATTCACCCCACGTAGATGACTTTAATTCCTAAGTTGCAGATGATGGCTGGGGTTGTGAAGGCTTCTGAGATTGTGGCTGACTGTAGGCAGAGGAAGACTAAAGATTTTCTGTGGAAGGTCAATTTCTCTGAAAATATGATTATGCGAGTTGGAGATTCATTTGGGCACCTCTCTCAAGGATTTTCTTGATTAGTTGATTGAGTAGATGTATATATGTGGCAACGTCTTCATATACAATGCTTGTGAATAGTGGGCGTAGAGAGGGCTTATTCCAGCCACCGAGGGGCATCTGACATGGGTGTTTGTTGGCACCTTAGCTTTTTTTTATGTTTATTGATGCGCTTTCCAAGATGATCACCAGTGCAGTAGATGGCGATTTTTCCCAGGCTATAATGTTGGCGACATCTCTGAGCCTATTCTTCATATGTCTATGGCATAATATTCTTTATGAAAGGAGACAATGATTCAATGGAGGGGATCACTAGGATTTTTGAACCATTTGGGATGGTATATGGGTTGAAGATCTATCATGAAAAGTCAGATTTTATTCCTTTTAGGATGAGTGTGGATGAGGTGGCGGCTTGCATGACCTCATTTTATACACAATGGGGAACACTCTCAATCACATTCTTGGGTTGCCTCTGTTGGAGTAGGCTGAGGCACAATGATTGACTACTGTTGGTGGAGAAGATGAAGCAGTAATGGGCAACAAATGGAACTTCTTGAAATCAAAGATGTGTTTTTTGCATAGTACTACAAGCTTTACAACTGTACATGTGCCTTTGATTTCAAGAAGTTCCCTTTAGGGATAGCCGCCTTGTGCTTCCGAAGGCGATCTTGTCTACTATATCAATTTACTTTTTGTCGACACATCTCATGCATGTGGGTGATCGGAGGAGGCTTGAGGCATTGATGTGAACATTCTTTTGGACATTATCCGAGGTTATGCATGGGATGCTTTTGTTGGGATGGAAGATGCAGATGCTTATAGAGGAGGATTAGGGGCTTGGAGTTCTGAGCCTGAAGGATATGAATAAGGCATTGTTGAGAAAGTGGGCGACTTACATCCGGGATTGAGTCTTTGATCTTTTATACGTGTTGATATGCGATATCTATGGGGTCACTTTGAGCCTTACAATGCAGGTTGGGGCAGTGCGAGTGCTTTCGGACTTTTAGAGAGGTGTTTGTTCGATTACACGTGGTTTCTCCTTTCTTGAAGCCGAACGTTGGTGACGGTAGTGGCTTCCAAATTTGGATGATTGGACCGGTGGCATGATACTTGGCGAGCATAATACGGTTGATTTCCTTAACATCGGATGAGAACTGTTTGATTGGGGAGTGCTAAAAGGTGGATAGATGGTTCCCTCGTTTCCATACAATTGTTGAGATTTTGTGTTCGATGGAGATTTCGGTCAGGTTGATGGGCCTTGGGCAAGCCGTGATCATTAGGGCTTTGTTGATGGACATTTCTCAGTTAGTAAGGCTTACATGACCTTTGCTAGTACAGTTTTTGATCATGGGATCCTGTCGACATAGTACATGCATATTAGAGATGGACCATGCCGCTGAGGATCCAAATCTTTGTTTAGTTGATGAAGTGGGATTGGTTTTTGATTGGAGAGCGTAGAGCATGCTTCTTAGCGTGCATGGATGGAGCGTGCTGGCGTTGCTTGGCAGTGGAGGACGTCAATTGCTTGTTTTTTGAGTGTGAGGTCTCAATGGATGTCTGGGGCTCTGGGCATCGCCTAGACTACCTTCAACTGTTACGAGATGCTGGGATACCTTCTGGGAGTTGATTGATCGGATGGATTCTGGATCTGTACCTGACATGATTTGGATCATGACTATTCTTTGGGGTCTTTATTTAGCAAGGAATGTGGTTATATTCCTGGATGAGAGAATGTATTGGGAGAATGTGATGGAAAATGATTTGTACCTTCGTGCATCTTGGTCTTTGTATGTAATACTTTAAAGTTGTGAATGCATAGAAGTTTTTCAGTGGGCATCTTCACGACGTCACTCTTTTTCCTTGAAAAAAATAATAAAATCCAATACCCATCCCTCTATCCACATCACGTAAGGTTTCACTCGATCGGAGCCCTATAATACACACACATTTGCAAAATAATAAGTATTTTGCTTAAAATGATTTTTAACACTTGTAAAAATGAGGGTGTTCATCACAATTCTAATGGATGGTTTCCAGAGAGAAAGAAAGCAGTTCTAAGTTGGTAGCCTCCAGCTTAGAGAGAGACAGAGCTGTTGTCATGGGGTTTCATAATTATGATTTTCTGTTTGGTAGGGAAAATAAAATGTCAGAATTGGAATCAACAAATGGAACTTCTTGAAATCAAAGATGTGTTTTTTGCATAGTACTACAAGCTTTACAACTGTACATGTTTGTATATCAATTTCCATTTAGCAGATAAGTTGAAGGATGCATGCATGGATGATAGTTTCTATAATATTACTAGCTTTTAAAGTTCCTTCTTGACCCATTCTAGATACTGGTGGTGGTAATGCACTTAACGTCCAAAGGACAGTCAAAGATTTGATTGCTGCTGGGGTTGCTGGTTGTTTTCTTGAGGTGAAAGTTTATTCAAATTGAAGCATTTACGAATTCTGTCAATTCAGACTGCTAGTTTTCTCTGATTTAAGGATTAAATTGATTTTTTTAATTTCAGGATCAAGCTTGGCCAAAGAAATGTGGTATGTGAATGCAAACTTTACCGATTAGGCCTACCAAATCTTGATTTTTTTGGCTTAAATTTGTTAAACAACACTAAGTGGTTGCTTTTATTGTCTAACCAGGGCACATGCGTGGCAAACAGGTACTCCTAAAAAATTGGCATGCATGTTATAACTAGTTGCCATGCTTGGTAGGTCCAAATGAAATCAGGTTTCTGCACACTTGAAAAATTATCCTACTATCTTGAAGGGAGTGCTGGTAATTTCATTGAAAAATGGGATGGAATTACTTCTCTTATTTCATATATAGTTATAATAAAAATGGTATTGCCTTCTCCCACTTTAAGTAGGCTTTGCTACATGGATTCTTATCAAGTCCACGTTGAAAGATCCACCTGTTTTTTACATTGGTTGTTGGCTACCTAACACAACCCTCCTCAAAGAGGATTTGAACCCTAGTCTTTTCGGTTGTAGGCACACTGCTCTACCACCATACCATTGAAGTGTGTACATATAATTATAATAAATAGAGGAAAATTTCTTCCCTCTTTCAGAAGAGATGGAATTCTAGAATTATAACAGTGATTGTTGCATATTGCAATAACACTATTGGACTAAAATCTGTTGCTTTTCTGTACTAAAGGTTATACCTGCCGAAGACCATGCAGTAAAAATTGCTGCTGCTCGAGATGCAATAGGAGATGCTGACTTTTTCCTTGTTGCCAGAACTGATGCTCGTGCCACATCAGCTAAAACAGGTTTAGAGGATGCCATTGCTCGAGCCAATCTTTACATGGAGGTATATAATTTTCTTTCATTAAATGCCATCTTGTATTTCATTGGTAAGTCTAAGTTTAGCACCCATATGAAATTTCTTTAAAAGTGATGACCATTTTGTTGCATTTGTATTCTTGAAAGTCTCATAAAAGTACGCTTTTTTTAATTGTCAGAGTTTTCCTTTTTAGCCTTTCTAAATTGTATGCCTTAGTTATATGCATTATATGCTCCTATCTCTAGTCATTTGCATTACATAATCCTTTTCCTATTTTCTTTTTCGATGCTTTTCTTTATATAAAGCGAACCGTCTGTTGGAAAAACGATAGTAGTCTATGTACTGTTTGTAAGGTTATTTTTTATTTAGATAGGCAAGCAATTGTGATAAAAAATCTTAGTTGCAAAGAGCCAACATGGGAAATGGAGGCACGTCTGAAGATGCTATCGTGAAGTCAGATTCAACCGTTCCTATGCACGAGCTTGATGGCGGTCTGGCTCCCAGATTCATCACCCCCAGCTGGCTGCTGCCTCCCGGTGCTAGCAAGTGAACATCATTGAACGTTCGTTGACCCTTGTCGTCGTAGAGAAAAAAATTAAAGAATGCGTCGTCGTCGATCCACAATGAGTGCACAAGTGGTGAAAGGTAGATGGAGGTGGAGAACTAGAAGAATGTTGTGCTTTGTTGTTGTATGCAAAGGATTGAGGGTAGAACCCTTTATATAGACGGATTGCCAATTAATATGGAGCCCGAAGGAGCCATTTTTTCCCTCAAAAATATTAAAGGATGGAGTTCCCATAGGATCGTTGGTCGCATCCAACATTACCGAGGAGACCTGTTTAATGCCCAAACAACTATCTAATCTACCAATGAATCTGGATGTAAAGGAAGGAAGGTGATTATTCATTCGTCTTTAATAGATTTCATTTTCGAGATCATAAAATGGATTAGGAACTTGTGCGTTAACTGGGAATTGCATTGACTTAAAATTAATATTGGCTAAAATAAAATTTATTTTCAAAATTAAAGATAAGAGAGGTTTGTGAAATATATAAAGAATCCAACATTCCCTCACATATTTCATAAATCTTAATTACTAAACAGAAAATAAAATTAAAAGATAAAAATTAAAGTAAAATAAAATACGACTGAACTATGTCTTTCATCATAGGTATCTTGTGGCTTTGAACCTTACTTAGCAATGATTCATCTATATTCGGAGAGATATGATGAACTATGTCTTGACTCGGACTCTTTGATCCGGATTTCAATAAATCATGCAAACATAGATGAGTGCACGAGGACGTTCATATCGGTGTGCGCATTACAACCATTGCAAGAATCTATTTCATGAGTGCTCTAGTGAGAATACCCAACTCACATAAACCCCGGTCTAGGGTTACACTTACATAGTAGGAATCTCCAAGGGTGTACCGTCCGATCCTACACTATTAGAAAATAAGAATGAGGAAGTGTATCAGAAATAAAGGATAAAGAATAATGAAGAATGCAGGATTTTATGTGGAACCCTGCTCCCTAAGGAGCGAGATGAAACCTCAGGAGAACGCCTCAAAGGGTTGGTTGTTCTATTAAACTTTCTCATTTGATACGGGGGGGTCTAAGGCTTCTTATATAGCCTCCACAGACCCTTCAAGTCTCACCACTAGTAGATGTGGGACTAAACACTGGGGATGTGGTAAATGGATCCTAGAGTGATCCATTTACCCATCTACGAGAATGGCACATATACTCCAACACTCCCCCTATCATCTTGGACAAACAAAAAGAAATCTCAAACTCGCACTACAAGACACTACAGACAATATCAACTCAACGCAAACACAACTGTCGGCTGCTGTCGAGGACGCTGCTTCTCATACCGTGCAGGTGAGGAGGAACAAACAGGCTGGAGTGTGAGTTAAACTGAATCTCCTCGTAGGAGAGCATGTACTCTATATTGCGTCTGTCATAATCACTGCAACTGAAAATGAGTCTCTACTTTGAGAACTCTGGCACACCATATCATGTGGACAACTGCTCCATCTCTGAAAAGGGCTGAATTGAAAAAGTCATGGAGACATCCTCGTCGGATTCCACAGTCGTTGGAGAACGGAATATGAAAAAGTATCCTCATCGGAGAACTCGGTCTCTCCTATACTGGATCAGAGAATGGGTTCTCTACTCTGGAGTCCCTACGAAACCACATGAAAACCCTATCCCACATGGCATAGGGAATGAGATCTCTACTCTGGAGTACCTATGGAATACATGAAAACTCTGAGCCGACAAAACTAGAATGATGGGGCCCACTGAACCGATGATCGCATACATGTGCAAATCGAACTATAGACTCGGAATCTGATCATCGAGTTTGAAATCTGAAGCTGAACATCTCTGTAGATTCTGAAAATCTGGCTAGTCTAGAATCTGGAAAATCTGAGCATCTAAATCCGACCTGTAACTCTACACAATACTCCTCCTTTCTCCCATATTTATCGAAAAACAATGACAACGATAAAGTTGGGAGAAGACAAATCAAGATGGGGAGAATGAAAAAAACATAAGTCGATTCTATTTTTTCTTCTCGTAATTTTTGTTTAAATATTTTTCTATTGTATTAGATTCTTTTTGTACGATCCTTTTTTTCAGTTATTTCCCTTTTTTGTACGCAACTATTTTTCAAAACTTTTTTCAGTGTTGCAGAAGGCGGTATTAGGTATTCAGTCGGAGGGGTCACTGAATAGAGAATAATCGGTATTTGGGCGACTACTCGGAATTATTCGGTTTTGTATTTTTTAATATAAAAATTATTTATAATACATATATTCTTATATTTTTATACATATATGGTCATTATTTAACATGAATCCAAGTTAAAAGTACCAATCAATATAATAGACATAGAATTTGACATTTGTGGCGATACCGTGGTAAAATGTAACCAATAAATATTTAAAATTGAAAATAAAAAAATAAAAATATGAAGAGTCAAACTCCAGTCGGCCTCATAGTCGGCCAGTCGGCCAAATAGTCGGCCGACTATTGCCCGATTGGAGGTCTGTTCAGTCGGGTACCCCACCGCACCTCATAGTTGGACCGACTATTCGGGATAGTCGGCCGACTATTGCAACACTGCTTTTTTTTATCAAATCATAAAAAAATGTTGCTCCCCCTTTTCTTAATACAACAGTTTTTTAAAATAAGCCCTCCCCTTTTTTTAAGGGCGAACATCCCCTCTTTTTTTCTTCCACGACCTCTCTATTTTTTTTATTTTCGTTGGGACCCAACATAGGCCTAAACTTTCCCTTGTTTAGGGTTCCTCGATTGGGAACCCCTAACATGGACACCGCTCCCACGATCGGGCTTCCTGCTGGGGTTGCTACCACCCCTCGAAAGGGGAGGAAGGAGGGTGACTCCTGGGCTGTTGGCGGCTTCGAGAGGAGGAGGTGCGAGAGATCTGGAGCGGAGTGCGCCGCCGGGAGGGGAGCGGACTGGAAATGACGCGGAGTGGAGGAGCACCACCTACTCATGGAGCTTTGTCTACAGGAGGTCTCCGCCTGGAGGTGTCCATGTAGTGGCGGAGGAGTCGCTCGAAGTTCGAGCTCGTCCATGGAGATCGTCACCTAGAGGAGATTGGAGTTACGGGGCTTTGGATCCATGCAAAGTAGGAGCTGGGACGGAGCGTCGTCGCCTTGAGAGGAGCTCGTGCATCCCTTAGGGTTCCCAGTTGGGGACCCCTTCAAATATAGCTGGAGCCGCAAAGGAAATCACGAGATGGGGAGGGTACCGCCTAGGGCATCGGGAAACCTTTTGTTGGAGCTGCCGCCAAGAGGGCCTTCGCCTGAAGCTTGAGGACATCGTCAGGTCCCCGCGATGGAGGGTTGTGTGCCGCTCTGCCTCCTCTTCTCCTTCTTGGTGCAGATCGTGTGAGGAGCAGTTTGGGGAGGCTCGATGTGCTTTGAATCCAGAGATCTGCAACAACGATCCTCTTTCGTTCTTTCTTTTTTTGGCGTGATGGAGGAGCATGCCTTCTATCGTGGAGATTGATAGGCGCTACGCCGCCTGGAGATGAAGAACATGCCTACTATGGGGCATCATTGGCGCCGCCTGGAACTTGGAGCAAACGAAAAACCCTAGAACCGAATAGGGTTTCAAAAGAACCCTAGAACTTGATTGAACAATAAATCTTCAAGAACATAATTAATCAAAGAATGGATCTGCTCTCAATTCTCAAAAAATAAATCTTCAAGAAATCAACCAAGAATCAACCCGCTCTGATAACAATTTGTTTGAAGGATTTCCAAGAAACGACTGCCCCACTAAGATGAAACACAAACACTAGTAGACTTGGTTTAATCAGAGTTAGCAATCCAATTCGCATCTGTATAGCCTTCCAATATAAGTGGAAAACTAGTGTATTTAAGACTGTATTCCACGGAAATCTTAAGGTACCTAAAAACTCTAACCAAAGCCTTCCAATGGTCAACATCATGACAACTAGTGTACCTACTTAACCTACTGATATCATAAGCTATATCAGGTCTAGAACAGTTAGCAATCCAATTCGCATCCGTATAGCCTTCCAATATAAGTGGAAAACTAGTGTATTTAAGACTGTATTCCACGGAAATCTTAAGGTACCTAAAAACTCTAACCAAAGCCTTCCAATGGTCAACATCATGACAACTAGTGTACCTACTTAACCTACTGATATCATAAGCTATATCAGGTCTAGACTGTATTCCACGGAAATCTTAAGGTACCTAAAAACTCTAACCAAAGCCTTCCAATGGTCAACATCATGACAACTAGTGTACCTACTTAACCTACTGATATCATAAGCTATATCAGGTCTAGAACAGTTAGCTAGATACATTAGGCTTCTTATGACTTGAGCATATTTAGATTGGTCCACATGATTACTAGTGTCTACCTTAAGATATAATGAGGGATTATACGGAGTACTAACATGCACATTATGGTACATATCAATCCTATGTAAAACCTTTTCTATATAGTGAGACTGGTTTAGAGTATATCTAGAAGTAGATCTACTCAATTTTATACCAAGTCTAACATCAGCTATTCCTAAATCTTTCATTTCGAAGTTTTTAGCAAGAAAAGATTTAATCTCAGAAAGAATAGCTGAATTTGATACAAAGATTAAAACGTCATCGACATACAAGCTCATGATGACAATACCATTTACATAAGATTTAGAATAAATACATCTATCAGATTCATTCGCAGTGAAGCCATCAGATAAAACAATTTTATCAAATTTATCGTTCCACTACTTAGGTGCTTTTTTTAGACCATATAATGATTTTACTAATCTACAAACCTTGTGTGCTTGTCCAGGGACTACAAACCCTTAATGTTGATTTATGTAAATCTCTTCCTAGGGTCACCATTTAGGAAAGCAGTCTTGACATCCATTTGATAGATTTCAAGATTATGGATCGTGGCTAGAGCGCCAAGAATACAGATAGAGGTAAATTTTATTACGGGAATATATGTGTCAAAATAATCAACATCTTCTTTCTGTCTGTACCCTTTGACTACTATCCTAACCTTAAACTTATCTATGGAACCATCTGCCCACAACTTCTTCCTGAAGACCCATTTACATCCAATAGTCTTGTATCCTGCGGGAAGGTCGGTTAGAATCCAAATGTGGTTCTTCATTATGGATTCTATTTCATCATCAATTTTTTCCTTCATGAAATTATGATCTATGGATTTCATAGCTTCATCATAGGCCTTGAGGTCTTCTTCTACTAAGAGAGTGTAGAAATCAGGACCAAAGTTATTAGTCACTCTAGCCCTTTTACCTCGACCTAAGTCATTAGAAGGCTTAATAATTTCTTGGTGTTGGGTATCTACTTCTTCAATAGTTGGAGTTGTATCTTGAGGGGATTCAAGGGTTTCCGAATTTGAAGTTCCTTAGCTAACTTGTGTAGGGGGAGAAGGTTTGAGATGAAATATGTTTTCATAATATACCATATCTACGTGTCTGATCTCTAGTATAGAATTGATCCTAATTTCTAGGATATCAGATTTTATAACTAGAAATTTATTAGCATTACTGTTTTCTGCGTACAGTATGAAAACAGAATCCGCGATCATAGGCCCTAACTTCCTCTTCTTATTTTCAGGGATCTTGACTTTGGCCAAGCATCCACATATTTTGAGGTGCTTTAAAACAAATTTCCTATTAAAGCAAAGTTCATAAGGAGTTTTATCTATGTGTTTAAAATGGATACAATTAAGCACATAGTTTGCGGTTAAGAGAGCCTCCCCCACAATCATTGATAAGACCATATTCAACTAACATGGCATTAACCATATCGACCGGGGTTCTATTCTTCCTTTCAACCACACCATTAGACTGAGGGTTATATGGGGCAGTGGTTTCATGTATAAGGCCATGTTCCTCACAGAACTGGTTTAGTTCATTTGAAGTATACTCACCCCTCTATCAGATCCAATCCTTTTTACGTTCTTATCAGTTTGATTTTCTACTTGTTTTTTGTAGACAACTTTTCCATTTCTCATCTTTAGATCTTAGCAAATAAACATAATAGTGCTGGGAAAAGTTATCGATAAAGGTCACAAAATAGCGGATATTATCACGAGTAAGAACATGGTTTAGATCACATACATTAGTATGAACAAGCTCAAGTAATACAGAGTTTCTTTCTGTTGATCTAAAATGTTTCTTAGACAATTTAGCTTGCACATAAATTTGACATCTATCATTATTCGTTGAATCGGTTTTGAGAATAAAGTCCATGTGAACCTTACGCTTCATTGTATGTTTGTTCACATATCCTAAGCGAGCATGCCAAACATCGGATGACACAGTAGTAGATGAGCTTTAATGCAATCCTCTTTGATTAGGGAAGAACCATTACAAGACTCAAAATTAAGCTTGATAGGGCTACTACAAGTTTAGCCAACACCTATATAAGAATCAAAATGAGAGATTACAACTTTATTACCCTAATTCAATAAGGAGTAACCAGAAGACATAACTAGAACTTCACTGATAAAGTTCTTAAAAGCAGGAACATGCAAAACATCATGTAACTTCAAGACTTTCCCTGATGTGAGCTTCAAGTCTACTCGTCTAAAGCCTACACTGTTTTTTACGGAGACATCATCACCCTAAAGGATGACACGGCTGCTATCGGTCTGACAGGTGGAAAAGGAAGAACGATCATAACAGATGTGAGATGTTGCTCCAGAATCTAACCACCAATTATCATGTGAGGGAGAACTAACATTAAGAATAATGGAGTTGGTACTTTCAGAAACGTCGACGCCACAGAAATCATATTAACTTTAGTATTCTTAGGAGGTTGCTTCTTTTATCCTTTTTGATTCTTGTATACGTTTGCAAGGTGATCCGGCTTGCCACACGAGTAGCAGATGCGTTGGCCTTAGAATCAATGGTACTATTCTGATCAAGTTGCTTGCCTTTCTTGAAAGGTCGTATGAATTTGGGGGTGGAATTTATAGGGTTTCTTTTTGGGGTTGACATAGTCTACAAGATCGATAAGAGGGTTGTACTTAGTGTCCTTTGCTCTGTAATGACCTTCAGTTTGAAGGGACTTTACAAGAGAAGATTGTTCATCTTTTCTTGTGTATGACAGAGAGATTTATCAAAGTCTTTCCAAGAAGAGGGGAGTTTTTTTATTAGAGCCGCTACTTGCACATTCTTCTCAAGCTTATAGCCACTAGCAATAGGCTTAGAGACAATGTTTTGATATTCGAGAACTTGTGCGGAGACATGCTTATTTTCTACCATCTTATAGTCAAGCCATTGGATAAAAACATATCGTTCCTAGCCCACATCTTGCTTACCAAGCTTATCATCTAAGGCTTTTCAAAGCTCGAAAGTAGTAGGGTGCATGTGGAAAATGTTGTAAAGTTCATCAGATAATTCGGAAAGAATCCTACCATGATAAAGGTAATCTATTTTTCTTTGGGTATTTTAAGATGATGCAAGGTAGGAGAAGCAAGTGGATCACTATAAGTGGAACCAATTGCGAGTAAAGAATTATGAACAGAATTGACATGGTCTATAGGATTGATAGGAGATTCAAGTTCCTCAAGAGGAGTTATAGTAGAGACTGATCCCAATGAAGTGAGCCAAAACTTCATTTTTTGTTGCCATCTATGGAAATATAAACCTACAAAGTTTCCAGGTACAAGACTAGCAATATCTTCCATGCTCGTCATTGCTCCATCTTTAGCACATGTTTAATTAACAAAGGCGATAGTAAACAATAGATAGAAAACTTTTGGATCCGACTTCACAATGTTGGAAAAATGATAGTAATCTATGTACTGTTTGCAAGGGTATTTTTTATTTAAATAGGCAATCAATTGTGATCAAAATTAAAAAAAGAAAAATGGAGGCACGTCTGAAGATGCTGTCTTGAAGTCAGATTCCACCGCTCCTATGCACGAGCTTGATGGCGGCATGACTCCCAGATTCAATCACCCCCAGCTGGCTGTTGCCTCCCAGTGCTAGCAAGAGAACAATGTTGAATGTCCGGTGGCCCTCGTCGTCGTAGAGAAACTAAATTAAAGAATGCGTCGTAGCGAATCCACAATGAGCGCACAAGTGGTGAAAGGTAGATGGAGGTGGAGAACTAGAAGAATGTTGTGGTTTGTTGTTGTATACAAAGGGTTGAGGATAGAACCATTTATATAGACGGATTGTCAATTAATATGGAGCCCAGAGGGACCATTTTTTCCCTCTAAACATTAAGGGATGAACGAGTTCCCATAGTATCGTTGGTCGCACCTAACATTATCAAGGAGTCCCATTTAATGCCCATACGACTATCTAAACAACCAATGAATCTTGATGTAAAAGGGGAAATGTGGTTGTTCCACCGTCTTTAATGGATTTCATTTTCGAGATCATAAATGGATTAGGAACTTGTGCGTCAATTGGGAATTACATCGACTTAAAACAAATATTGGCTAAAATAAAATTTATTTTAAAAATTAGAAGGTAGGAGAGATTTGTGAAATACATAAAGAATCCCACCTTCATCAGTAATAGGCATATGCCTCATTGTTCCTTCCACATGGTAATAGAATAGCGATCACACCTTGCATGCCACATGTGCACACCTTTTTGCATGCTGCCCACTGCACTGTGCGTTGATGTTCATGCCTTCTTGCATTTCGTCATGTACTCTGTGTTCTCCTGAGATGCGAAGCGCCACTGCCCACCCTGCTAATTGGTTTATCCTTCCCTGTTCTATTCTGTTATCCCTCGTGCCATGGTTGTGCCTGGATCAGAGTCTATTGGTATTAAATCTAATATTTATGCTACTTATTTTCGTTCAGGGCACCCCAATCAAGTTCAATGGTCTATTAATTGCTTCCCCTGGTCTCAGGCATTCGACATACCACTTTGGTGGATAGAAGGAGCTCTTTATAATCTGGAAAAGAATGTGCCTGTCCCCAAGAATAAAAAGTATGCAAAGTAGAGGCATGGCGATTATCTAGCAATGAGTGCCTGATGACCATCATTGAGTCAAAGATCGCAACTAACTTGTTGACAAGAAATATGGTTCACGAGGGTAAAAAATATTCTTACAGATCTAATATTGTGCGTATAATGGTTATTTATAGACACATTTATGCATACATAAAGTGTGGATTAAGTGTAAAATAGGGTTAGCCGGATTTTATCATTTAATTTGAGTTCATTGGAAAATTTATTTTGTTTTAAATAAATCGAGATCAAATGAGATATGTAAGGGTAGATATAATGTATGAATCGATCAGGGTTTATTAGGATTTTGTTATAATTTATAATTCAACCCCCTCTCTCTATAAAAGGTCTAGGAGGATGATTAACAATTAGACCTTAACAACAAAATTCGAACTTTCTTTTTTGTTACTCTTAAAATTTTCCTCTCCTCTCAGGCATATCCGTGCTTCCTCACCAAAGCCCGCACTACATACACAGTTTTCCATCCTATATTTCTTTCCTCTCCTCTCAGGTGGTGGTCTTATTGTCACAATAAATGGGAATTAGAACTTTATCTAAGATGCTGAGTTCCTTTTGAAATAAGATAAGCCAGCTAATGTTACATGTAGCTTTTACTTTGCCTCTGCACTAGATCTGGGAACCACACCCTACGTTTTGCTGGGAGATGTCCTAAGATTACCTCCAACAAACATAGCAAAATCAATGATAGATCTTTTATTTTCTGGAGAGCTGGCATAGCTTGTGTATGTATAAGTATCAGATATACGTGTAACTAGACCTCTATGAGTGGAGAATTATTTAGTCCCACATTACTAAGTGGTAAAACTTGGTTGAGTTAGTGGGACTACAAATAGAGCCCCACAACTTTTGTACTTGTAGTTATTGAGAAAATTCTAATAGAATGCTTAGCCCTTTGTAGCTTTCTCACATGATTTTATCCCGCTCCTATGGAAGTGTCGGATATTTGTGTATCTCTATGAGTGGAGAATTATCTAGTCCCACATTACTAAGTGGTAGAACTCGGTTGAGCTGGTGGGGCTACAAATAGAGCCCCACAACTCCTTTACTCATTGAGAAAATAGAATGCTTAGCCCTTGTGGCTTTCTCATGTGGTTTTATCCCCTTCTTATGGAGCATGTTTTCACGTAAATCCATATTTTTATTGTCTTTGATTCCGCATTCTAACTTATATATTTTCACATAGTTTCAGAGAAAGTTAATTTTGGGTTCTTCTTAATATTCATTATTATTATTATTTTATCAGTGGTCCCAAAGTTTGCGAATGTGGCTTTCTTGTTTGATGTTTGTTGTCAAAATATGGATTTCGTTATACAAGAATAGCTATACCAGTTTCCATGGAACCCTAAATCTATTGAAATAGAAACCCGATGCATGTGCAAATCGACATGTGTTCCACGTTGCCTTAAAAGCAATGAGGCGATAATTAGATGTTGATGGCGATTAAAGGCAAGGTTATGCCTAGATGCTCATGGCAGACAAGGTTGCAGGCAACAACACTAGAGGGGAAGGCGGTGGTGTAGGGTTCCCCACGAAATCCTGGAATTATAAAAAAGGCAACAACATTGTGTTCCCCACAACGATCCCCGACACCCCTGTGGCGGTTCTCCCTCCGTCGATTCCAGGTTGATGGCTGGTGCAGTTGATGCTGATGGAATCTCGAGCCTATGGCGTCTTGATGAAAGGAGGGAGTGTGATGAATTGGTTTCACCTTAATTAATATGATCGAGTCATGGTATAATCAGGAGAAATTAATTGCTGGAATTTCTTAAGGCTTCTAGAATTTTATTTTCTGGATTTATGTATTTAATGGAAATTTAATATAAATTATGCAAGATTTGAAGTCTTTTTGGATTTTATGGCTAAAAATGCTATACTCTTGAAAACTAAAAATACAGCGTTGAATGCCTGAATACAACATACTCTACTTTTTCTGAATTTTCGGAATATATGTGATTTAATTAAAAATGCAAATGCAATTGAACTTTGAAATGAGTTTTGTCTTTTTTTTTAAATTTAAAAACCATAAAATTAAATTCCCAGTAAATCACATAATTTTTAATAGCATAAAACACCCCGGATAAATCAGACAAGCAATTCGCAAATTAAGTTATACATGCCACCAAATCAACGGATTTGTGTGAGACATATACTGAAAGTTTGCTTATTAAAAGTACCATAAAATATCCAATTTCCAAAATTTTTAGTCAAATTCCGTAAATTTATATTGAATTTCTAAACTCAGATTCCTTTTTCATTCAGTAAATCATAATATTTCAATTCAGTTCATAAAATTACTCCCAATAGCTCATTTGAAAGAGATTAAATTAGCTATCCAATAAAAGATTCTTAAAACATTAAACATACATTATTGGGACTAAATTTCATTTTTTTGAAATTGATAATAAAGCTGAAAAGTAGACTTATATGCGCATTTGCAGACCCTACATGGCTCGCGTGCAATTTGCCCAACAACGGTGGCGCTAAAGGGATGTGATCATGCCTTGCACATCACTGAAGCTCGCGGATTGGATCCTGTTTGGACAGAACATACTCATTCTATGAGTGGAGATATATTGCATCGAATACAATAACAACAAAAAAGCCTTTCCCACAATTAAGTGGGGTCTGTTGCACATATTTTTTTGCCTTCATTTAGATCTTTTAAGCCATTCTCGGGCATAAATCTAAATAACTAAGATCCCTTTGGATAGTCTCGTTTCAAAATTTCTTGGACCTTCCTCGCCCTCTCCTATCCGACTCAACATCCCAAATCGCGCATCTTTTAGTTGGTGCATCATCCGACCTCCTTTACAAATGCCAAACCATTTTAATAGTTTTCTTTCATCTTATCCTTTTATCGGAGCTACAACAACTTTCCTTATGATAGTATCATTCCCCATCTGATCTTTTCGTGTTTGACCACACATCAACCTTAGCATTTTCATTTCTGCTACTGTCATTTTCTGCACATGTCTATGGTTCACAGGCCAACATTTTGATCTATAGTGCATAGCAAGTCTCATGACTACTTTGTAATATTTTCCTTTGACTTTCAAAGGGATTTTTTCTCATCACAAAGAACAATAGAAGCTACTCTCCACTTTAGCCAACGTGCAGTTATTCAGTGAGTAACAACTCCATCAATTTCTCCATCCTGTTACAAAATAGATCTCAAGTATCTAAAAGAATCTTTCTTCTGAATGTTATCGTATCCAATCTTCATCTCGTGTCCTTCACCATTGTATCTATCAAATGTGCGCTCCATATATTCAATCTTAGCTCTACTTATATAAAATCCTTTAGTCTCTAAGACATGTCTCCAATCCTCCAGCTTCTCATTTACTCCATCTTTTGTCTCATCAATCAACACAATACCATTGGTGAACAACATATGTCAAAGTATCTCATTCTGAATATGACTAATCAACTCGTCCATAATCAAAATAAAAAGGAATGGACTTAAGTTAAACCTTAATGCAGACCAATGCTGATGTTAAAATAGTCAGTCTTCCCAGATCGTTGAGCAGTTTGAGCCCCCCTGCTACTATTACTGATCATAAGTACGATGATATTGTCTCTCATTTGAGGGAGACCATGTACCCTTCTGTTAGTATTACTGATGCTTCTCTGTCATCATCTGACATTGCTTCCGCTGCAAGTATCTCAGGTACATATTATGCTCTTACCACCTGTCACAGTGCTAATATTTCTGAATGGATCACGAACTCTAGAGCATCACGCCATCTCTGTGGTGGTAGAGATAGTTCACATCTTACAAAATTGTTTATTCCTGACTGATTTGTATTCATTGTTGATGGAGACATTTTTCTATTACAATACAAGGAGAGGGTTAGTTGATGCCTTCCATGCATTTGAAGAATGTGTTACATGTACCTAAAATTTCTATTAATCTATTGTTCGTTAATAAGATTACCAAGGATCTGCATTGTCGTACCATTTTGACCTTTCTTCTCTTGTGTTTGAGGATGTACTCACGTGCATGCTGATTAAATGTGGCCATGAGCTAGGGGTCTCTACAGATTGGTTCGGTCTTTATAGTTGGCATATCTTCCATTTCTGCTGGACTAGTCTTCTTACTTGTGGCACCTTCGATTTGGTCATCTTTCTTTGCAGACTCTATAGATTCCTCTCTCATATCTTATCTTAGTATAGTTTCCAGTGTGAGGCTTCCCAGTTTGAGAAGCGTCATCAATTTTCCCAGTCGTATGAGTCAGCACTAATTCTTTGCTTGAGTTGTTGTATTTTGAAATTTGGGGTTCAATTTGTGTTTGTGATCATCACGAACACATGTTCTATGTAGTCGTTGTTGATGATTTTTCCCGACTTTTTTGGGTCTTTATGATGAGAAATAAGTCTGAGACTGGTTCTATTATGCAAACTTTTATAATTAAAATAAAGAATCTCTTGTGCTATTGTTAAGTATGTTCACTCTGATAATGCTTTGGAATTTTGTATTGGTTAGTTATCTTAAAATTTCAAGTCTCTTGAGATCCTCCATCAGATGTCACATGCTTACACTTCCCAATAGAACGATGTTTCCAAACGCAAACATTGTCATCCCTTAAATGTTAACAACATAGGATTCTCCTAATACATAATCATACTCCTCACTCCTACTGGGAAGATGCAGTCCTCACCACTTGCTATCTAATATACTGTGTTCTAACTAGAAAAAAGGTTCCTTATGAATGCGTTTCCCAAAAAGGTCCTCTTCTCTCTAACACCTTGTGTTTTTGGTTGTGTGGCCTTGGTCCATCACCTTACTGACCGACTCATCGCTGTGGCAAGATCTATTTCCATGACCCAAAAGGGTCATCTTGTTAGGTGGAAGTACTATGTCAGTGCTGACATTACATTCTTTGAGTAGGCCATATATTTTTGATGACACCATCTGAGTCTGACAAGGAGGTTAGCATTCTCCCTCCACATTCTAATCCTACTATGCCCTCCATGTGGTACAAACTTTGCCTCATGTTTATGTTCGCAAGACCATTATCATTAAGCACATTCTAGGGAATTTCCGGATACTTGGTTTCCGATGATGACACTATTGATGTTTTTGTACAACATAAGATTATACAGGATGAGAATGCAACTATTCAGAAGACTGTTACACATGAAGTTGATCCTTAAGAGGATATCGACCAGTCGATCAAACTTTAGAAGTGGAAGCGTACATGTGCTACATACCCTCTTTCAGGACATATTTTATAAGGTGTCTCTCAGAGGGTTTCAAGATGTTTGTGGTGGGATTGCCATTTGTTACAATTCCACATACATATCAAGAGTCTATGATGGACAGTCAGTGGTGTCTTACTATGAAGGAAGAAATAGCTACACTTCAATCATGAGGCAGATGGAGTTTGGTTACTGTCCCAATAGGGGCATCTGTGGTTGGCTATAAGTGCAGATGGTAGTGTCGAGTGATACGAGGATAAACTTGTAGCGTATGGATTCACTTAGACATATGGGGCCTGTTTGGATGTTGGGTTGGAGTGGGTTGGGTTACCCCCCTCCTGAGTGGGATGGAGAGGTGGATATCCTGATTGTAATAGTAGGTGTTTGGTTGCTGGGATGGGTTGGGTTTTTTGCAATTTAAGCCCTGTGCGAAATTTTTAGTTTTTTTTGGCCCGCAAACTGTTCCTGCCCATTAAAAAGTCCACTTTCTATTACTCATTATACCGTTTTCTTTAAATTATTTTTGTAATGGTCCCTGTAAACGTCTCGTTCTGTGGGTGGGCACGTGAGAAGAGTGTCGATTAGTAGAGGGCGTCCCGTTTTTTCCCTTTTTCGTTAATGTACATTAAATTACGAATAGGCTATAGTATTTAACGCATAAATTACATATGGGCAAACCGTTGTATTTGCGTAAATTTGCATTTATACCCCTACGTTTGCATGGATACCTCTACGATTGCCAAATACCTGTACGTTTGCAAACATTGTACGTCAATTACATCCGATGCTTAAGTAGTAACTGGCGATAACTTTCTTTTACGGCGCTATTACTGAAAACTGTAGCAAACATGTTTTTAAAGATATATAACAGTATTATAGTGTCATTAAACTAAGACGCCAACAAAATTAGTACGTGCAATATTGGTTGTAACCAACAGGTAAGAATACGACAAACCCCATCACTGTTTTCCATAACTTAAACATCCAAACAGCCATGTGACTTTAGATGCAGGCAACGACGTTTACATTGATTAATGCTTACGCTACGCACGCCTACACCGCGAGAAATAGATGTACTAAGCAGAGTAACTTTCGTCAGACGACGTGCTTGTCAACAACACGGTCGTCCACTATTTCGATGCCCACATGTTGCAATTGAATGCGTAGTGCATTCACCCTGTCTTTCAGCGATGTTGTTGTGTCTTCAGCATCGTCCAACTCCGAGTAAAGGAAGGCAAGCTCGCAGTCCTTGTCATCTATTGTTGAAACAACACTTTCAATTTTTTGTTGGAGTTCAACATTCTTGCGCTCCGCCGCCCACAAAACGTCAGCTATATAGGCGATCTCCTTTGCGTGATTCTTTGTTGTCCTTGGAGCATCTGTGTAAGGCATGCGAAAACTGCAGTGACTGGATGAGCAGACATAGAATAGGCGCCTCAACGGGTTCTGTTCGCCCTGTTCGTATGTCAAAATCGAAGGGAAACCGCATGCGCATAGTGCAGTAGGGGCCATAACCTGATACATATAAATTCAAAACTTTACGATGGACATGTTCAGCTAAATGGGCGCATACCTGAATAAAATCGTACTACAAGCAGCAAAAGCTGAAAACAAGTAATGACGATGACATGAGATTTAATGGTTTTGGAGTTTCCATTACATGGCAACAACTAACACTCTTCGCGAGACGGTAGGTAGAAACTACAAGTACTGATGACTCGATGGCTCTATTCGTCCCTCCTCCTCCTATTGTTCCACATTGCACGGGCTATCCTATCGCGAAGGACCTCACCGCGTCTAATGTCCTCCCGAAGAATGGCAACCTCTCGAAGTTGGTCTTCGTCCACCTCCTCCGGCATCATCTCCTCGTCCGCATCCTCGTCGGATACAACATCTCCACCATTAAATCGAACGAAGTTGTGTATGATACATGTCGCTCTAACTACGTCTCGTTGTACTTCAAAGGGATAGGAGGGCATATGTCTAAGACAGCTGAACCTGTTCTTCCACACGCCGAACGTGCGCTCCACTACGTTGCGCAGCTTGGCGTGACGGTGGTTGAATAGGTCCTTGTGGTTGTCGTAAATGCATCCACGTGCCCGCCAAGCCGGTAGGTGATAGAGAGAGCCGCGGTACGGAGCGATGAAAGTGTCCGTATTTGCTTAGCCGCAGTCGACCAAGTACTTGCAGCCTTGTGGTACAAGTAGGGACCCTCGCTCCACTGAGTCACGAAGCACCGTCATGTCGGCGCAAGAACCTTCCCATCCAGTTACCACGTAGGTGAAGCACAAGTTAAAATCCACAGCGGCCATTACGTTCTGGGCTGTAAACAGTTTCCTGCACCGGTACGCTCCCTGAACCTCTGGTTCTACGTGTGCCGGAATGTAAGTGCCATCTATAGCTCCAATCACCCCCTGTTCCAGGAAAGAGTACTCAGGGCCTAAAATATCCAATGCATATACAAAAAAAATGTTGCCTTACTTTGAAGTACGGGTAGTAACGAGGATCTCCAGTGATCCTTGATGGAGTGACCGGCGGAGCCAACCGTATGTATTCATGCTCCAACGTCAAGATCTTGGCTAACACATTTCGGATGTGGCGGGAAATGGTTTCAGCGCTATGCTGAAATGATTCCTGGATTACCCTATTTGAATGGCCGTTTGTGAATGCGTAGAGGAACATGCAGACCTGTTCGTCGACATCCATATACCTTGTTTGTGTCAGTCCATGATCCACTAACACACGCACAAATCTCCGGAGCATATTGGGTCTCATCCGAAAGTTTTGGAATGCCCTGTCGTCATGGCCGTCTAGCATCTCCCTAATCCAGTCGCGACCTGTCAGCGGACGAGTATGCAGTGGACGTGGAACTTGACGTGTACGTGCGTCCCACTCTTGTATTGCTACCACACCTACCACTGCAGCACACGCTATGAGGATTTGTTCCTCAATTTCCCCAAACGGATTGTAGCCACGTAACGCCATATCAGCGCACTAATACCTGCTACGTTAAAGTCGCCATTAGGCACCATGATAGTAAAGTTTTAAGTACATCATGCATTCATCCTACACCCCAACGCCTACCCTCATAAGTACTATATAAAGACGGATATAATTGTAAAGAAGCAGATATTAGCATACACATTTAACAGGCACAAATCGTGGGCATGTGAAAGGCAGCATAGGGAAACCTGCAACAAAAGTTAATTTCCCCTTGCATGCTGCAGCCCAACTAAAAGGTAAAGCCTGGGGAAACCTGCAACATTTGCAATTTTCCCATTACGATAAACCTGCAATGTAAAGCATAACTGCAATGCATAAAAAACATTGTCAAAGCAGAGTTTAAGTACATATTAATGTTCGTCAAAGCAAATATTAGATAAAGCCTAATCATGTTTTCGTGCATGGAAAAGTAATGACGGGAGGATGAAAATCAGTCAGCGCCCGATGGTCTTGTCGATCCAAGCATTCAGCTTCGCCGGATCGCCCTTGAGGTGGAAGTACACGTTGCGGCCACTAGTAGTCGCAATCTTCTCTGCCATCTTCTCAAACTCATCAGCGTCAAGGTCAGGCCGCATTTGACTAAGCTCCTTGCACAACTCGTTCGCCAACCTGTCTGGATCTTCCCTGGCCTCTGCAAAGGTTTTTGGGAGAGTGGTAAGGAAACTGGCCAACATCCCCTGCGCGGCAACGCTGAGCGTCCCAGGACTTTTTGATTTCTTCGTAAATGCGCGCTTCCCAGATACATTTCGCTTCCTTGACACAGGGGTGGGAGCCATTCCATCACTGTCTTCGTCGTCGTCGCAAGGTTCAGGCATGCATTGATCAAGATCTTCGTCGAAGTCCAACTCCCTCTGCGTAGACGCGACCCGCGAGCTACATGCACCCACCGTCGATCTACCCCTTCCAGGTCGCGAAGAAGCTGCATGCGCTCCTGTTGCGATGTCCTTCACCAAGAACCTCTGAATCTCCCCAAAGTAGAGGAATGATTTGTTTCTGTATTTGCGGTATCTGTCGGGTACCTACGTTTGGTAGACAAACACATTATTGCCGTTGATGAAGATTTTTGCTATGTCAGAATAATTATAAAGGATGATCGAACATACCTCATTCCATGCATAGTCCGACGGGGGAATTGGCCTGTTGTAGACGCTATCCCACCCCCAGCCAGACTTGTTACGCAGATACAGATATGACGAGTAGTCCTTTTTCATGTTTTTCCATCTATATTGCAACTGAATCTTTGTGTATGCCCGACATGCAAGTTCGTTGAATCTCTTCACAATGGAATGCCAGCCAGGTACTGTGAAGGTGCTTCCCGCCCACGAACTCTCGTGCTCTAGCATAACGTCTACAAAAAATTTGTCAAGAGCAGAGTTCCAATGTGCGTTAGGTGCATGTCCTGCAGGGGGTACTTCAAGACCTCCTCCAACGTCTCCTCCTCCTGTGCGCATCTCGTCGGACATTTCTCCTCTTAAAAGGTGGAACGAATCAGCGCATGTTGTTCAATGGGTTAGATCAAATAATTGCAGGGAGGATGTTCACCACCACGAATATAGTTTCTTCCTCATACACAGTGCAGGTGCAGGTCAAAAGGTGGATCATAAAATTGGCATCACATATTGAGAAAGACTACATTTGCCTCTGTGAAAAGGCCAACTTCAATTCATTTCTTCCGTTGTTAATCATACAGTAAATAGCAGTCATGAAAAGCAGTAGCTACTAAGCTAAGAAACAGTCGTTGATAATACATTTTCCACGCAGCCTTTGATGTAATTATCTGATGTAATTATTGCTAAAGACTGCATTTACCTGTGTTTTACTCATTTTCTACGCAGCCTTTGATGTAATTAATGATAAAGACTGCAATTAACTGTGTGCCATCATGGTTACCAGGTTCTACTCATCTAATCAAGTACTTGGAAGCCATTCAAATCCACCTGATATAGTCAACCTACTCATTCTACTGATGTTTACTAATGTACTCATGTTATACTCTTGCTTACTCTTTTCTCATGTTTGTTGATGTACCATTCTGTAGTCTCCCTATTTTAAGAAATCCATGAACCTATCTCCATTTTAGTTCAAAGGCCAAATTTATCCATCGTTTATGTTCTATCAGTCCAAAGATTGTTTACGTAATGCTTTGCAAATCATACAAAAAAAATTGAAGATCTATGGAAGGAGTAAACCCAAAAAAGACTCAATCGTTAACCATTCAAATCATATAAGAAGGTAATGAAGATATTGCAGTGACCACGCACACCTTCAATCAGGAGATATATCTACACCCAAACACCTTCAGCACATGTTTACCATGCTCTACTCAGGTACTGATCTACTCAGCTACTCATGTTTACTCATTTCATCTACTATGGTGCTACTCATGTTAACTGACCTACTTAGCTACTGAGCTACTCAGCTACTCATGTTCCTGCTCATGCTTACCATGCTCTACTTAGATACTCACCTACTTATCTACTGAGCTACTCATGTTCCTGCTCATGTTTATTGATCTACCCCACCATGTTTTACCATCACGGTTTCTATTGATCTATCAGGTGTACAGCTCTATCAGCTTTATTGATCTATCAGGTGTTTACTCAAGTTACTTGGTCTATGTTTCTGCTCATGGATGTATCAGGTGTACATATGTACTCATGTTATACTCTTGCTTACTCTTTACTCATGTTTGTTGATGTACCATTCTGTAGTCTCCCTATTTTAGAAATCCATGAACCTATCTCCATTTTAGTTCAAAGGCCAAATTTATCCATCGTTTCTGTTCTATCAATCCAAAGATTGTTTACGTATTGCTTTGCAAATCATACCAAAAAAATTGAAGATCTATGGAAGGAGTAAACCCACAAAAGACTCAATCGTTACCCATTCAAATCATAAGAAAGTAATGAAGATATTGCAGTGACCTACTTAACTACTGATCTACTATTGTGTTATGTTAACTGATCTACTTACCTACTGATCTACTGACTCGTTTTTAACTGATCTACTTAGATACTCAGCTACTGAGATACTCAGCTACTGAGATCTACTTAGATACTCAGCTACTGACTCATTACGGATTGCTTTGCAAATCATTGTTTACGGATTGCTTTGCAAATCAAACCAAAAAAAGGGAAGATGTATGGAAGGAGTAAACCCAAAAAAGAAGCTGGAAGCCATTATTCGTAGCCATTGAGCCATTTCACAATATTGTAGTGTCCTGCGACTCAAAATCTGGAAACCCAAGGAATGGAGTAACAGGGAAAGGGGTTCAGACAGCCAACCTTACAAGCACCACCTTCAAGCAGGTTGCAATGACCTCCAAAACCTCGGGTGGAAGAAGCACACCAGCAGCAGCAAGTGAGTGAATGGCAACGACGACGGTGGCACACAATTTATATGGGTAGATGGCTTCCTCAATGGTAGAAACCCTTCGTCCACACCGCAAGGGCTTAGGTGATGTGCCCGGAGCTGTCGACTCGCAGGACTCGACGTAGCTGGCCATCTTCACAGTTAATGCTGGAGGACAGTCGATTGTGGTCGATGGTCTTCAAGGTCGCTGGGCATCGTCTGCGGAGCCTGGAGTTGTCTATTCCTCCAAACAGTGGCTCGCGATGGTGCTTCACGAGGCCGGAGACCGCAATCTTGGACGATAGCGGGGACAAGATTGGAGATGGCGTGCGGATTGAAGGCAACTCTCGCGAGCTGCTATGGAGGAGTCGACGATGTCCTGTAGCGGTAGGAGGCAGGACCTGCAGACCTATCCCAAACCAGCCTTTCGAAACCCTTCCATCGCACACCACCCCTCGACCCTGCCAACCCGCATACCCCATTAGCCAAACGTGGGGTGGGTCAGCCCAACCCACTCCACGCCGGTTACCAAACAGGCCCATGGAGTAGACTATCAAGACATTTTCTTTTACGTGTCTACTCTACGAATCCTCCTTTTATTGTAGTAGTAAGAGGCTGGACGCCTCCCAGCATGATGCCAAGAATATCTTTCTCTATGGAGACCTACAATAGTTAGTTTATATGTAACATCCACCTGGGTTCTCTGCTGAGGGGGATTATCAAAAGCTATGCATGCTACATACGTATATTTATGTCCTTAAGTAGAGTCCCATATCATGATTTCATACACTCTTGGACTTATAGAGCGTCATCAATGATCGAATGCAGATTACATGCTCTTTGTACACAAGACATCATGAGGTATTAGTTAGATTTTGTTTTAGAGTCCATGTTGACAATATTATTATTATAGGAGTTGATTTATATGGAATTGTTGAGATATTAGTTATCTTTTGTTTCTTTTATGTATTACATATTCTTTGTCTTCTTTATGTAGTTTGCCCAACATGTTTCTCTTCTATATAAGAGAATCCTAAGGCCTCATAAATAATCAAGTCTTTGTTTTCTCCCATCATGTTATCAGAGCGACGGTCCTAGACCGGAGTTCTCGTACCCATCCGTGTCCTAACCCCCACTCACCACCCTCTCATGCCCGATGTTGCCTCCTCCCATGTGGGTAGCCTATGCCGCTGCCGCCGCCACCTCCCACGTGGCATCCTTTGCATGCCACCCCCTTCCGCACAACACCCAATGCATGTCGTCGCCTACTGCATGGCATCTCGCATCCACCATCACCTTCCGTGCGACACCTAGCACACACCACCGCCTCCCGCAGTGCCACTCCGTGCTACTGCACACCCTCCACAACACCGCGCACCAAAACCAATTGCAATGCGCTCCTGCACGCTCTAGTGGGTTGTATGGGTCTTCGTTGTCCCGTCCAACGCCTCTGACGGCCCTCGTGAGCGTTCTTCCTCCTCTCTGTTGCCCAACTGTGGCCTGAAACGATCTGATTTTGATCGAAAAACGTGATTTTAGACCTATAAATCACGTTTTCTGGCCCTAGCGTGGATCGAGGACTGAGAGGGTGGTTGTATGAGTCTACACATACAACCAATCCTCCACATGATCATGCAGACTCACTCAAATTGGTCTACTTTCCCAATTGTGTTCTGTTTTCAGCCTCCTTTCATCATATCTGAGAACAAGGGTGACGTCTTCTCTTCGTACGGTACCTTCAAGGGTCTGGCTCCCATCATGAAGATATGTGGAACCCAAGGTTAAAAAATCGGTATTCGGTTTTCGTTCGGTCAACCGATCTGAAGTGAGTAAGAGGATAGGCAGAAGTAGATTCAGATTATGTGGTTTGTGTTATTTTAATTTAAAATAATTTTAAAAAATGATAATAAAAAATATTATAAAAATAGTTGATAAAATATTAAATTACATGATTAATTTCATTAAAAGGAATGTTGGATAAGACAATTGTTGTTGGCTACATTATCCACTAAATAAATCACATGAATATAATAAATTATAAAAGAAAGGAATGCTTCATTGAAAAATTGATGATGATTATTCAATTTATGCCTAATACATGCAAATACATTATTGACATTGGTAACATAGATCATCACCAAAATTTCTAAGTCAATGGATAAAGCCTAATACCAAATGATTTATATTTATAATTCCATAATCTAAGGTTTTAAAAATATTGTTGATGAGAATTAAAAAAAATCATGATGAAGCTTCAAAAAAATATTGTTTCTTAAGATGCGTAATCGGAGATGATGGAAAGAGGTTGGGTTTTAATCCGATTTAATATGCGGCCGCATATGCGGATTACTCGGACCGCATATGCGCTTTAACGGCATATGGCCCTATATGGCATATGAGGTTCAGAAGGTATCCGCATACACATATGCGGCTGCATGGACAACATTTCCGAACACTGGTTGGACCAACTATGAGTTGTGGTTCATGAAGTTTTTGACCGTAATGCAGTGCAATAACAAAGAGCACATTCTGACAAAGTCAGAGTCGGCGGATGATGCTTCGTGGAAGCAAGATGATGCGTGCGCGTATGTTTGGCTCTCTGAGACCCTCACCACAGAGATTGCCAACGATATTATGAACCATCCCACCGCCAAGGCGATGTGAGATATTTTGGCAGCCACCTATGCCCAAGCGAAGAACAAGGCCAAGGTTCTTCAGCTTCAGTTTGACATATACAAGGCCAAGCAGAATGGTCATCCGTTGCATACTTTCTACTCTTTACTTCAAGGCATGTTTGAGAAGCTTTACAATTTCATGCCATTACTACTTCCACTGAGCAGTAGATGGCCTACATGAACTTCACGATAGTTGGAGTTTTCTTGGCAGCATTCGATCCAGAGTATGGACAACATGCGCATAACTCCTTACTATTGCGACCATACCTCCCATGGAGGAGACTTACAGTCGTCTCAACATGTTTCTTATCCCACTCGCTGCAACCACACATTTTGCCTCGATGATGGCTACATCTCGCGGCAGGGACTGGTTTACATAGTTCAGAGGGCGTGGTCCCCATAGCAGGGGAGGTAGACGCCAGCATGGCCCATGCATCTACTGTCGTCCAGGTCATTCTGAGGATACATACTATCAGAAGCATGGATTCCTAACATCTGCTCGTGTGGCTGAGCAGATTGAGCCTCCATATAGTTTGGCTCCTCAGGTAGATCCACGCCTTGATGATATTGTCTCCTGTCTGAGGGAGATAACAACTCTTGTTGCCAACGCCACTACAGGTTCTCCAGTTATAACAGTCGTTGCTAGAGCCTCTTCCAGCTCCTCAGGTATAGCCTATGCTTTTACCAGTTGTAGCAAGGCAGATATGACATAGTGGATCATGGACTCTGGTGCTTCCCACTATCTGTGTGGAGACAGAGTCTAGTTCAATTCTTACAGATCTATACCCCCAGATAGTTAGGTCGTCATTGCGAATGGGTTTTACTTACCCATCACAAGACAAGGAGAAGTGCATTTGATGCCATCCATACATATGCATATTATTTTATATGCTCCTGATTTTTAGATGAATTTGCTCTTTATTAGTCAGATCATGAATGATTTGCATTGTCGTGACATTTTTTACCCCTCTTCTCTTGTGTTTCAGGACATACTCACATGCAGGGTGATTGGATGTGGCCGTGAGCAGCGAGGGCTCTACGGACTGATCCAGACTCCTCATGTTGGTGCTTCTACTATTCCTAATGGACCAATCTCACCATGCTTATGACATTTTCGTTTTAGCCACCTTCCTCTGCAGAAGTTGTGTCATGTCCTCCCCCAGATTTCCATGCGATCTTCCTTCTACTTGGGAAGCATCATTGATCTTCTTTTCATAATCGTCAGAGTCGTATCATTATTAAGTTATTCGAGCTTATTTACTTAGATATTTGGGGTCTCAATCGTGTTCATGATCACTAGGGACACTCTTTTTATCTTGTTGTTGTGGAGGATTATTCTAGACTTTCTTGGATCTTTTTTCAAAAATAAGTCTGGGTCTATCATTAAATCCTTTATTAATGAAACAAAGAACTATTTCTTTGCTAATGTCAAGTATTTCCGATCTGATAATGCCTTAGAGTTCTACACTTTATAGCTATCCGAGTTGTTACGGTCTCTTGGCATCATACATCAAACCTTGTATGCCTATACATCCAAACAGAATAATATTTCTGAACGTAAACACCGTCATTTACTCGATGTGATCTGGACCCTTTTGAGTTTTGATTCAAAGTCATACTTGTGGTGATGGGTCCTCACAGCCTACTACTTGGTGAACCACATGCCATCTTCTATATTAGGATAAAAGGTTCCTTTCTCAATTGTGTCTCCTGAGAAGGAATTATTCTCCCTTACACCCAAAGTGTTTGGTTGTGTGGCCTTAGTTCACTATCTGACACATGGTCGTGACAAGCTCTCCCCTATAGCTGTCAAATGTGTCTTTATTGGCTACTCTCGTACCTAGAAGATATACTGTTATTTTGATCTACTTCAGCGGAAATACTTTGTCAGTGTTGATGACATCTTCTTTGAGTTTATTATGCATCTCTCCTACAGGTGATAGGTTGACTCCATCTGACTCCGATGAGGAGGTATATATGCCTTCTTGTACGGTTGCACCACACCCAATTTCTACTATGCCTCCAACACCTTCACCACCACCACCTCCTCCTCCTCCAATACCCACACCTGCTCCTGCAGTTGCCTTTGACCACCACATAGTACTGTGACTTGGCTTTTGCCACGTGTGTTTACTTGCAGGTTTGACATTGTTCCCCCTGCCCATGGACCTTCCCCATCATCCATCACGCCTCATGCATGTAATGATTGAGCACATCGTTTCTACTGATGGCACTACTGAGTTGTTTATGCATCATAATGCTTTACAGGATAAGCAGACGCCCTCTCAGAAGGGAAGTTTACATGTTCAGGAGGTGGTAGATGATCTAGATGCGCCTTTTGCTCTATAGAAGCAGAGACGTACTTGTTGAAGATGTCTTTGGTGCTCATGTGTTTAGTCCCACATCATGTGATGGTGGGAGTTTGATGCCTTGGTGGGGCTATATAAAGAGCCCCACACCACATATATCCATTGAGAAACATAATAGATTATCAACCCTTTGAGGCGGTTCTGGTTTCATCCCACTCCTTAGGGAGTAGGGTCCCACGTAAAATCAAAGTCTCATTTATATTTTATTCTTGCTTTGATTGACGTTCGCAATATTATTTTCTACAGTACTTGTGCTATATATCCTCTTGCAGCCCATGTCTCCTTCAGTAGACTCTCAGAGGACTTCTGGAGATTTGTCGTGACACTATCAGCCGTTGAGATAAAACGGATATATCATGAAGTCATACATGACAGTCAGTGGCGTCTTACCATGGTGGAGGAGATGGTTGCATTTCGGTCGCGTGTTACTTGGAGCATTGTTACAACTCCTATTGAAGCATTTGTTGTTGGATGCAAGTGGATGTTCATGGTGAAGCATCGATCAGATGGCGGTGTAGATCGTTACAAGGCGAGACTTGTGGCACGCGGGTTTACCCAAATATATGGGGTGGGCTATCGAGATACCTTCTCTCCAGTGGCTAGGCATTCTACTCTGTGTATACTTCTTTCTGTTGCAGTGACACTGGATTGGCTGACACGGAATTGGCCCCTCTACCAGCTAGATGTGAAGAACGCTTTTCTCTATGGTGACTTACAGAAGGAGGTTTACATGCAGCAACCAGATGGGTATGCTGTTGAGGGGGAGTGTTAGAAGGCTTGCAAGCTTCACAAGGAGATCTATGGCCTTAAGCAGAGTCCAAGAGCATGGTTCCAGAAGCTCTCGGACTTGATAAAGCAACATGGGTTCGTGAGATCGACTGTTGATCACTCACTGCTTTCTTAGAGGACTTAGAGAGGTACAATTGTCATACTTGTGTATGTTAATGATATCATTGTTATAGGGGATGATGAGCACGACATCCAGAGTGCCAAGGATTTCCGAGGTCAGGAATTTGTGACCAAGGACCTTGGCAGTCTACGCTACTTAGACTGGAATTTCCATGAACCAATGAGGTTTTGTGATGACCTAAAGGAAGTATGTTACCGGTCTTCTCTCTTAGACATATATGGTTGATTGCATGCTTGCCATTATTCCCATGGACCCAAGTATGAAGTTGTATGATGATGACACTGAGGAGGTAGACAAGAGGAGGTACATGGAGCTTGTTGGGAAGCTCCTATGTGTGACCATCATCAGGACAAATATATTCATTGTAGTAAGCAGAGTGAATCAGTTCATGGATTAACCTAGACAAGCACATATGGATGTAGTCCATATGATTTTGAGGTATCTGAAGGCCTCACCTGACACTGGTCTTTTATTAGCAAATGTTCATCCCTTACCATTACAACTTGTGTAGATACAGATTATGCGGGGTTATCCTAAGGACATGAAGTGTCCTCTTGTCTTTGTAGTGTTCATAGGGAGTTCCTTTGTGGCATGGAAGAGTAGGAAGCAAACATTGGTTGTCAGATCCAATGCAGAATCAGAATACAGGGCCATGGCACATGCTAGTACAGAGATAATATGGGTCAGATCTATTCTTACTAACCTAATAGTTGAGGCACCTCTTCCCATGAACCTCCAATGCGACAACCATGTTGCTCTCTTCATCTCCAACAATCCATCCTTCCATGATAGGACCAAGCACATATCGAGGTAGACTGTCACTACACCCGAGACATGATACAGAAGGACCTCATCTTTACTACTCATGTTAGCTCAGGAGATCATATAATAGAGTACTTACTGATGTAGCGTGGACCCAAAGTATAGGGACGAATATTTATTTAACTTTTTCTGTCTATTTTATTTACGTTTATTTAAGTTGTCGTGTCTTTAATTAAATAAACGGGATCGCCTGTGATCTCCAATAATTAGTTATAGATTTGATTTTCAAATTAGTCGGTTAATTAGTTAGAGTCAATTTAGGATAATTAGTTGTTTTACTATTTTTGTAATTTCATCCCTCCTATATAAAGGGATGAGGGTCCATTGGTTTTAGTCAGTTCAGATGTTATAAAAATTGAGATCTTTATCTCTATCTCCGTCTCTCTCTTTCTCCCCCGCGTGGTCTACACGTGTTCTTCTCCAAACCCCTCGTATTCCCGACGAGTTTCTTCTTCTCAACCCCTCCAATTTCTTCTACCAAATAACTTCACCGTTTCAAAAATATTTATCGATGCGCCAAAATTATTTTTGCATCATTTGGTATCAGAGCATGGCATCTAGGTCGTCCTCACGATCTGGCGATCCCTCTCGTCATTCACGCATGTGATATCCATGAAAGTTTGAGTCTCGCCCCAACGACCGTGCATGGTGTGCTGAGGTTAGACAAACACTATCGAATATGCTCCAAATTCTTTCACAGAATAGAGAATCAATGACACGACAAATAGAAGAACTCATCGCCAAAAGGGACGGTAAAACTTCCGTCCAATTTCCTGATGAAGAGAGCCACAGAAACGACGCCGTCAACGACAAACTCTACGTTGTCCAGGCCATTTTGGAGGAGAAAAATCCGATACGAGTGTTGTCCAGGTAACTTTAGATTCGCCAAACCCCCCGAACTCGACCCCCACCCCATCCGCCCTTGCGCGGACCCCACCCATCACCCTCGCCGCACCTACGGCCCCGGTCATGCCCCCAGTACCGCCGGCGCCTCCCGCTGCCACAACACCCAACCCGTACCCCCCTGCGCGCTACCGCCTTCCTTCGCCCCCACCCCTTCTGATGCGGAACAGACCCTCCCCCGCAGCCCTCGATTCCGCCTGGTGCTCCCGGCGACCCTCCACAGATCGCCACTTCACGGCCCCCTCATCGCCAAGCGCTACCACCAGCGAGAAGACACGTGGGGTCGGCCTCGCGAACTAGCGCGCAACGACGTGACCCCAAACCGCAACCTCGTCGACGACAACGGCGCCGCCCCTGGAAACCGAATCGTCGCCGCCGCCATCTTTTATCATGGAGGCGTGAAACCCTAACGGAGGTTGAGGAGCTCCCTCCCACCGAATCCCCTCAAATGAAGGAAGAGATACTCTGGATAAATTGTAAAAAGGTCCCCCCTGACAAGAGTTTTTACTTAAAGGGCCAAGTGAAGGTTAAACTATGTTATAGAGGCATTGTAAGTGAAGGGATACGGAAATTGCAGAGATGCCCTCCAATGGGGAAAAACTACAAACGTAACGTTGAAAAGGGATCTAATTGGGGGAATTTGAGGCTGCTATTTCAAGATCGAGTTCTCCAACGGTGTGCGAAGATCAAGCAATTCGTCGGGAGACGAATTTTTAAAAGCGGAGGAGAGTTGATGCAGCGTGGACCCAAAGTATAGGGCCGAATATTTATTTAACTTTTTATGTCAATTTTATTTACGTTTATTTAAGTTGTCGTGTCTTTAATTAAATAAACGAGATCTCCTGTGATCTCCAATAATTAGTTATAGATTTGATTTTCAAATTAGTCGGTTAATTAGTTAGAGTCAATTTAGGATAATTAGTTGTTTTACTATTTTTGTAATCTCATCCCTCCTATATAAAGGGATGATGGTCCATTGGTTTTAGTCAGTTCAGATGTTATAAAAATTGAGATCTTTATCTCTATCTCCGACTCTCTCTTTCTCCCCTGCGTGGTCTACACGTGTTCTTCTCCAAACCCCTCGTATTCCCGACGAGTTTCTTCTTCTCAATCCCTCCAATTTCTTCTACCAAATAACTTCCACCGTTTGAAAAATATTTATCGACGCGCCAAAATTATTTTTGCATCTCTTACCAACGCTCTAGCCAAAGGGCCTTACCGGAGATGTTGTTACAAGCTGAAAATGATAGATATCTACACTCCAGCTTGAGGGTGAATGTTGAGATATTAGTTATCTTTTGTTTCTTTTATATATTATTTATTCTTCCTGCCTTCTTTATGTAATTTGCCTAACATGTTTCTCTCATATATAAGAGAACCCTAGGGCCTCATGAATAAGCAAGTCTTTGTTTTCTCACAACCAGAATCAGTTAGGTGAAGGCATTCCTTAGGCATCAGTTTGTCACCAAGGACCTTGAAGAACTGCGATACTTTCTTGGTCTTGTAATCGGCAGGAATCAGAGAGGACTAGTTATGACTTAAAGGAAGTATGTTATTGATCTCCTGTTAGAGACTAAGATGGCAGGTTGCAGACCTGCCACTACTCCTATGGTTCACAACATGTTTGTGATGATGATATATATGACGGAAAAGAAGAGATATAGGGGGCTCGTTGTGAAGCTCCTATATGTGACTATTATCAGAACAGACATCTCCTTTGCCATGGGCAAAATCAACCAGTTTATGGAGCATCTACATCAAACACATATCGATGCACTTACAGTGATCCTAAGGTATTTGAAGTCTTCGCCTGATTAAGGGTTACTTTTTAGCGAAAGGACATCCCTTAAGATCATAACCTGTACAGACGTTGATTATGCATGATGCCTTAAAGACATGAAGTCGACGCCTGGATTTGCCGTGTTCATAGGAAGCTCACCGCTCTTTTAGAAAATCTAAAAGCAACCTGTGGTTGCTAGGTCAACTGTTAAATCTGAATACAGAACCACGGCGCAAGGTAGCATTGAGATGATGTAGGTTAGATTTGTTCTGATTGACCTAGCCATTGACACACCTTTTTCCCATGCAGCTGTAATGTGACAATCAAGCCGCTTTGTTCTTTGCCAATAATCTAACTTTCCATGAAAGGTCTAAATATATCCATTGATTGCCTCTACACTAGAGACATGATACAAAAGAATGCCATCTCTACATCCCATGTTAATTCAGTGGAGCAAACAACATACTTATTTACTAGGTCTGTAGCAAGGGGGTTATTCCAGAAGTGTTCTTCCATGGGCATGATAAATATCCATGCTCTAACTTGAGGGTGAGTGTTATAGGAAATAGTATTTATGTTATATGTTATTTCCTTTTTATGTAATCTCTCCTTTGATTATTTGCCCTCTAAGATTTCTCCTCCATATAAAAGATCCCTATGGCCTCAGAATAAACTAATATTAATTTCTTTTCGTAGATATCACTTAGTGGAAAGAACACCAGTGAATAATGTAAAAAAAAACAATGCATTAGCATTGAATGTTGGGAAACAACTAAACGAGAGAGCAGTGTCGTCAATGCGTTGAGTTATTGGAGCGATGGGTGACCATGGAGTTGAATGATCGTTGGGTGATTGCAGAGTTAAATGGTGTTAATGTGCCACTTCATGGCTTGGGTTTCCTTTTCTTTTTCATGTAGATTACTGAACTAGTCCTTATCATAATCCTTGTTCTTGCAATTTTAACAATTCTTGTCCCATCCTACCATCCTTTTCATTTTTTATCATCTCTCTACCTTTGTTTTGTATCTTTTTGTCTCACATGCTTGGCAGCCCATGGGCTCAATAATTCACAGTCCACTACTTTCGAGTAGTGACGATTCACATCTTTTAATAATATTTTGTCCATGTAGATCATGATTCCCAGAAAGAAAATGCATGTAGTAGTGAGATCACGGACATCACCTAATTTTCATCCTTATCTGTTTCACCAACATTTTCTAGTTTGGAGATTGCTGAACGGAAAATGTCATCAGATTTCATAGAAGTACGAAGAGGTGTTGCTTGAGTTAAAGATTGCTTACGAGAGTTTTTATCATGTAAAGATTGGCCACTTTTCAACCGTATAACTGTTGGACGACTTCCATGGTTTCCTGAAGGGCATCATTGAAACGACTAAGTTGTGTGCTTTCAGTACATATTTTTATCGTGTTGTTACGGGCATTCCCTTTACTAACACATCTGCAACACCTTGTTAAATAAGGATCACCTTGACCTCCCACAGAACAAAGTTGATGCTACAGTTAAGCTGTTCGATCTCAAGCTTTATCGTCTTTTATGAGGGGGGAGATAAATCCATATTGATGATTTGATACCGGTTTGTTTTGTGGAACTCACCTTGACACTAGTAAAGAAATCCAGGAAACATTTCTGCACACACATGATTGTACGTGGAAAACCTTTCCTGACTAAAAGGGGGTTTTGATTTCCTACAGGTGAAGAGAAATTTACATAAAATAAAGAAATACAGTGCAAAAATACTGTATAAAAGATGATCTGAAATAACTCACAACTTAGTCACACCCCACATGCTAACGTACACACACTCGTACACACATGCGTATTATGCAGGCTGTTGTCTTTCAACATACATACTGAGGTCGTGGGATTTCAAGATAACAAAATGTGAAAATATAGAAGCCACTTGTTTTGCATCGACTCCGGTAATCTATGAGAAAGACACACCCATTATTTAATACCAGCAGTGGCAATATAACTATTTCTTGCATCTTTTTAGAACTTCCTCTTGCAGA
Source organism: Ottelia alismoides (assembly GCA_037367405.1). NCBI lineage: Eukaryota > Viridiplantae > Streptophyta > Magnoliopsida > Alismatales > Hydrocharitaceae > Ottelia > Ottelia alismoides. The sequence continues at coordinate 672,580 of JAZKJV010002156.1, forward strand.
TATTTTCACCAAGTTTATCCAAAGATGCAGGTTGTTTTCTGTGCACCAAGTTGACCACGTTCATCTTTGCTCCTGCTTGAGGCGCGTGTTAGATCTGTCTATTTTATAGCACACCAATTTTTGTCTTTACTTTTATGTTATTCATAGTTCTAGTCCTAATTGCATAATCCTTTTCCTATTTGATTGGTGGGCATCATTCCCGTACAGAGAACGTGTTGCGCACACAGATCAAAATAAAAACAGGCAAGCATAAAGCAATCACTACACAGGGTTACGAGGTTTACCCTTAACTGGGCTCTGTCCTTGGCCTTTGTAGTAGATTGCTCTGTAGAATGGTGGTAGAACGATAGCAGAAGTATGAAAAAAATATCCCAAACCCTCAGCATCACTAGACTGGTGGTAGAATGGTAGTAGGAGTGAAAAATAGCCCTAGCCATCAGCATTACCAGAATAGTGGTAGAACGGTAGTAGGAGGATCGTTACCAGAATAGCGGTAGACCGATAGCAGGAGGATGGAAAATAACCCTAACCCTCAGCATATTACTAGAACGATGGTAGAAAGGTAGTAGGTTGTACAACCCATTATTCTTTTCATAGTCACTACGTCTAATCATGATTTTTCTTAGCAAATGAGAAAACTTCTATGTTCTTTCTCTTTTACTAGTGTAGTTCGATTATGCTATCTGGGAGGCAAATGAGCACCCCTAACCTAATGAATTTGATTCACAGATAGAAACTTCCAATGAAGTGTATTTAGTATATTGTAGCTTATAGCTGGTGCTTTGGTTTGGTACTTACAGCTGCTATATTCATTTCTTAAGAGAAATTGTAGTTGTTGTACACATCAAGGTGTCCAAAGACTGAAGGTTGTGGGTTGCCATACTGTTTGTATGTATATTGCAAATTGCCCATTGATCCTTCTCTTTCACAATTTTCTTCTTGTTCAGAGTTGGCAAATTTCCACTTCATAGTTGTAGCATTTGTCATTGCATGCTGTGAATCCTTCCTGCATGATGAAACTTACCCAGGCAGGAGCTGATGCAAGCTTTGTGGAAGCCCCAAGGGATGATGACGAGCTCAAAGAAATTGGGTATCGTACGAAGGGTTTCCGTGTGTGTAACATGCTTGAAGGTGGCATTACACCTCTGCACACACCTGATGAATTGAGAGCCATGGGCTTCCATCTTATAGTACATCCTCTCACTTCCCTCTATGCATCTGCTCGTGGTATGCTCGATGTCCTCAAAGCCCTGAAGGATTCCGGGACCACCAGAGACCAGCTCGAAAAACTTGCTACATTCAAGGAGTTCAATGAAATTGTCAATCTGGAGTCTTGGTTTGATCTTGAAGCTCAGTTCTCCAAGTACAAGCCTATAGTTCGAGAAACCGTGAATTAGGTGGAACTTCTAGCACAAGTGGAACTCTGAAGCGCGTCGCTCAAGATTTTTGTTGGTCTTAGTAATGAGGAGCCATTAGCATGCACGGAATCATTTTCTTAGCAGTCACACTGTAGAAGTATTTTTCCATTTGATTATGACATTTGGTCTCTGAAGATTGACTGGTTGTACCCCATCCAAACAGTGTTACTACTGGTGCTATGTTTTAATAAGAAGCTGGTCCTGCTCCAATTTTCTGTAGTTATAACATTTGGTCTCTGAAGATTGATGTCCTCAACATTCTGGGTTGTCAAATGGTAAGATTTAGCAACACATATGTTCATATTTCTTTATCTGAAATGTTAAACATACTGGAAATGTATATCTTAGGCATCTTAAATCCTATCAGTATTTCATGGTAAACAATAATAACGACCACATAGCCTGTGCTTTGCGCTGGGAAATGAGATACATCTGAATCTGCGAAAAAATTTAAAAATCACAAGTTTAGTAAAAGATGTCTATTATAGGAAAAATATATTATACAAGGTGGTAAAACTTTTTTTGTTGTATTTTGCAGGTAAGTTGCCTCTTTAAAAGGCGACTTTCAGTTTGAGTTAAATATAGCAGTTTGATTTTAAAGCTGCCCGCCTCTTGTAGAGGGAATTTCTTTTACTAGTCAACAAAAGTTTTATTATTTTAAATAATAATTTTCTTTTGCTCATTACTCCTTTGCGTTGTTCAAATCGATGAATCTTCAACTCTTCACGTCATCTTTCGATCGATGCCTTTACACAATGCCCTCACACCCCTTGATCTACAAGGTCTCTAGTCTTCTGACCATGTACTTTATTTTTATTTTGATCATTGCGATACAACGTTGTTCGTTGTAAATTGTAGATGCGAATGCCCATCTCATGCCAACATATCTTCTTTTGGCATATTGTTAATAATAAGAAATTGAAGTTTGTCATTGTATCAGTTAAGAATAAAATGTATGATTCTTACGAGCTCAAATGAGTAGGATTTTCAAAGCTAGCACTCCACGTTGTTTGTGTTTGTTCTGAAGATGTGGCAACTAACCAGGTGACTTCTATCTATATCAGTTAGAGATTTGAAGACAAATATTATATCGATGTTAATCATAGAGATTGGAGTTTGTCTCAAGGTGAGCGGCCAAGGAAATGAAGAAGGTATGAAGGAGAAAAACAAAATGAATTTTTCTCAGTATTTCAACACTTATCTTGTACTCAAGGAATTGTTTAATGTGGCAGATGCATTTTTGCTGATGTATATAAGGTGACCGTCATTTTAATTTTCATAAAGGGGAAAATTGCTGGATACCATGGATTAATTAAAAGAATCCATTAGTTAATGTAGTAAATTTTTGTCTACACGGGAAATAACTCGTTTTTTATGAGATGGCTTTCATTTTAAGCTTAAGCCATCTATTAAGAGACAACTTTGATTTTTAAGAGTAAATTACAAAAAAGGGACCTCAATCATACGATGATTCCCAATTAGGGGGCCTCATTTCAAATGTAACAAAGAAGGGTCTGAATTTTAAAGTTTAAGTTTTAACATCGACATAAAAGGCCACAGAAGTTTATAGAGGAATGTATTCAAGGTGAAAAAAAATAAGATCACACCCTTCTATGTTACATTTTAAAGATAATGCCTCTCATTGGGAATTGGTGCATAGTTGAGCCATTTTTTTTATAATTTATTCATTGCTTCTTGAGGAGGCGGTCCTGCTCTATATGTGTCAAATGTTCCTCTTCAAGTGGCAGCTTTGAAGATCAAAACCGCCTCTCTAACACGAGGCTTTCTGTCGATATCCACGCTAAATCGTAGTCTTAACTTAATATTAAAGTTAGCTCTTGAAGATGCATCTTAACACAGTGGTAGACGACAGAAGAAAGGCTCAGTCCCTCGCATAACAATTTTTTTATCCTATACTTCATTGCCGAGACAAAGGGGGCATGATGCGTTTACAGTTGAGATGGAGGTATTCATGGGTCTATCTTAGGTTTGCAATTTATGGTGGCTATACTCTTGTTGGAAATGGCTTCTGCCATGATTTAGCGTTTAATTTGGATCCTGGACCATCGTGGGATAGGAGATTCTAGAGTTTATTCTGAACGAGAATGTCCTCCCTAGGATAAACACGGAGACTTGGATGGTTGGACCAAGGGAAAGGTTTGATAGGAATAGTGTAAGCTATGGGCGTTCAACGGGTGTGTTACTCCTTTTGGCATGCGCTTTAAACAATTTTGCATGCAAGCGAGGGTGGATAGGGTTTTTCCGAGGCCACAATTTCTATTAAGTGTGGATGACCAAAATGTAGGGTGGAGGATACGAAGAGGGCTCAAGCAAAGGGGTATGGTGACCCCTGTGGTAGCGACCGTGAATCAATCTAGCAACAAGTGAGTCTCGATTCACTTGGATCTTAAACCAAGATTTCAAAAGAATTTTCTGTAAACAGAGAGAAGAGAGGATGCGGCTTATTTGTGGGGTAAGGACACATTAAGAATGGAGATCCTAGAGGGGAGGGAAATCATCGTAGACTTCTAGCCTAGAAGTTTTTTCTCGAACTTTTCGATAAGAGGTAGCCATTCATTTCACTAGAAGTGACTTTGGTGATAATGGAACCCCATGTAGTTTATAGGAAACTCGTCTTCATTCCAACCAAATAGGTTTGTTGCGAACTTCTTTTCCTTGATCTTCATGTTGAGATAATTGATGGTAGATTTGTCTTCATTTACATAACGTCTGGTGATCTCCGAGAAGACCTTAAGGGTAAAGTTCATGAATTTAAGTGCTTCGGGATTGAATTTGATAAAGAAGAGGATATCATCTACAAATAACATGTCAGTGATGTAATGTTCCTACTTTTCTCATTTCTTCATATATTTTCAGTACTTTGTGTTAAATTTCCTAGCTACTTGTCATCTCATTAACACTTGATAAAAGAGAATTCAATTATTAATTCGATTGAAATATAATGCTTCACATCTAATTTCATTTAGTTAATTCCTATAGCAATATAACAAATGTTTATAACAAAAATTGATTTATTATTGTTATATCTCACAATAGTTTTTTGTTCATATATTTTTCAATTTTAACAGTAAATATGCTAACTAAATTCAACTTTCAAATTTGTATTATGATTAACTCTTTTATCTAAATGGGCATTTTTTAGAAATGCTTTACTTGAGACCATGTCATATTAAAAAGTCCTTGCATTATATGTCATCTATTGTTATTTTTTGAACATAAATATCTAATAATTGAATTTATTTATTTTTATTTTTATATTAAAATAATACAAACCACATAATCCGCATATACTTCCGCATATCCACTTACTCGCTTCAAATCGCTTGATCGAACGAATACCTCATACCGACTTTCTGGACCTTGCTTGTGGTAATGATGAGAGTTTCTCCAACTCTCACAACTTCTGGAAGTCATGTACTTGCTTCTGGATCACATCGACTAATGTAAGTTTCTCACTGATGTATTCCATGTCATACGATCATGACTTGGAATCAGACATGTGTGCCACCTTCTGATGATTTCGCAGGTGTGGTGACTGTAGGGTCTTCTAGAATGCCCAAGTAGAATCTACAACTCTCGAGTTATCGGTCATCCCCTCAAAGATGGTCCAAACAGACTATATATCCTTATTGAAATAGCTACCGCCACTTGCGACACTTGCTAACCCATGAATATCTGGTTGGAGTCCTCTAAAAAAGTTCTTACTAGCACCTTCAAAGGTGTTTCATGGTGAGGGTATTTCTCAGCCATATCCTTGAATCATTCTCATGACTTATGGAATGAGTCATGTGGGTTCTACATGAAATTGGAGTTTTGACTCCTCATCTAATTCGTCCATTCCAGAGGAAAATATTTATGCAGGAAATTGGACTTCAGATCGTCCAAAGTAGAAATCTCCCTCCACAAATGACTCAATCATTAGAGCGCCTTATATGCTAAAGTGAAAGGGAAGGCTTTATGGCATATAGCCTCTTGCGTAACACCTGGATAGCTAGTCGTGCCACAAATCATCTCAAACTACTGAAGGTAGGTAAACAACTCCGCTGTCATGTTCTTACAAAACTTGGGAATCAAAGAAATAAAAGATTGTCACAAAAGTATAGCCCTTGATTCGATGGTAAATGAATCTAATGATGTAGCGTTCTGGCTCCAGGATCATACGCATCTCTCAGTAACGGGAACCACAACAGCTAGTGGTGGGTTCCCGACCCCTACTCTAAGTGCAGCGATCTCAGCTCTCAACTCATCTTCGACTCTAAACTGATCTCTAATTTGTGTGCTCATCTGCTGAAAGGGGTCTAGAATCTCGGTTGTAATATCCATAGCTAGATATGGTCTCTCATATGTATGTCTCTCCTCAACAACTCGCTCTTCAACTGGTACTTTCCCTCAAGCCATGGTATCCGTCAAATCCTCTGGGAAGGAAAAAGTCTCATAAGCACTTAAAGAAAATGTGTAGGTGAAACTGATGAGGTGAAAATCATCCTTGACAAAAGGGTTGGGAGGTGAGGAAGTCTAGGTTTGACACATCTCATAGCTAATTTTGGTTGGATGACTATCACGTCCTATCAATCCTAGTATCTAACTACCTACCAACTCTTTCTTGAAAACATCCAACAATCTTATATACTCTTCCAATGGAGTACATCCTCCATATATTTTTAAAGTTTCAATTTTCTCTATTGAGATTTAGTGGTTTTGAAACTATTGAAGACGATATGTGGGGCCTCCCTTCGTCCTCTTAGTAGTCGTGCATCCCCGACCTCTCCTCCCCTCCTGTGTTAGTGAAGAGGCCAACCTCATCCTCGTCTACTTTTGTACATTTTGGACTAGATAGAGGATGAATCGGGTTAGAGACGCATCTCTTTCTCTCCCGATAGATGGAGGCTACCATGCTAGGGATAGTTAGTTTTCCATTCAGTCGGTCAGAGAACCACGAGGGTGGGGAGCCGTAGGCCATCATCGTGAACTGCCCGGATAAGACCGGCCTTTGATGCAACCTCTACCACATCATCCTCTTCTTTGGGCACAACATAGCCAGGGGAAGATTTCGCTCTAGATAAGCTTGCAGCTATGCATGCCACCCTTGGGATCGACTCGGGTTCAGGGTCATCCCGAGTCTGTAAAGATGTGCTTGATATGGTGGAGGATCGATGGCTCACGGAATCCGAGCATAAAGTCCATCTAAAGTCATCCTCGATGTCAAGAGAATATGAAAAGGAACATGATGTCAACACAATTGAAGAGTGTAAAAGCATGTAAGATGCTATATATGCACACCCCTCAAACAAATACAAAGTAAATCCCTCAATTGACCAACTTTACACAGTTATGAACGTAAGAGTTTCGTCATTTATCGTTTCAATTTTAAAGTTAGGTGATCAAGATGTTATTTAAGAAGACTCATAGGTGGTGTCTCCTTTCGTCCAACGTATGTTCTCACAATACCCAAAACAGTGGAACCAACTGCCCGGGCTACTAGGTTGTATCATGCCCAAAGGAAAATGTTAGGCGGAGTACACCAAAAGGACTCTCTATGGTCGAAGGCAAGTGCTTGCAGTTGCGACCGTATACCAAAAGGTGATACACATGTACTTAGGGTACAAGTCCATGGATCTTTGGTTCAAATCCTTAGGGTTATGTCCTCACCTACTCAGTATGGAGTTTAGTACCTATAATAATGAGGTTTTTGCTCTCCCAAAATAATTAAATCCATTTTTTTATTGTTTGGTCAAAGTTTTAAAAGGAAAATCTTTTTATTTTTAGGGTTTTCACTTTTTTGGATTTTTTCAGAAATATCTAATGGGAGTTTGGTTTCCTTTATTTTTGAAAAATGTGTCTCACTGAGGGGGAAATCACGGAATGTTGTGAAAAAACGTGATACATGTATTGAAAGAAGCCATACATGTCTCCAGCTCTCTACGTGCAATATGATCCACGTAAAAAATATAAATCTAATCTAAAACATGCAAAAGGCCGTAAAAATCGTGCCATAAACAAGTAGCTCTAGCGTATAACGGATTAATTTTGAAAATAAATTAATTACACCTAAGTGTGGATTGGGGCAATAGGTTCTACTTTACTCATCTAATCAATCATGCATTCACCCCTAGGTTTCCACGAAATCATGTGAAACAAATTAAAAAATCAGAAAACCAAAAACCTATGGTGAGGTCCCCCAAGTGCACTCGAACTTTGTTAAATAAACCTGAGAAGAAGTCTAAGTGACTGTGTACAAGTCGGGTTGTTCTTAGTGGACCCCTTTCTACAAAATAAAAAATGGACAAGTGCCCCTTCTCTCATAAAAATGAAAATACTGACAAATGCCCTCTTACTCAAAATAAAATAGAAATGATACTATCACTGGAAAATACAACAAAATATGACCGAATCGCGCTTTTCCTCTACAACCAGTTCGTAGAGAAAGAACCGATCTCTATAAACTCAGCTGGTTCGATTTCTGAGGAAATCGAATGGTCCTGTAGGCCCTGCACCACATATTAGCACAAAAAATAAAAGAAACAAATAAAAAAAACAAGAAAATCATAAGTCAAACAGAAAATAATAAATGAGAAGAAAATAAAAAAACAAAAAGCTGATAAAAATAGAGAAAATAAAAGAAAGGAAAATCGAGAAAAATCAACAAGAAAACAAAATAAAAGAAAAGCGATAAAAATCAAGAAGACAAGTAAAATTGGGAAAAAATCAAACAAATAAAAATTAAGAAAAATCATAGAAGAAAATCGAGCAAGAGAAGAAAGAAAAAGAATCACAAAATAAAATCTCAAAAATCAAGAGTAACCATGCCTCTCTGGCAATGGTGCCATTTTGATATATAGATTTGACTCATGGTTAAAAAGTGGCAGATGTAGAAATCGCGGAGAGAAATCTATTTATCAAACAAATGACAACAAAATGTGAGAGAGAAAGAGAGATAAGATGAATAAAACTTCTCTCCGATTTTATTGTTTCACTATTTATTTATCCTGGGAAGTGTTCCTGGGTCAAAAATAAGGAGATCAAAAAATTACATTTTGATTTTTGAGATATAAAACATTTTTGTGATTTTGAATTTCTTCTCAATAGAAAGTCTTTCTGTTGGTTTTAGTTTTTGTATTTTTATTTGATTTTATCTTTTTCAATTTTTATTAAATTTTTTAAAAGTGATAATTTTATAATCAAGTGATCTACAACATAGAATATATTTGGTAGAAAAATATAGGTGATACTATACAATAGATCTTGGAAGATCACTAAGGCAACGAGCTCAAGAACACTCAAGACAAAATCAAAACGGAGACGAAGATCGAATAATTAAATCTCGATGAAAACACGATAAAAATATTTTGATATCAACTCAAAATAAAACCAGGGTAGTTATATAACTACCCCAAGTAAAAGAACACAAAATCATGTCTACAAGTGTCCCAAAATTGATCTCTTGTACATGGGCATCAATGTAAAAGAATTATAATATGAAATAGATACTCTCGAATAGGACCTTAGTCAGGGACCTATTTGTAAGAAAAATAGTCTCTGCTTTATACTTAGGTCCCTACACAAGGACCTAAATGTAATATTGCAAAAAATATCTAGTCACTTGTCATTCTGGAACTTCTTCTGGGTATTCTTGCAATTTTTTCACTGTTTGGTAAATTGATGAACTCGAAAATCATCTCTTTATAGTCTAAAATTGTACTATATGAGACAAAATTCGGTCGATAAAAAACCACAATCTTTGAATGTTGTGGAGAATTTTTACTTGATAAGTCTATTAAGATCGAACACACAGAGAACAATGATTTTTAGTTGTGTGGTTTTAAATTAATTTAAATATATGTTAGGAATAAACTAAAAAATGAAGGAATGAAATGCAATGATGCAAATGCAAGCAGAGAAGATGAAGTTTGGGATATGTGATTTTACACAATTTGAATCCTCAAATAATATGTTTGTTAAATCCTCAAAATTAATCACAAATCAAAAAGAAATTCAGATGGTAATTTATCTAATCAAATCCAAGTTACAAGGAGGATAATGAATAATCTTGTTAGAATTCCCTATAATTCACTCCTCAAAAATATTTAGTCAGATAAATTATTTGAATAAATTCTTCCTCGATTTAGCCCCTACATAGATTAATGCTTTACAATAATTATGAAGAATTAACTAGATTAAATATCTTCAATCAAGTCCCTGTTGAAAGATCATTAATTTCATCTATTTCATGTAGCACAAACATGTCAATTCTTAGCCTCCATAAATCAAAATGATCCTTGAATAATAATCAACAATAAATGTCTACAGATCACTCCGCAAGTTATAGAAAAATGATAGAGCATGGGGTAAGCTTCAAAAATGATATATTATATGCTAAAAACGGATTTCATATGATCAAAATATGCTAAAATGAAGTTCTGGAGACTAATATGCAATAAAAATTCAGTTTTTCCTTTAAAAGGTCCATGGAGGGACTTATCTACAAATGAACAAAACCAAAGGAGCATTCCTGTAAATTACCCCAAGTAGGGGTATTTTTTCAATTAAGAAAGGAAATTTTATCTGGCAGACCCTATAATCTTTTCCAATTACCTCCACGACTTTTGAAACAACCTAATTCCTCCCTCGACTCGTAAACTTGCTAACTCTTACCCCCACAGACCCTGTGGTTAACTCCCATCCATTTTCCCGTTAAATGTAGCCAGATTCCGTCAAAAGAGGTGAATATTACCCTATTTGTTTAGCAAATTTACAAAAGATACCATCCTTCCCCTTCCACCTCCCCTGTTTATCCCCAACCTTCCTCACGCCACCCTCGACCTCCCCTGCACTGTCGCTAACCTGCACCTCCTTGAGGCCGTTGTCGACAAGAGGAGGCCGAAGCTCGTCACCTTCTTGGCTTCATGCAAGACATGTATTACAAGAGGATGCAAGACGTGTACAAGTCGTACCGTGCGCTGGCCGAACGATACAACCACCTGTCCGGGGAGCTCCAGAAGGTGAACAACACGATAGCGTCTCTCTTCCCCGACCAGGTTCACTTCAGAATCGACGACGATGAGGAAGAGATCTCACAGAAGCCTTCGTCGCTCCACTCCAACAAAATCCACGAGCTCTCACGGTTGCTTGACAAGTCGACATTGACCTCGACTAGGAGCTCGAAAGCCTCCTCGATCCAGATGTCGTCGGAGCACAAGAGGACCGCGTTGACATCTATCGTGGGCCCTTGACATTTTCCATGGCGGTTCCCCTTTGGAAGAGAGGTGTTCTTGGAGTGATGCAAGGGAATATGGAAGGTGAGTTACGTCCTTTGCTACTGGATTTGATACCCCACAAAGGGAAGTGGGTGGCGAGAGATAGAGGAAGAGAGGAAAATGGGTATGGAGTGGAAGAGGAAGAGAAGCTCGAGCTGAAGCTTGGCCTCCTTGGATGTGAAGACTGGACCTTAACATCAAGAGGTAAGAGAGGAGAAGACCCTCCTCGACATTGACCTCAACTAGGAGCTTGAAAGCCTCCTCGATCCATATGTCATCGATGCACAAGAGGACCGTGTCGACATCAATCATAGGCAATGACAAGGTGCTCGTAGAGATCGATCAGCTCCAAAAAGGGATCCTCGCACTCCAGATGGAGAAGTAGTTCGTCAAGAGGTTGTACTAGAGCGGCCTTGCCAAGTATTGGGACATTGAGAAGAGGACAACGATCGACCTCCTTCAGGCCGCATCAACCTGCACCTCCTCCTCCCCTCCATGACCTCCTCCAGACCGCCACTCACCTCCCTGACCTTTCCAAGTCACCATCTCCTCCCCTCCCCGACCTCCTCCAGACCATCGCTCACTGCCATAACCTATGCCTCCTCTCCTCCCTGACCTCCTCCATGATGTTGGATTTCCATTGGTTAGATTAACTTAAGGCTCAATAAGCAATTGACTCAAATAAAGTTAAAACTGGAAGCGGGGTTTGTGGGGTAAGACGGAGCAAGTTTACAAGGTCGAGGGAGGAATTAGGTTGTTTCAAAGGATGTGGAGGTAAATGAAAAAGATTATAGGGTCTGTTGGATAAAACTCCCATTAATACTATAGGGCTTACGCATGAAATTCCCCAGGCATCCCGTGCGAGGCATGTGACTTTACTAGTAGGGACCTACGCTTGATTTTTTGGAGATGTAGGGGGCTCAATGTAATTTTCTCATGATGCATGTGCACATTACATGCGTCATGAGGCGGGGGTGTCTGCGCAATTTCTTCCAACACTAGGGGGGTCGATGCAACTTGCCCTCCAAGCACACGCACGAGACACATGCGTATGGAGGCTCGACGACAGGGCTGGAGGTTCGGATCTGGAGCCGGAGGCTCGGATTCCTCAAGCAGAGGTTTGCGCAGCCAAGGCTAGGGCTTGTATGCTGACCTCCATGTGGCGTCTGATGAGAGGTATGGCACCCCCGATCCTTGAGGCAAGGATGGAGGCTCGGGAGGCTACGTGGTGTCACGGGCACTGTCAGATCAAGGTATTTGACTGCACATGGGGGAGGTACGTCATCAGTGGCAGAGGGAATGGCTGGACACAACTAAGGGTGAGCAGTGTAGGCAGAGAGGGAGTGGGAGCTGTTGTGAAGCATGCTATGACACGTTAGCGAGAGTCCCTTTCTTGTCGAGATACGACTGAGCGAGGGAGGCGACGGGTGTTATTGGCGAGGCTCGAAGATGTAGGACATAAGCGTGGCGGTCAGCAAAGCTCGATCGATGAAGGTGACATGTGGCTGATGTCAACCAACCACGGTTGCTGGATAGAGATGCGGTCGAGGGCAGCCCAGCTTTGTCTTGTCCATGCTCCTGCAAAGTTTAGAGGAAGAACAATGAAGAAAAGGAGGCGGGGCTCCTTAAGGGAAGGCGAGAGATTGGAGCTAAGCTCCAGCCTTAGCGAGGCCAGAGGCAAGGGGGTTTAGAGGATAGAAGGGGGTTTAGAGGATAAAACAACACCAGGGAGGGAGATCGGAGAAGTGGCAGGTAACGGAGACAAGGGTCGAAGGGGGGGTGCTGGTTCGCCTGCAATTGGAGGAGGTATCCTCCTTGGCGGTTGTTGCTCGAAGGGTTTCAATGAGAAGAAACCTGAGCTCCTCCATCTTAATTCGACCGCTACATGATCAACTTGAGGACCGCAGTCGCACCTGAGCCTCTCCCTTGTTATCGCCCAGTGAGAAAATCCTCTGTTACTGTCACCAGAGAGAGGTGGGGCTCCGTCTATGGACGGAAGAGGCCACTGGAGTAGTGGATAGCTCAGATTGATATGGGGAAGATGGATTTTATACGCGGAGTAGGAGGTAATGGCTAAAAGGGACGATAAATGGGGTGACGTGAAGGGATCTTGATGGGAGAGATGCATTACATGCAGGGGATGAGAAACAGCAGAGGCGTTGTAGGTAGTAGCGGAGCTGGTAGCGATTGTAGGGCGTTGGATCGGCTCAAGAAGGAGAGGGATGGGGTGCGGGGGTCATGTGTGGAGCACGTGACCAGGTGGGGTGTGACGAGTCATGTGCTCTACACGTGACATAGAGAGGGATGATGGGTGGGTGACACGTCACACACCCAGGGGTTGCCATGTGTCACCAAAAAAATTTCAAAATTAAAAGGGAAAGAAAAATAGAAAAAGAAATAGAAGGAGATCTCAGATCGAAAAATTTCCTTGTTGTTGATCTAGCCGAGACCTACAACTTTCATGAAGGAACCTGGAATAAAGAGATAATTTGTACAAGGTAATATTTTTGGTGGTTCTCCATGTGTATAGAAAACTAACTTTTTGGAGTTTTATAATTTTTAGTGATTTTTAAAGAAGATAAAAAATCAATAAAAATATGGTAATATAAAATACACTTAAGTACACATTAATCTATTTTTTTTATTTTTAATAAATAATAAAATAAAGAAATAAAATAGAAGTACGAAACACGCGAAATTTGTACAGACTCACAGAGGTCGCTCAGACACAGTCAGTTTCTTTGATTTCAGTCTCGATTTAGATTTGGATTTTTATTTTTCTTGATAAAACTTTCATCAAGAACACAAATGAACAAGAAATAAATTAAATATATTAATGGTGTACATAAAACCTTGGTCAAAAATAGAAAAATTTGAAACACGCGAAAGAGGCTCAAAATCCAACTTTCGCATATGAGATCTGAATTTTATGAAATTAGTCTTGTTTTGAAGGTATTTGAAAATAGAGTACTTTAAAAGTGAGTGAACCAAAATCGAACACTGTATGAGTTAGATTTGCACATTTTAGTCTGTCTGATGTGAAACTAGGTTTTGGGTTTATTTGTCACTTATTTGAGTTTGTAATTTTGTATTTTTTTATTTATTCTTGTTAGTAATATCTACACAATGGAATGATTTCAGGTCAATCGGAGTTAGGATGAATTAACTAAAAATAGAGGAAGTTAGCTGCTTTTTAGGTCAATTTGCAATTGGATTTTTGTTTCGTTATTTTATGCAATTGTGCATGATGAAATGCGAATATTTTTTACATATGTATGAATGCTAATTATGTTATATTAACGATTAAATGCATATGTATTTTGGGGAATAGAGCTTAATTGACCAATTTTAGCATGCTGAATCTGAGATTCATCATAAATCAACAGTCATGATTAAATAAGCACACATGATCAGAAGCGTCAATGGAAGACAGGTGGTGCATACCTGCGGTTCGAGTTCATCCGCTTGTTCTTCCCCAAAAGTCAGAGAGGCAGCGACAACTTGGTCTCTCTGGTAACTACTAGCGGAGACGGTTGATAGCAATGCTCCTACAAGTCTAGAAGGGGTTCTCCTACCCCCTTTGTGCGCCTCTGCGGTAGGGAATGGTAGGAGAAGGTGAAGGTCGATGTTGAATTCCGACCAAGGTTTGGGGAAGATGTCATTTTTTTGAAATTAGTTGTAGCTCCGACTGATCAAGAGTATTAGCTCGCTTCCAAATGACAGATTGGGAAGCTCCGGATGTTGATGACTTGCAAATGAGAATTATTTGCTCGATTCAAGATGAATCAACCAAAATTATGAAGGATTTTGCAGCTCTATAGTGGGTTCCAGAATAAAGGGGTATCAGATCAAATTGGGTTTATAAATTAAATTGAATGGGAATTTCATTGGAATTCAAATGAAAGATAATTTAGCGACCTATGTCATGATTAATTATGCTAATTGAGCAGAAATTTCAAGGAATGAAAATGGGGCATAGGAAATCACTCAGGAATTAAGGGTAAAGACCCTTGGGTTGTCGCTCGATGACTTGTGTTCACCGGAGCGTCACGCCACACAAGGGGTGATTCAAGGCAGACTAGCACCTTCGAAAGTCTCTCCTGACGACTCTCCTACATGCAAGTCTACCTCCTAGCGTTGTCACTGCCGATGGTGGCCGGAGCAAGGTTAGAAAGGTGGAGCGTCAACCGGTTAGTTCTGGAACAGCATGTGTTTGGAGAGTTAGTTTGAACGATTGATTTGAGCAATCAAATAGAGGTGAATGATGATGAGTAAGAAAAGATCTAATGATTGGTGATGAAGTTGGTTGTTATGTGATTAGGATAGAGGGTTTAGATCTAATTTTGGAGGTGAATAGAAGGTGGGATAAATCAACGAACAATGGCTATTAGAACAGAAAAGCCTACCTGATTCTTGGAGGAATAAGACATGTGGTGTTGATACGAGTCATCACCACATTGTCCCATATATTAAATACTTTATTAATTAGATATTAAATTACCTTATTTTAAATAGGTATACAAATGAAAAATGTAATTAATTAATTAATTTAATTTATGGTATAATTTATATTTATATATTTATATATTTATGAGATATAAATATAATATTAATAAATATATGTCATATACTTAATAGTTCTTTTATTTTTAATTCAATTTTTAATAAATAATATATTATTTTTACATTTTATCAATTAATATAGTAATAAATATGAGTTACATGATTTTTTATGAAATTTCATAAATTAATATATATATATAGGTCAATAATAGCAGCTATCTGGTTTGCAGTTCAGATTCATCTATTTTAGGGTCTTTGATTTATTAAAATATTAAATTATGGTTTAAATTTTTGATTTTTATAAATAAATTACAAGATCATGAAAATAATAAATATTATAAGATTAGTGATATTATAAATAATATTTATAGAATAAAATAAATAGTCCAGAAACCTAGTTGTCATTAGGTCTCAAAATTGATGTTTTGCAAATGAACTCTGATATTTATGAAACCACCTTCATTAATTAGATAATATTATTTTATGAACTTTAAAGGTGAGCAAAGTGAATTGGAGTTCGTATGAAGAAGTTATGAGGTTTAAAACTTGGAAAATTGACAATATGAAAACAAGATTTCTTGACATATAGACATGTTGGAATTTTTATGATTTTTATATTTTTGTATACATTTTTATGAAGACATAACAACAGAGTTTGGTTAAAAATATGTACTAATGAATTAAATAAAACTAGTTGATTTGATAAATAATGAATAAATAAGATTAAAGTGTATAATGTACAATATAATTCTTTTTGTATTTTCTTCATTATCTCCCACTACTTTATTATTTATCGACCAATCCATGTTGATTTAGTCTCAGGGATTAGGTTACATAAATATTTCTTACAACTATATTTATATACTCTAAGTCATACTGTACATTATATACATATTTACAATCTGCATTTCTTTTCTTTTTTATTCTTTTATTTATTTACATGTTTTTAATGCATAACAATGCATTTTTATAAAAGATAGAAATTAATGCATATTTCCATGTATATATTATGGATTTTAAGACAGAATGTAACAAAAAAGCTAATGAATCATGAATTCATGAGTAGTGAACATGTATGCTCCCTTTAAGTGATCGTATTACTCATATGCCTTTGTATGCACACCAACTTGTTGGTCTATGGACCTTGATTAGGTCGTCAACCTAATTATCTGCCTAATGGGCATACATATACATATAGCAATACATCTGTCTTCAGTCAGAGGATGCGTATCTATATGTGATAGCATATGACATAGGTCTTAGTTATCTCAATCTCATTAAGTCAACTCTTTGACCTAACTCGCTCAACACCTCTGAATATCTATTTCTATGTAGAGGACCTGCATCAATAGGTCGGTCAGATGTTAGCCTTTAGAGTAAGGATTGCCATCTCCTTCTCAAGCTGGAGATTCCTTCTTGATAATCACTTGACGGTGTGGTTGAGTCATCAATCTAACTCAGATATTCAGCACTATATCAGCCTCTGTGATCCAACGTTTGGATCATTAACTATATGATATCAAGGTGGCCATGGCACATAATACTATTTATACCAAGTGACCTATTATGCAATCACATATTCTTCAGTAACTTTTATTGCACAATGTCTCGTTGTGGGTTGACATGTCCAACACCAGGATCCTTTCAAGATTGGACTTTACACTGGGATCCTTTCAAGCTTGGACTTCACGTGTGTAAATGATGAATTGTTGCATGCCACTAAAATATCAACAACTTGGGAACAAATGTGGTTCAGCTGGCCTGCCCTTTCATAATGAGAATTAAGTTGGTATATAGGATATTTCCTAGTATTCTTGATATTTTGGGATCATCTATTAAGGATGAATAAAGAATGAAGTTTTTCCTCGCCTCTATACATGAGGACAACAAGAATGTGTCTGCATGGAGTTCCATGGAATTGCATTTTTTAAATTCGCAAATAATTGTGAAAAATTGTGTTGAATATGTCAAAGCACTATTGTATAATTTCTTATCAGCGAAAAAAACCTTGTAACGGGGGCTTTCATCACATGTATGTGTTACCCAAATATTCAACATCAAAACTTCCATGAGTTCCTTCTAGAATTTATAGAATATTCTTTTGGTATATACATACACCATATGTGCCTACAACTTCCATATGATTCTTAACATAGGCCTTGAGTCTTATTCTCATTGTCCATGTCATTTTTACGTTCTCTCAAGTGCTGAAGAGATGTTTGAAATTTAGAAACAAACTCAAGTAGCATGTTTTATTTTGTACTATGACTCTGCATACAAGGCAGTGATTATGTTGCTCATGAAAGTTAACGACAATCCAATCGTGTTTGTCTGACATGAACCTTATGGCCATCAATGCTTTGCAACTTGTCCTAACCAGCCCAACTCATATATGCTCTATTTCAAACTGAAATTCATCATTATGATCACTACTTGTGCTATCCGCTTCTATTAATTTTGAAGAAGCCCTTGATTTACCTTCTTTCCAGCAAATAAAAATCTTAGAAATAAGAATCTTGATTTTCCTATCAATAGCATGTTGTGTGCTGGATTTTCGAACATTAAATCCAATTGAAGTATCATATGAACATAAAATTTATGAGCATGATCATAAAATCCAAAAACCATACCAAGAACATGGGTTTGGTGATCTGATTGACTTGGCATGTGACTAGGGGATAAAGGTGCACCTGAAAAATTAATCCATAAATACATCAGATGAACATTCTTTGTAACAAAATTTGAAAACAATGAAAAAAGGCATATTGGAAAATAAAAACATATCTTATAAATACTGGAATATCAAAAATATTCAAACATTGTAAAATAACAGTTCGAATAGGATAATGGATGCACGAAGTCTACTAAGACCACTGTGGACTGATCAAGCCTTTGACATTATATAGATTGTAAAATATGTCAAATCTTAGAAAAAAATATAAAGAAATATCGATGAGAATTCAAAGAAGGGTGATATGAGCTTGCAAATAGTACGACTGTGTGGATTTGTACTTGCAACTAGTGGATGCATGAAGTCTATTATGAAAATTATGAATTGAACATGCCTTGAGGACATTGGGCAGAATCTAAATTAATAAAAATCTTAGTAAAATATATGCCCGAATATCAATATCAGTTCAAAAAAGACTAATAAATACTTGCATATAGTGAGACTGTGCACATTCTTATATAATACTACTTGTATACAAACTAGCTTTGTGAAGATTTGTACAATATTTTCAAAATTAGTAGTATATACATCATGAAACTAGTAAGGGAAACAAAATATAATGCTGAACAAAATACGTTTGCTGAAGTATTTCAAAAGGGAAGCATGTAACACATGGGCACAGAAATATGTAAAATATAGAGATGTAACACTCTATGATGACTTTAATTATAAAATAACAAAATAAAAATCAATAACAGTTTAAAATGACAATATGTGCATGCTAATAATACGACTACGTGGATTAGTACTTGCCAATAATGGATGCATGAAGTCTATTATGAAAACTATGAACTGAACATTCCTTAAGGACATTGATAGATTGTAAAATAATACAAATCTTAGTAATATATATGCGGAAGTATCAATAACAGTGCAGAAAAGGTTAATAAGTAATTGCATTTAATGAAACTGTGCATATTTTTATATACTACTTATATACAAACCACTTTGTGATGATTTGTATAATATTGAGAAAATTAGTAGGATATATATCATGAAACCAGTAAGGGAAATAAAATATAATGATGAACAAATGGATGCTTCTGAAGTATTTCAAAAGGGAGACATGTAACGAGGGGAAATTGATGTACTTTTAGAATTAATAAGGGGCAATCTGGCTTATAATATCATGATGAGATTTGATTTCATCATACTCCCATACTTAAACTTTGCTAGTCCCTAGCAAGACCATCAAAGAAGAATCCTACGTGGGACATGGGACCAAGTTTTGTACAAAGAATAAGAGCTTGATTTAACCTTTGAATTCATAATGTGTGCGAGATTCACATAGTTTCAAGATTTCAGATACAACAGTCTCCAAGTTCCACGAACCTTTATGCATGTTTGACTCCTTAGTCAATTCAGCTCATTCGATCAATAATCACATCGTCTTATGATATATGAGTCGGACTTGAACTTGTGAGTGTGAATAGGTAGCTCTTCCCTCTTAGAAAGACAAAAACTTATACAACTATGCCCAACACCCTTTGATTCCCTTTCTAGCTACTCTTTCCTCGCGGAGCGAGGTATTTCCTTCTAAGTCCAGGTCAGTTGGCCAAAGAATACACATAACACTGCATGATGACTTTAATTATAAAGTACCAAATAGACACAAACTGAACTACAATGATAATAAGAAGATGATTCTTTAAATAAAGGTTGAGTATTGCTAGCATGCAAAAACAAAAATAGAATAGTTAGTACAAAATGCCTACATATTCGTCAAAATCTGAAATATAAAAAGAATTTAATGTACATGTAACGTTGCATCTTTAAGGCCAATAAGGAAAAGGATCTGAATCATTTCATGATGGTGATGAAGCAGATGAATCTTCCATAACCTTAGGATTTTAAAGAACCAGCCAAATGATGCCTCTGAAAACATGGACTTGATCGTCATTGAGAAGATGTATTTGTAAAAAATGATGTATAAATAAAAAAACTCTAAATACGTGATCGAAATGTCGCTCGATCCATATATTGATCATGAAAAACATGAATTGTCGCTTGAACCGGAATATTGAGCAAGAAAAATGTGAAATATCATGTCAAAGATCTATAATTGATAAATAGAAATCAGTTGCTTCTACTAAAATTGCAAGAATTTCTAAATGCATACAATTTGAAGTTCTCCATGATATTATGAGAGAATATAATTAACACATTAATTGTTTCTAAAAATAGAAAATGATGGAGTATTTTTGCATGAATTAAGCAGGTTTTATTGGAGTCGTACATTAAGATCCTATGACATGTATTGCTGGCTTTCCGGGCAAAGTAGAAAGGGATGCCTTATCTGAAGTTTTCCCTATATATAAGAGAAACTTCAAATGAGGTGGGATCTCACCATATTTATGGTGAGCCATAGTCAATTTATGCATCTTTTCTATGTATTTTACAATTTCTTATTCTATAGATTTAATAATAAATATTAACTTAACATGTGAAAATAAAATTATGAAAATATTATTATATTAGAAAAAAATATTAATATAAATATGGATGCTACATTTTACAACCTCATTTTTTTAGAATTTGCAGTTTATGCTTTACAAAGTTATAGAGTTTTTACTAAATTGATAATGATTTTTAAAATCGTGTGAAAGATGCACCTCATTTGAAAGGTCCTCTATATATACATATATATTATATACATACACACATATATACATACATGATTTCCTTCCAATAGGACGTGGTCTTTCATGAGTTCAGGAAGGCCGTCCTTTTTTATAAAAAAACATGATGATTTTGTAGAATACGTATACAATTTGTATTATAATAATATGATTTTAATGTTTGTATTTTAATGTGCAGTTTTGTGTGTGGTTTTGTATATATAATGTGTATTTATAATACAAACTGTATAAATAGTCTACTAAAGTCCTTTTTTTCCTGCAAAAGAGGGTGTCCTTCCTAAACTCAGGAAGGACACATCCTATTAGAAGGGCTCCCTATACATACATACATACATATATACATACACACACACACACACACATATATATATATATATATATCTGTGTGTCTATGTGTGTGATTTATTTCTAATAATGTGCACCTTTCCTGAGTGCATGGAAAGCATATCATCTCATCCGTATTTAACTAATCCCATGAGTTTGACTAATGTCTTTTTATCTTAATTTTGTTAATGTTTAAAATTCACTAGACTTATTTTGTCTCATTTAAAAAAACAGAAGGTGACAACCCACATTTTATTTTTGTATTTTTCTTCGGAAAAATCCATGTTATGGCTTTCTCGTCCCAAAACTAGCGACAACGGTGATGATAATGCTCGAGGGCGTGATGCACGTGGAGCAGGAAGGTGACGACGCTCAAGGCCGCACACAGGGAGAGGTATGGAGACATCACTCGAGGCCATGCATGAGGACGAGGAGGGCGACAACACACGGGGTGGGGGAGGGCATCGACGATGGTAATTCTCGAGGGCGCAACATTCGAGGCCATAAAGATGAGGGGGAGGGCGACGATGAAAGGGATGGGAGAGGGAGATGGTGCATGGGGAGGGAGAAGGCATCGATACTCGAGGTCGTGCATGGGGAGGGTGTACATCTTGGAAGGTGTTGGCATCAATCCTCATGGTTGACACCAACATGCATTATTAAACTTTTTTATTTTGATTCATTGATTATTCAATCATTTCATTTATTCCACATATTGATTATTCAATTCTACATATAGATGCTCTAATTTTACAATTGATGAGCTAATTTTTACAAATTTCTCAATAACTTTTCTAATCCTTTCATTGATTTTATATTCGATTTTTATAATCTCAGTTGTTCTTTTACAATACTACTTTTTTTTGCTACAAATCATAATGCATTTTTTATAATCTCATATTGTTTATGCATCTATCTCAAATAATTTCTATCAAGTTTTTTTCATTTTTATGTATTTTTTTACAATATGAATTCTTTTTTTACAAATATCAAAATACATTTACAATATCATTTTTTCCATTATCATCTTTGTTATCAATTTTTTTTAACAATTTCAGATTGTTTTGACAAAATCTCAATTCAATTTTTACGATCTCAGATCAGATTTTACAAATATTAGGATATTTCCTACAAATCTGAGACCGCTTTTTACAACCATTATCAAATTTGCAATTACCACAATAATTGTAGTACTAACTATGATTTTATTTTATAATACATGATAGAAATTTACAAAATAGATGTAAATTTTACAAAGTGGTTTGCCATTATGCATAACACAAAAATGTTCCCTCATTGACAAAGAATAAATAGCAATAAAATGGTCAAATTAGGTAGGCTAAAATTGGTAAAATAAAAGGTTTAAATGAAATTCAAATTCAAAGAAGAAATTCAATAAATACAATAACCTTTTGAATAAAGAACCGTTAGATTGAGATCTTACAAATCTCATGATGAGCTTTCCATTGACCCAGGAAAGGTGCACCTCATTGGAAGGGCTCTCTATATACATATGTGTGTAGTACCTTTCAAATGAGATTGGAGTTCATTTTTAAAGCGAGCCAGCAATGAGATCCACTGGATCTCGATTCAGTGATGCATTGTAAAAAGGGTATTTTGATCATTTTGTTTCTATTTAAATTTGAACTTCATTTAATAAATTAATTACCATTTGAGACTTGATTTAATTTGGAATTTTCCACTAATTTTTTATTTATTAATTTTTGAAAACATTCTCAACGATTATTGCAATTTAATGAATATTTGTAAACACAATTGTCATTACATAGAATTGAGATTTGATTTTGCAAAACTCAAACGATATGTTTTATTACATTCCCATTGATTAGTTCTTTTGTAAATTATTATTTTCATTTGTAAAATTTCTATTGTTTTTTGTAATATGTCATAAGTGTTATTAGTTTCTTAGAGCACCTTTGTAAAATTCATGCTTACTTTATAAGTCTGTGTGTACGATTGAAGGGATCTTTGTAATAGTTTTGCGTCCCTTTATAATTTTTCTGTGTTCCTTTTTAGAAATACGTGATTGATTTGTAATGTTTGTGGAGATTTGCAACAAAAAGTAGTATGTTAAAAATTAATAAAATATAAAAAATATGAGAGTGTAAATAGTAATCGAGATTTATAAAAACCATTCTAACATTTGTAAAAAATGTAATATGTGCTCAAAAATGCGAAACTGAGATCGCAAGTTGTCTCGCTTCTCTGTCTTCTAGGTCGTGTGCCAGTGTACGCTCCCCGTTCCATTCGTGCATATGTTCTCAACCCTCCTCACCGCCTCAAGATCCATAAGTGTCATGTGCCACCACATGTATAGGTTCCTTACTCGCACACATCCATCTCTTTCATATTTGTTGGAGAATCTTTTGAAGCACCGCATCAGATATGACTCGGATGGCCGAATGTTGTCGCCTTTGTAAGAGATCTTGCATGTGTTAGAGCGACCCATCAGCTTAGTGTTGCCACACACTTATAGGAAGTGTTCTTGCACATCATCATCGACGCCAAACATCGTTGCCAAGGCCACTGTCATGTGATGTTGATTGCATAACACCTTGCCACATAGTGGATACTTGCTTCACCCACATGTTATTAGAACATGTATTGTGTGGTTTTGATATGATTGTCGACACCATCAATCATCTTCAGTATTGATAAGGTGCTATCTATTAATAAGGAACACACCATCATATATCAATATATGGTTGTAACTAGAGTTCTGAAATCCCACTTGATTGACACGATCTTCACCATTGATAAATAAACAGTAGCTTGCACGAGCGCAAAATATCAATTAACATAACATTAAAAAATATTGAAATAGATGAACCAATCCAAGAGTGACTTGCTTTGATGCCACGTGAAAATATAAAAATAAAATTTCTGAATCAAAAAATAAGAATGAAAAGGAGATTTACAAGGAACCCTAGGAGAAAGTCACTTCACTATTGAGTGGGAAAAAACCATAGGAGAAAGTCATTAAGGGTTGGATGCTCTATAAAAATTCCTAAGATATACAAACAAATGTTGGGCTCTTCATATAACATTAACAACATTAATGTCTGTTGCGCTTCGTCTCTGCTGCAAGCTGCTCCGCCATGCCACACCCATGAGTATGAGTTAAGGGTGGCGCTCTGCTTCGAGATCACCAAGCGTCGTGCACCACCATGACACAATTTACCTCCATCGCACGTTGCCTCCTCTATGTGACACTCGAGCACAACGCTTCCACCGCACCTCTGCCCGTGAGCATGAGTTAGGGACTACACCTCCGTCGTACGCATCAAGATCCTACTTGTGATGAATCCACAATTCATCTTCTCAATCTACTGATCTTAGCAAAATCCCTGAGTAAAATCTCAAAAAATCAATAAATTAACAAAATGTCTCTTCTAAATAAAATACAATAATTATTATATATTATATTGTACAAAATAAATTAACAATAAAAAGATGTAAAATAAAGGAGGTTTTCACTTGTAAATAGCCCAAAACTTCATGTATTTTTAATAATTTCATTTCAAGTCCTTTTTGGCTAGTTCTTTTTCTGATTTGTTCATAAAAATGTATATAAAAATGCAAAATATAAAATAAATTTTACTCAAAAAATACTCCTAGATCCCAAAGAGAAAAAGCCATAAAGTCCAACTTCCCGGCCAAATTGTTGCTCCGTTTGAACTCCAAATTCACCAACTCACTTTTACAGTTTAAATTAGTGAAGTATCTATCCAATGAAGTAGTTTCGTGAAAAGCAGAGCTCGTTTGTAAAATATGGGTTTTGGGACCTAGGGGTACATTGTATATAATGTAAATATCCATTCTTTCTTCATTTTTTATTTATTTTTTAATAACTAAAAAATCCAAAAAATCATTATTATGTTGTATTTTATTCCTAGTATTTAATTGTATTTTCTACTGTAAATATCTTTTATTAAAAATACAAAATAAATTAAAATTATAAAAGTAACAAAAAATATGTACATGTCGTTTGTCTTCTTTTGTAAATTCTCCACTCCTTTTCTTCTCTTTATTTTGTTGTATTTAGTAGCCTAGTTTATTTTATTTTTTTCGTTTATTTATTTCTCATTCTCTACAATAACTTCTCTTCTACCACTAACTTCCATTCAACTCCACCATCTTCTAATAACCTCTCATTCCACTCCATCTCATCCACCTTCATTTTTCTCTCTAACTCTCATTCTCCTTCTTATATTTATTTCCACATCCTCATTTTCCCTCACCTGTCATTCTTAGAGAAAAGAAGAGAGCTTGAAATGTGGTGTCGGTGACAATGACTTATCATCTTCCTCAAGTGATGACCTCCTTTAGGCAAGATCCACGACAACCACCGTCCCCACGTCACGAGTTCCCATCGAGCTCGCATAGCTTCTCCTATTTTTATTTCACCAAATAGATCGATGCCACGACAGGAGTCCAACGTAGCTGCTCCGCAAATCCGATGATGATTCAGGTAAGTATTTCCTCTCATTTTTCTTGTTATTTTTTTTATCTAATATTTTGTTTCCTTATTTTTTACAACACATAAAACCAACACATCATCACCCCCATCAATTTCACTATCAACACCATCTTCATTCTCATCTTTTGTTATTTCTTATTTAAGAAAACAAAAAAAGTATCTAAAAAACATCAATACAACAAAAATAAATTAAAAAAATAAAAAAATAAAAAGCAACAACGGCCTATTCGCCAGCTCCAGGCCGCCACCCCCTTCAGCCACCACCGTCGGCGGCCTTCCTCCAGTCGTGTCACTACCACCAGCGGCGGCCAGCCACGGCCATCTCCTCCTGCAGACTGCCACTGCTCCATTCCTCCGCCATCTCCACACGCAGCCCGCAGCAGTCCTCCGCCCGTAGCTGGCCTCTGGATTTCATGGCCCCTCTTCCACGGCCCCCGCAGCCTTGGCCACCCACGGCTGCGTGTCGTTCTGCGTTCCTCCATGCGGTCGCCTCCCGCCATGTTGACTGTCGCTTCTCCCACCTCCAGCCGGCCCCAGCGGCCGCCATAGTGGTGACCTCTGCGTTTCCCCGCAGTCCTCCACCACCGCTCAGCCACACGCGATGGCATCACGCCCGCCGCCACTATCACTCCTCTAAGAGGCTGCCTCTCCGCAGCCCTTCGCCAAGCCTGTCACTCCCATCGAAATAATTTAAATAACAAAGAAGAAGATCCTTTCTCTTTCTTTATTTTTTTCTAATTCATGTAAAAATTGCATGTTTTCCTTGTATGTTTTTGTAATTCCAAAAGTGTCCCTGTGCACAGTTTGTGTTGTTTGAGTTCAATTTCTGCATTGCACTGATAACCTTATGCTCATGTATTAATTTGGACTTCTATATGGCATCATTTTATTTAGTGAAAAATATCGTTATGTTGACCAACTAATTCTCTACCATCTGGGTATTTATTTGGATTTTGTGAGCTCTTGTTAATTAATAAAAATTGTTCAAGTGAAATATTACATATCTTACCCAAGTTTGGGCTCTTAAATTCATATCTTACTTATAGTTGCTCCAAAAATTCCACAAAATAAGAAATGATGCCTTGAAATGTACTTTAATTAGTGTCCAAATTTCATATTAATTGGAATTATCTTGTTCTTAAATAAATTGTAGAGTAATTTTATTAATTTATTTTTAATTAAATTTACATACATCTATATTCCGAAATTTCAACTCTCCTAGATTGCTCATATAAATACCTTTTTGAGATAATTTGTACTATGGTTAAATTGATAATATGGATTTATTAGGAATTAATTACTTGCGGTCACTCTATTTCTATTAAAAAATTCATTTTTTAACAGAAAAATCCAAAAAATATTGTAGTCTCAGATCATCATGTTTTAATTCCATAAAATTTTCATAATTTTTGCATTCTGTTTGACTAATATAACTAAAGAAAATACTAATTACTAATACAGTAGAAAAGAACTATCTTTTCTGTATACTTTTCCCGATTCCCTCATCTTTTCCTTAATGATCAAATTAAGGATTATTGTGAGACACAGGGAATATTTGATTCCAAATCAAAACATAATATTAATAAGTCTAGAATAAATGATGTGATGAGATAATAAATAAAGATTTTAATATGCATAAAAATACAACCTTCTTTTAAAATCAGAACTTTCTTTACAAAATTATACTCAATTTCATATGTGGTGATTCCGTCAATATTCTTTGTTAACTTGTTGCCAGTCCAGTAGCAGTGGAACCCTGGCACAAAGAAAGCATGACCTAGCCTCCCAGAATGCAGTGATGAATAGTAAAACCGAATATTTTGGTTACAAAAAAATACTTTCTTTGATATTTTTTTTGTTTTTTGGCGTCATCTCAAAACACACACACACATATATTCATAGGAACTCATTCATAAATAATGAATTTTATTTATCTAAAAGTGAAGTTTATGATTAGAGGAAAATGATTTTTTATTGGATTTGCAAAAAAATACGAAAAAACCCATAAAAGTGTGCATTTTTCATTGTTGCATTTTAACCCCTAAAATTCCAAAAAAATGTTCTGGATTCATCATTGTATAAAGTTTTTAGGAAAAATATAATTTAGATAAATTTGACTTATTTATTATCAAAATTAATTTAGCTAAGTTGTGTACTTTCTTATTAACTTGATTCACCTGCACATTGCATTCACATTTATTTTTGCATTAAAAAATATAAAAAAAAACGCCTTGCAAACCTAGATCTAATTTCTTTATTAACTCGAAGATGTTCCTTTGCCTCCCAATGTACGACCCGAACTTTTCCGAGATAAAAATTAAAGCCGAGACACTCTTCACAGAGATCTTCTCTCGGTTCTGACTGATTCGCTAAGTACCCATATTACAACGAACATAAATTACACCACGTACTCAACGATCGATCGTACGACGTCGACTTGCTCCATCTCTTCTTGTATATTCTTTCCAGCCTCATTCATTCCCCAATCTTGTATTCTCTCCAATACTTAGGCTGATCAGAGCCTAAGTATGGGGGGTTGATGCCCGTTGTGTATACTTCCACGCTCTCATATTCTTCCTCTCTTCTATTCTTTTCACTCATTTATGCTTAGTACGAGCTATGTCTTTTTATCACCTAATACTATGAGGACATAACACATGCTAAATATAGGGGGCATGTATATATTATATATATACTTTACCCATAGCTTGTACTTTCGCGTATTTTTGTATATATTATATAATAATTACAGGGTGGCTAAATTGGTAAAAACAAAAGAATAAACATTTTCAAAAAGATCTTTTGAAAAAAAACTTTTCCGAAATAACTTTTTCCAAAAAAACTCTCTTGTCTTTCTTTATATACTTTTATTTTTTTAAAAAAGTGTCTTCTTTCAAAAAAATGAAAACATCAAAGAACTTTTTTTTAAAAAAATATCTTTCTTCTTTTCCTTTGTTTTTCAAAAAAATCACAAAAAACCTAACTAATGAGTTGGCTTAATCCCTGACACATTCACATTCACATAAGAATAGTGAAGTTCAAGAACACTTGGTTTATGAGATCTTGAGATTTTGAGTTAACTGGCCTTAGTCATTCGGATCTATACTTAATTATTCACATTTCCCTAATTTGAAAGATTTGTGTGCTATATTGCATGCTTAGTCTCTACGTTAAGAATATGATCAACACCTCACATGCACAACTGCAGTTATAATGAGATGAGTTGAAATTTCACTCAAGGAACAGGGATGGGGGATTTGAGTTTGGACCTGATTTGATGATGCTCGAGGATCGGATAAAATCAATGAAGGCTTTACGAAACCTGAGAGTTAGCACCTTTATCTAGTATGAGAACATGGTTCTTGTACTATCTCTAGATATTTACCTATATGCCAGGGTATGATGAAATCTAAAAAAAATTTGTTGATCAGTCTGCGCCAACTCTTGGTAAAAGCAGTGGAGCTAGCAAAAAAAACTATGAAATGAAATATTAATGTCAAAATAAAATCTCTCACCATACAAAGTCAAATATCAAAAAGCTTCCACCAAAGACGAGCGCTCCCAACCATTTCAAAGTGTCCACTTGGACCACCGCTATTAGGACCAGGAATCAGGCTAGCATAGAAAAAGGGCTCTGCATCGTAAATGCTACAAGTATGGGTGTAGAAGGTATATTAGATAGTCAAAAAAGGCACACCCCGGTGTACTCACAGGAAAACAAGTGCAGACGACTCCAACTTCTCTTGACGGACACAGTGATCAACAACTAAAAAAATATATGTGTTGAGTTAATAAGGCACTTGAGAGGATCCTTGTTCCAATGAGAGGGAGAGAAGAAATGACACAATCCTATGCCCTCCATCAACTGTCCTTCCATCTACACTTTTAAGACTAACAACTAAAGATACGATGGATTGGATGCAAGAAATGGTTTATTCCCTAGTGTTGAGGGTCGGGTTCTTAGGAGAGTCTCTTGGACTGGAACCTTGGGTGACGTTGCGACTCTACTCTTGTAACGACAGTCCACACTTAAGTCATATCCCTATTATATATGTTTACAGAGAGAGTCTGATGATTAGGGAAATTGGATACCCTTTGACTAGCTTGATTCAACTTAGAATTTTAGGATCTCTAATATCGAGAGTTCTTGAACGGATCAAGTCTTTTTCACATGCATAGTGAGAGGTTAATCCAACTTATTCATTCTTTATTTGCTCAAGGACTAGCAAAGTTTAAGTATAGGAGGGTTGAATCCACGATTCATCATCTCATTCTACTGATCTTAAAAAAAATCTCCAAGTAAAATCTTAAATAAATAGCTATAAAACCAATAAATTAACAAAATGACTCATGTAAATAAAATACAATAATTATTATATATTATATTGTACAAAATAAATTAACAATAAATTCTGTAAAATAAAGGAGTTTTTAACTAGTAAATAGCTCAAAACTTCATGTATTTTTAATAATTTCATTTCGACCATTATGGATAATTCTTTCTCTGACTTGCTCATAAAAATGCATATAAAAATGCAAAAATATAAAATAAATTTTAACTCAAATAAATGCTCCTAGATCCCAAAGACGAAAACCGTAAAGTCCAACTTCCTAGCCAAATTCCCGCTCCGTTTAAATTCCAAATTCACCAAACTCACTTTTAAAATTTAAATTAGAAAATTATCTATCCAATGAAAATAGTTTCATGAAAATCAGAGCTCGTTTCTAAAATATGGGTTTTGGGACCTATGTCTACATTGTATATAATGAAATAATCATTCTTTCTTCACTATTTATTTTTTTTAATTCATAAAAATCCAAAAAATCATTGTTGTGTTATATTTTATTCCTAATATTTTATTGTATTTTTCTGTTGCAAGTATCCTTTATTAAAATACAAAAAATTAAAATATGCAAAAGTAAAAAAACATGTACATGTTATTTGTCTTCTTTTATAAATTCTCCACTCTTTTTCTTCTATTTATTTTATTGTATTTTAGTAGATAACTTTATTTTATTTTATTTATTTATTTCTTATTCTCTATAATAACTTCTCTTCTACCACCAACTTCCATTCAACTCCACCATCTTCCAATAGCCTCCCACATTGCACTCCATCTCATCCACCTTCATTTTTCCTTCTAACTTCTCATTCTTCTTCTTTATATTCATCTCCACATCCTCATTTTCCCTCATCCACTATTCTTAGAGAAAAAAGAGAGAGCTTGGAATGTGGTGTCGGTGACAACGGCTTATCATCTTCCTCAAGTGACAACCTCCTTCAGGCGAGATCCGTGGCAACCATCGTCCCCGCGTCACGAGTTCCCATCGAGCTCGCATAGCTTCTCCGGTTTTTATTTCGCCAATCGGATCGAGGCCACGATAGGAGTCCAGCGTAGCTGCTCCACAAATCTGACGAAGATCCAGGTAAGTATTTCCTCTCATTTCTCTTATTATTTTATTTTATCTAAAATTTTATTTCCTTATTGTCTCATTCTCACATCATACCATTACCATCACCACCATCCTCATCTTCTTCATCATTCCCCTCTACCATTTCTTCTTTCTTTTTATCTATACATACTTGTTCTCTGTTTAAGAAAATAAAAAATAAAAAAATAATTTAGAAAATAAAAAGGGCTGTAGCAGGTGGCCACCACGATCGCCACCTCCCACCAGCAACCACCACCAGCAGCGGTTCCTCCCCGCTCCGTCGGCGTTCCCCCCATCACCGTGCCACCGCATCACAGCTCACGGTCGCCTGCACGCACGCTCCCTCCTTTGCCTCCTTCCGACTACGCTAGGCCCGCGCCGCCACCGGCCCCCTCTTGCGGTCCCCCAATACCTCCATTCCGCAGTTTCGCACTCCCTCTACCACTGTTGCATAACAGCCATACTCCGCCCCCACCTGCAGCCCAACCTCTAGAAGCAAATTGTCAGTCCTCGTGCGAGAACCCATTCTCCCAACGTCGCAATCCCATCGTTTGTGCCACCCCTATCGTTACACCCTAATTTCCAACGAAGGAGAAGAAGAATGTTATTTTTTTAATTGTGAAATTTGAAACTTCTTGCCTATAATTTTCTGTATTTTCAAAAGAGCCCCTATGCACGATTTGCTCTGTTGGAGTTCAATTTCTGCATTGCATCGATAACCCTACGTTCATGTATTAATTTGGACTTCAATATTGCATCGTTTTATTTAATGAAAAATGTCATTATGTTGAGCAACGAATTCTCTACATCTGGGTATTTATTTGGATTTTTTATGATCTCTGGGCAATTTACTAAATTATTTAAGTAGAAAATTCTATATTTTACCCAATCTGAGCTCTTAAACTCATATCTAACTCACGATTGCTCCAAAAGTTCTTAAAAAATCAGAAATGATGTCTTGAAATGTGATTTAGATTTTTTCTAAATTTCATCTTAATTGGAATTGTCTTGTACCTTGAATAAAGTTTAAAGTTATTTTGGTAATTGATTTTTAGTTAAATCCACACATAATATTTTTGTGAAATTTCAACTCTTTTGGATTGCTCATATTAATACCTTTTCGCGAGAATTCACATTCTGGTTAATTTTATAGTGAGGACTTATTAGGAAAAAATTACATGCAGTCACTCAGTTTTTATCAAAATATCCATAAAAAACATATTTTGTCAAAGAATTCCAATAAACATTATTGTAGACTCATTGCATTCTATTTATATTTCAGTAAATTCTGATCTTTTTTGCATACTGTTTGTGTGAAAAATTATGTTAAAACCCATAAAATATGTGCATTTTTCATTGTTCCATTGTAACCTCTAAAATTCCAAAAAACATGTTTTGCATTCATCATTGAATTAGGTTTCTAAAAAATTATAATTTGGCTAAATTGGACTAATTTCATATTAAAATTAATTTGGCTAAGTTGTGTGTTTTCTTATTAACTTGATTCACCCGCATAATGCATTCGCATTCACTTTGCGTTAGAAAATACAAAAAATCCCTATTAGAATCCTAAACCTAAGTTTTCCAAATTAACCCGAATTCATTCCTTTGCCTCCCTGTGTTTAACCTCGGACTTGCTCAGGATATAAATTAAAGCTGAGACACTCTTCACAGAGATCCTCCTCTCGGTTCTGATTGATTCGTTAAGTACACGTATTACAACGAATACAAATTACACCACGTGATCATCGAGCCAATTAGATGACATCATTACTGGGAGGCAAACGAATTAGGGTTTTATTTAGAAATTTAAATTTAGGTTTTCTCTCACGCGGGCAGTCTGACCCTCGAGCCACTTGTAATTAATCCATTTTTATCTCAATTATTTTTTTCTACTCATTCTTGTATATATTTTATTTTATTCTCTCTAACATAAATTTTATTTTCCTTTCGAGGACCCGATGGACTTGAATTGCATTGGAGGTCAACGGACGTGATGTGCGCCAACTGCTGAAGAGCAAGAAAATCCAATTTATTTCAAGAGAATTTTTGTAATTATTGTGTTGTAATAATTTAGGTAATTCTCTCTTTATAGTGGCTCTTGTTTGAGAGCTCACGCTTGTAGCAGGACTGGACATTTGATCCCTTCGTGGTCGTGTGGTTGCTTGACGTAGAATAGGAATTGCACTCGTGACTCTTAGAGCATATTTTATTAGAATATTTTTATTACTTGTGCTCATAAATTTTAGGAACACACATCACATTTAACGAGAGCACTCAGACCGCAGAGCTATTAGTTCAAATTAACTTGTTCATCACTCTCTAATAGAACTGCATGTCTAGGAACGATTTTCTCATTAGCATTCATATAGTATAAAATTTCAATTCTGCCTTGCATTCCGCATGTAGAGCACGTGGATCACTATAAGTCTTCTGAACTGAGCATGCATCATTGATTTCATTATTTGCATCGATTTTTCTCAACTCCCTTCCCCTTGGTTTTTGCAAATTAGGTTAAAAGGAAATCGGGACTGATCGTTAGGCATGCCTTGTTTGGTGGATTAATCAAGTGATAATTGAACTTAAAATCGGGACTGCTAATCAAAGTAGATCAAAAAAATTGACTAAAATTAACACTTGTTTTTTGGAGAGCAAAAATCTCATTATGCTTGTGTTATTGTGATTGTTGAGAGATGATGATGCATCCTTAGGATAGTGCCCAAAACCTACTTTAAGACTTGCGTAAGTGGACATATATCTTGATTTATCACCTAATTAAAATTGAAAAGATAAATGATCAGACTCTTGCTACCATCACTGTGTTGAGTAGGTAAACTCAGGGTTTGCTCTTGTGTTTTGTCTATTTCTGTGTTATTTGGTGCACTTGTACACTTTATTCCTCGATCCGCTTCATTCTTCCATCTCTCTTCAAAGGTGTCAGAACATTGGTCAACATATCCATGTCACTCTTCTTTGACCATATTCTGATCATCTCCACCCTCTTATTCGTCCTCATACCCACACCTCAACCGCGAAGTCAGAACACTGACTGACTTTCCACTTCTTCATCCTTCTCCCCTACCCCACATTCTTACACCCATGACCCACATCCACCCTGGATTGACTCACCATATTCTCGTCTGCTTGCTGGAATTAAGGAACAAATCAAAGAGCAAGACGCTGCTGAGATGAATGATTAGTAGAAACAGTTGCCCCGTAGACCTCACTCTCACTTCGAGTTGGGACTAGCAACAATTTGCCTATACACATCCTGATTTATCCTTAGGGTACAACATGGTCGACTAGACAAACCGAATGGAGAGGCCTACACCATATGATCTTAATGACTTGATTGACCTGAGTGATCAAGTCCACATTAACCTGCCTTCATATCACCCATTCAGAGAGCCAAAATACAAAGAGGATTGGATACATGCAGCCAATTTATAGACCCATGTCTACTGACTCCACCTCATGAGGCTCCAACCAATAGCTGCCATACAGATGGACCATACTCAACCCCATTACACTCTTAAGTCAAGGTGTGTTGAGTATAAGAGCCCGAGTTCTCAACAGTATCCTCAAATTGAGCATACTTCTCTCATGACGTATCATGAGAACTTATTGGAGGATAACATTTCTAGAGTGATCAAGAGTCCAGGTAGAAAAGTGGATCATGGATCTCATGGATTGAATTTTAAAAATTTGGAAGACACCGGATTGACCACACGTCTTGTACAGCTGGAGTCCCTTCTACCTCCCTCTTCTACTAACCACTTTCCCTCCAAACTTGACTTTGTACATCATCCTATTCCTCCTTCACCTATCAAAAAGATCAAAAAAATTGAAAGACCCAAAATACCATAAAAATTGAAAATGGAAAAAATCTACAAAAATTGGATACTTAACTTAGGGAAGCACTTGATAGGAAATTAATTTTTGAGCTTCCCTTAATAATGGCCATTGAACACTTCCGGACCTTAAAATACTTATGAGAATTAAATTGATGCCTAAAAGGCCAGACAATAAGAGAACAAGGAGTGAGAGACATATAATGTCTATGGCCACCTCTTTGGTGATAGGGAGAAAAACCAAGAGCCGCAAAGTGAAGCGGTTGCCAAGGTTTGATTGTGAAATCAAAGACATTACCTTCACCCATGCAAGAATCGATGATGACTCACTGATTAACATCCTCCCGACCTTCGTGTTTACCAAGCTCAAACTTGGATATGCTAAGAAGTCAAGAGAGATCATTCAGTTGGCTGATTGATCCATTAAACGGTCGAGAGGGATCATTTCAGTCATCATTACTTTCCAAGGTGCTCTACTATGGGTAGACTTCATGATTATTGACATTGAGCATTGAGGAGAGTTCGTCCAGTCTCCAATCATTCTTAGGAAGCAGTTCTTAGCATTGGCTAAGGCAACTATAGATTGCGAGACTCAGGAGATCGATTTCTCTGCATTGGTAGCACTACGACCTCACCCAATCTTTGAGGACACACGATATTCTAAGGTAACATATAAATTAACAGATAATCGTGACCTCCTAGAGATAGTTGAGTTCCATCTCTCTACTACACCTGAGATACCGACTGTCCAGATGACCATTGGTTCAGAGACTCCCTACACCTCCACACCACCCATTGGTTGCATCACCACCGTGACAACTTCTAGAGAGGACTCACAGCTAGAAGTTGCCCCTGAGTTGGACATGATCATTTCTGATTTCCTTGACTTTTTAGATGATCTGATGCATGGGCCGATAAATGCCAAGCCAACTGAGAACACTATGTCATACCAGAGACGTGTGTTGACCCTGCAGGAGTATTATAATGCATAAGGTGGCTCACCTGATGATGAACCTCTTGTCAGCACCTCACTACATCCAGGACCAACACCAAAAGACACAACTGAGACCAACTTGACCAATCTTGATAAATCGATTACTCCATCATCTAGTCGGTCATCTGATAAGAAGAAGAATATTGATTCCTCGAGGTGTTCCCTCGAACTCCTCCAGAAGTATCACTCTCCTCTTCCTCTTGATGCTTCGGGTTCTAGAAAATTGGCTAAGAAAGTTTCCTTCGACATACCAGAGAAGGAATTTTCTGAGGAGTCCTCATAAGGTTCGGATAAGGTGATATATATGAGTGAGCTCTTCGGATGTTTTGAAGCCATACTTGAGCAAGCAGCCATGTCTCGACACCCGTTGGACATTCCCTACCCCTCACTATTATTCTTCTGAGGATGATTCTGACAGTGACACATGTATATACTACCCACGCCCTCACTTCCGCAGGAAGGTCCGTCACAAACCTTCTTGATCCTTGTATATTCTCACTCCTCCTTATATAGATTTTCCTTCCTTTATTTCCCTCCCTCCCCTGTGATTCGCATCACTCACCCCAGTTCCGTATCGTTTTCATTTTGTGGCTATACTTAGGATGACTAGATCCTAAATATAGGGGAGTGAGTGACCCGAGTTGGTCCATCTCTTCTTGCATATTCTTTCCTAGCTTCATCGGTTCCCCAATCTTGTATTCTCTCCAATATTTAGGCTGACCAGAGCCTAAGTACAGGGGGGTCGATGCTCGTTGTGTATTCTTCCATGCTCTCATATTCTTCCTCTTTTCTATTCTTTTCACCCATTTATGCTTAGGATGAGCTATGTCTTTTAGTCACCTAGTGCCATGAGGACATAACACATGCTAAGTATAGGGAGGTGTATATATATTGCATATATACTTCACCCATAGCTCGTACTTTCATGTATTTTTGTATATATTATATAATAATTACACGGTGTACAAAATTTTTCAAAAAAAACTTTTCTAAAAAACTTTTCCAAAAAAATCTCTCTTTTCTTTTTTTATCTACTTTAATTTTTTTCTAAAAAGTGTTTTTTCAAAAAAACTTTTGAAAAAAAAGCAAAAACCTTTTTCTAATAAACATCTTTCTTCTTTTCCATTGTTTTTCAAAAAAATCACAAAAAACCTAACACAAAAGACTAGTGAAGTTCAAGAACACTTGATTTATGAGATCTTGAGATTTTGAGTTAACCGACCTTAATCATCATGATCTTTGACTTAATTATTCACATTTCCTAATTTGAAAGATTTGTGTGCTATATTGCATGCTTAGTCTCTACCTTAATAATATGATCAACACCTTACATACACGACTGCAACTGTGATGAGATGAGTTGAAATTTCACTTGAGGAACTAAGATGAGGGATTTGAGTTTAGACCTGATTTGATAATGATCGAGGATGGGATAAAATCAATGAAGGCTTCATGAAACCTGAGAGTCAACACCTTTAGCTAGTATGAGGACATGGTGCTTATATTATCTCTTGGTATTTACCTATTTGCTAGGGTGTGATGAAATCTAAAAAATTTATTGATCAGTGTGCGCCAACTCTTGGTAAAAGCAGTGGAGCTAACCAAAAAAAGCAATGAAATGAAATATTAATGTTGAAAGAAAAGCTCTCACCATACAAAGTCAAATATCACAGAGTTTCCACTAAAGGTGAGCGCTCCCAACCATTTTAAAGTGTCCACTTGAACCACCGTCATTAGGACCAGGAGTCGGGCTAGCACCAAAAAAGGGCTCTGCAGCGTAAATGCTACAGGTCTGGGTGTAGAAGGTATATTAGATACTCAAAAAAGGCACACCCCGGTATACTCCCAGGAAAACAAGTGTAGAGGACTCCAACTTCTCTTGACGGATACACTGATCAACAACCAAAAAATACATGTATTGAGTTAATAATGCACTCGAGAGGATCCTTGTTCTAATGAGAGAGAGAGAGAAGAAATGACACAATCCTATGCCCTCCATCAACTGGCCTTCCATGTACACTTTTAAGACTGACAACTAAAGATACGGTGGATTGGATGCAAGAAATGATTTATTCCCTAGTTTTGAGGGTCGAGTTCTTAGGAGAGTCTCTTGGACTGGAACCTGGGATGACATTGAGACTCTACTCTTTTAACGACAATCCACACTTAAGTCATATCCCTATTATATATGTATACAGAGAGAGTCTGATGATTAAGGAAATTGGATACCTTTTGACTAGCTTGATTCAAATAAGAATTTTAGGATCTCTAGAATCGAGAGTTCTTAAACAGATCAAGTATTGTATTCACATGCACAGTCAGGGGTTAATCCAACTTATTCATTCTTTATTTGCTCGAGGACTAGTAAAGTTTAAGTATAGGAGGGTGATCAATCCACGATTCATCATCTCAATCTACTGATCTTAGCAAAATCCCCAAGTAAAATCTCAAATAAATGTCTATAAAATCAATAAATTAACAAAATAACTCTTGTAAATAGAATACAATAATTATTGTATATTATATTGTACAAAGTAAATTAACAATAAAAAGCCGCAAAATAAAGGAGTTTTTCACTTGCAAATAGCCCAAAACTTCATAGATTTTTAATAATTTCATTTCAACTCCTTTTTGGCTAGATCTTTTTCTGATTTATTCATAAAAATGTATTAAAAATACGAAAATATAAAATAAATTTCACCTCAAATAAATACTGCTAGATCTCAAAGAGAAAAAGCCGTAGAGTTCAATTCCTGCTCCGTTTGAACTCCAAATTCATCAAACTCGCTTTTAAAATTTAAAATAGTAAATTATCTATCCAATGAAAGTAGTTTCATAAAAATCGGAGCTCGTTTGTAAAATATGGATTTTGGGACCAGGTGTACATTGTATATAATATTATTATTGATTATTTCTTCATTATTTATTTATTTATTTATTATTATTATTAAAAAAATCCAAAAAAAATCAATATTGTATTGTAATTTATTCCAAGTATTTTAGTGTATTTTTCTGTTGTAAATA
Organism: Ottelia alismoides; assembly: GCA_037367405.1. Classification (NCBI taxonomy): domain Eukaryota; kingdom Viridiplantae; phylum Streptophyta; class Magnoliopsida; order Alismatales; family Hydrocharitaceae; genus Ottelia; species Ottelia alismoides. The sequence goes on from JAZKJV010002156.1 coordinate 711,333, forward strand.
TCTTTTTCTAAAAATACAAAACAAATTAAAATTATAAAAGTAAAAAAACATGTACATGTTTGTCTTCTTCAGTAAATTCTCCACTCTTTTTCTTCTCTTTAGTAGCCTACTTTATTTTATTTTTTCCCTTTATTTGTTTCTCATTCTCTACAATAACTTCTCTTCTGCCACCAACTTCCATTCAACTCTACCATCTTCCAATAACCTTCCATTCCACTCCATCTCATCCACCTTCACTTTTCTCTCTAACTTCTCATTCTTCTTATTTATATTCATCTCCACATCCTCATTTCCCCCATTCGCCATTCTTAGAGAAAAAGAGGAGAACTTGGAATGTGGTGTCGGTGATAGCAGCTTATCATCTTCCTCAAGAAACAACCTCCTTCAGGCGAGATCCGCGACGACCACCGTCCCCACGTCACGAGTTCCCATCGAGCTCGCATAGCTTCTCTGATTTTTATTTTACCAATCAGATCGAGGCCATGACAAGAGTCCAGCGTAGCTGCTCCGCAAATCCGACAAAGATTCATGTAAGTATTTCTTCTCAATTCTCTTGTTATTTTATTTATCTAATATTTTGTTTCCTTGTTGTCTCATTTTCACATCATACCATCACCATCACCACCATCTTCATCTTTTCATCATTCCCCTCTACCATTTTTTCTTTTTTTATCTATACATATTTGTTCCCTGTTTAAGAAAATCAAAAAAAATAAAAAAAATAAAAAGGCTGTTATAGGTGAAAGCCACGACCACCACCTTCCACCAACAACCGCCACCAGCAGTGGTTCCTCAACGCTCCACCGGCGCCCCCCCCCCCCCCCCCGTCATGCGCCGTCGCATCACCGCTCACGACCGCCTGTACGCGCGCACCCTCCTCTCCTGTCTTCCAGCTGAGTCGCCATCTGCAGGCTTGCGTCGCCACCAGCCCCCCTCCTGTGGTCCCCCTCCACCTCCATTCCGCAGTTCTGCGCTCCCTCCGCCATCGCCGTGGAATGGTCGTCCTCCGCCCCTCTTGCAACCCAACCTCCAGAAGCAAACTGCTTGCCCTCGCGCGAGAGCCCAGCCTCCCAACGCTACAATCTCGTCGTCCACGCCACCCCCATCATTGTGCCCTAATTTCCAACAAAGGAGAAGAAGAAGGTTATTTTTTAATTGTGAAATTTGCAACTTCTTGCCTATAATTTTCTATATTTTCAAAAGAGCCCCTGTGCACAATTTGCTCTGTTCGAGTTTAATTTCTGCATTGCACTGATAACCCTACGCTCATGTATTAATTTGGACTTCAATATTGCATCGTTTTATTTAATGAAAAATGCCATTATGTTGAGCAACTAATTCTCTACCATCTGGGTATTTATTTGGATTTTTGTTTTCTTTGGGTAATTTATTAAAATTATTTTAGTAGAAAATTATATATTTTATCCAATCTAAGCTTTTAAATTCATATCTAACTCACGGTTGCTTCAAAAGTTCTTAAAAAATCAGAAATGATGTCCTGAATTGTGATTTATATTCTACCAAATTTCATCTTAATTGGAGTTGTCCTGTGCCTTGAATAAATTTTTAATTTAATTTTGTAATTGATTTTTAATTAAATCCACGCATAGTATTTTTACGAATTGTAGTTCTCATGGATAGTTCATATTAATACCTATTCGAGATAATTCACACTCTAGCTAATTTGATAATGAGGATTAGGAATTAATTACTTGCAATCAACTCTATTTTTTATTAAAAAATTCATAAAAATCATATTTTGTCAAAAATTCCAACAAAATTACTGTAGACTTCTTGTATCTTGTTTATATTTCAATAAAATTTTCATCCTTTTTGCATACTGTTTGTGTGAAAAATTGCGTAAAAACCCATAGAAAGTGTGTATTTTCATTGTTGCAATTTAACGTCTAAAATTCCAAAAAATATGTTTTGCATTCATCACTGAATTATGTTTCTGAGAAAATATAATTAGGCTAAATTAGACTAATTTCACATTAAAATTAATTTGGCTAAGTTTTGTGTTTTCTTATTAACTTGATTCATCAGCATATTGCAATGGCATTCACTTGCATTAAAAAAATACAAAAAAATCTGCATTGGAAACCTGAACCTATGTTTTCCGAATTAATCCAAAGTTGTTCCTTTGAATCCCTATGTTCGACCCCGGACTTGCTCGGGATAAAAATTAAAGCTGAGACACTCTTCACAGAGATCCTTCTTTCGATTCTGATTGATTCGCTAAGTACACGTATTACAACGAGTACAAATTACACCACGTGCTCAGCGAGCCAATCACATGTGTACCACCTGGCTCCTTTACCTCCACATGGATTCAAACATCATCGTCCGTAAAGAGAGGGAGAGAGGGAGTGAGAGAGAGGTTTAGGGTAATCATGCATGCTTTCTACCATTTAGGGAGATGAATGGTTGTCACATATGTGACAAATGACCAAATAATTTTCTTATCGTTAAATTAATATAAATGATGTGTCATTAATTGCAACCGCATGATTTGAAATCAAGGGATGAGATGGAGGGATCACCATGAGGGCGGTGGACCCCAATCTCATTTGAAGTTATTCACACGCACATGCACACATACACGACACACATATAAAGAGAGTAAATATCCAATGGGTCACTTGTCCATTAGAGTCTTAGTGAACACAAATTATAGGCCATACATATGTATAAGCAATTGAGTGCTTACATATTTCGAAGGATGTCCTTTTTGGAAGGATATTAATGTGATTCATGATTTAAAAATAATTATATTTCTAATTATATCATGTCATTAAAAATGGTAGAAATTTTTGGAAAGAAATATTAAATGGATGATTTCATGCAGAAAATTGAGATCCAAACACTCGGATCACTAATATATACAATGGCCAAGTAAATGGTTGTTGTGACATCAGCAATACCAAAATAATGGTCAGTAATTTGCATTCATAATATTTCCTTGTACTGAATTCAACAATACACACACTAGTCAAGTAAATGACTGTTGTGAGATTAGTAATACCATAATAAATGGTTAGTATTTTTTCATATATAATATTACCTTGAACATGGTTCAATAATTTTGGGACAATATTTCAAGTAATGCATATACATTTCTCAAGTAAATATTATTGTGAGATTAGTAATTTATATATTTATGTCCTATGCCACGGGTTCAGTAATATATGTACAATTTCAAGTAAATGATTGTTCTTAATTTAGTACTAACAAAATAATGATAGGTATTACTCAAGTAATATATAAATAATATATTCTCATTATTTACGATTAACATGGAAATGGTACTTTGAAAAAAGAAGTTATTAAACACATGCAAATAAGCAAAAAATGAAGTAGTAAAGTAAATGGAATGCTTTGTTGGCGAAAAATGGAAAAAGTTATTACATAAATAAATGCAATGCTCATTACACACACAATGGTATTATAAACCATTTGTTATGATATTACCGGTTTCGCAACAAGTATTTACTTGATCACAATATACACACACATATCATTGAATTTTGTATATTTTGGATGTAAACTACTGGCCACATATTTTGGTATTACTAATCTCAAACAACCATTTACTTGATTGATGTGTGTGTATGTGTATATTACTGATCCGTGTGTTTAGATCTCAATCTTATGCATGAAATCTTTATTTTGAATATTTTTCCACAAAATTGTCTTTCCTTTTTAAGTGCACAATAATTGGAAATATAGTTATTAGTAAACATGTATATAATCTATAATTGGAAATATAATTAATACTAGTACACGTGTATAGCCTATAATTGTTCTCATAAAGACTCTAATGAGCACATGTCCCAGTTCATGGGACATTTCATGTATGATCATAGGACGTATTTGGCCTTTACTTATTTATTTCTTATTTTAGGTTAAAATATTAATATATGTACAATATTTACACACAAATGCATGCTAATATAGATTTATTGATATATACATGTTTTTATAAGAGAATTTAAGCTAAAATATACGAATAAAGATGATGAAATGCATATTCATTAGGGGGTTGGTGGGGGCAAAGTCCCCCCAACCCCACAATATGATGGAATTCCTATAATATATAGTTATAAGATGTTGGTGATATAGTACCTTCTGCAATAAACGGAGGCTTGAGCCCCCCCTCCCCCTCCAAATCATTGTAATGCCAGTTATTTATCTTAAACTGTTAGGGTGAGTAGAAATTTTTACCACAACACAAATGATAAGAACGTGTGCATGCCAACGAAGCAAATTAGACGACCATTACACCTCTTCTATTTTTAGACGCCCATGACATTTGGCATTCCCTTCTATATCTTTTATTGGCTATTTTAATGAATAAATAATCAAGTCAACTAATCCCAATTCTCCAATCTTGTGTTTCTCTAATCCTCCATCTTTTCCACCACGGTAAACCATTTCTGATTTCCCATTGCGTCGCACTGGCCGCCCTCTCTTTCACCTCCTTATCCTTCTCCTATAGGAAGTCCTCCACCGTCTTCCCATGGTTATACACTTCTCTCGCCTTCTCTCGCCTTCTCCATGATGTAGTCCCTCACCTTGTCGTATCGCTCCCTTCGCGGCACAGAATGCGTCAGCTGAGTTCTGCTCACACCGGCATCATATTTTGTAGCACCGCTTTGCAATTGCATGTGCCATAATTGGGGCTTCCCGTTTCCGAGTTCGGCTGCAAGGTCATAGGCCGCTAGCACTACCCTTTCGCAATTCGCATCGTGCTGGACTTTGGGATTTCTGTGTGATTTACAACCTCTCCATCATCGAATATGTATCTTGCAAGTTGCAATAATCTTTTTTTTGAGATCAGAAATCGACATATTTTTACAGCTACATGCAAGTGTCCATGCTTATTTCAAGGTCTTTTGTTCTTTCATTTATTTTCTTGTCGGAATTGTCTCGCAATTTATGGGATCATAGCTAAAATTTGATTATGAGTTTAGCATGTTTAGGGACCTTAGATTAATAACATATATGCATTATATTATTGATCCATTCCGAATTTCAGTTCATTAAAATAACATGGTAACCCTTACAATCCTTGTAGATTATACCAAACAGTAATCTTACTAGTATTTCTTACATCACAATTCTTGAACGCAAAGGAACATATGTGTTAAATAGTGTAAAGACTAAAGATTAGAAGGGTTGCATCGTAATTGCAAAAAATATAGGGATTATAGTGTAATTGGATAAGATTTAAGGGTCTTGGTGTAAGAAATCTCTTAATTTAAAAAGTGAAGGTGGAAAACAACATGTGCCCTTGAAATGGTTTATTTGATCTCTTACACAGAGATACCATAATATAAAAGATTAAATATATACTTTGAAGATACTAACTTGATCACCCTTTTTTAGTCCAAACTCTTTTTTTAAACATTGTTTCTTACTTTCTTCAGGCATTTGCTACATACCATGAGAAGTAAAGCTATTGTCTTAGATTTTTTATAAACGGTGATTTTTATTTTAATTGTCTTAAATGTCATATATACCTACATATTCATATCAAATTTAATTTATTATATTACTTTCAGATTAAAAATATCAAAGCGAATAATTACCACCTATTTCTCTAAGGTTAATGAAAGTACTTCTCAAGAAAAACATAATGATCCTAAAGAGGATGAATTTCCGCAACAGAGATTTCCACTGAATGAAATTTCAAATATGGATATTGTATCAGTTGAAAGAGATCATGCATTATGTGAGAGAAAAGAGATCAACACATAATTTGGCTGATAGAGCGATATTGAGAAAGCTCTATATGATAGAGCGAGAATGGGATGCTTGCACATGAAGAAACTCGCACCTGGAGATAGGTTCTTGTATGCTTGCTATGGCCCTTAGAATTCCATAGAGACCCATTCAGTGCATGTCTGCTCAAATTTCGAAATGAGGGTCAGATTGGCAAAATCCCATAATGATCAGATTTAACTTATCCAATCCGCTAAGTGACAACCATAACAAAAGTATCGAGATCTGAGTTGACTCTCTCCTGCCCGAGCCAAAGCCGGAGTGGAGTACACATGTGTGCTTGTGGTCCTCCATTCCTCATGTCTACTATTGCTACAAGAGCTTGCGGTGAGGACTCATATATAAGTCCATTAAAGTTTCAAAATACTCCATGTGGTACTAAGAACTCCACCCAATTTTTTTGTTTCAAATGGGAATTCAACTTTCCCTCCAACCAATTTGACGTAATACATGCAATATGAACATTGAAGTCATTCACATAGAAAGAATTTTGTTTGTCCAAATTCTGATTTATGGAGTTCACATCTAGAACAGTAAAGACATTGTCTGAAAAATTCAAAGAAGGTACACATAATACGAGTCACAAATTTACTCGAGGAACCATGATCTCTCTTACAATATATTAGGCACTACAATTCTAATCAACATTAGAAGGGATGAGCACATGAAGCTCAATTACCAGAATTAAGCAGCCGATTTAGTGAGAAAGCTATTAATCTTCTTACTCTAAGTGTAGCTTTGGATCTTAAAGATGACTATAAGCTATTCGATAGTACACATATATGCAAATTAGCAGCAGCATTTTATCCTACAGATTTCACGGACCACAAGGCAATTGATACATTACAAATCAGAAGTTACTGCACATCAAGTTCTCAAAAGTGTCTCAAATCTTGCAGATCTTTGAAAAAAATATCATAAGCAAAAAAAACAGAGGCATACTATTTGGTTGATAAATTGATATGACTTGTATTGACACTTCCTATATCAACTACAACTACTGAGAGAGCATTTTCAGCTACGAAGATAATAAAGTCCAGACTTCGTAATGAGATGGAAAATGATTTTCTCAGGAGTTCTATATTAACATATATTGAGAAAGACATTGCGGAGCAGGACTCAATAGAGTCAATTATTGATGACTTTGATTTGAAGTCATGAAGAACACGGTCTAAATAATTTCAAAAATATGCATGCTCGATTCCTTTTATCTTTGTTCACATTTACGCTACTTTATTACGATTTTTCTTATTTTTAAGCATTATATGAAATATCAAAGTTAAGATTGACATAAGGAGTTTTATGACCAATTTTTATTTTGTATAATAAATCAATTAAAATAAAATAGCTAACCACCGTACCTTACGTGTCACAATCGTGATTAGGTTGGGAAAAAATAAAAATCGAGTGTTTGAATGAGTGCAACGATTATTCTTTTTAAAATCAAAATAAATTTTAACGAAACAGTGGGTCCGACAAATTGCAAAATAAAACTCTTATTCAAATGCCCGTATAAAGATCGTCCATATCCTTTACCATCGATTCCAAAACCATTACATCATCGGCGAATGGTATGGAATGTACCCCTTTTAAGTCCAACGATTCCTTATTAAAACCATAAAACAATGAATAAAATTCAACAATCAAATGTGATTCAAAGCCTCTCTCCATTAAATAGGGCAACTTTGACCGGATAATGCCACCCTTTCTTCTCCACCATTATTAACTCGACCCTCTCCTTCCCATCCATGGTCCCTAGACAGAGACCGCACGATCACTACCCATCACTCCCCTTGTTCCATGTTTGCATCCGATTCCAACCCCCCCTTTCCTCTTCTACTTGCTCCTCAGTTGCACCCATCTGATCAAACCATATCTTCATCCGTTCTTCCATCGAGTTACATACGTATATGTTGATGTCTATGTGCATAGCTCGTCGTCGGTGCAACATATTAGTATGAGATGAGCAGCAGCATCCCTCACCTGTTCCGGTGCCCCATCAGCCTGGATCTCTTCACTGATCCGGTGACGCTAAGCACCGGGCAGACCTACGACCGGCCAAGCATAGAGAGGTGGCTCGCCAGCGGCAACCTCACCTGCCCCATCACAATGCAACCGTTGCATGATGCCACTCTCGTCCCCAACACGACCCTCCGCCAGCTCATCCACCAGTGGCTCCTCTCCAGCCTCCACCACACCTCGACGGTGATCCCATCAGGAAGCTGGAAATGCTGAGAAAGGCGAGGACACTCTCCGTCGAATCGGACACTGGAAGGAATTGCCTCATGAAGATGGGATTCTTACAGCTGCTGCTCCGGATGGTCTTCGATGGTGATCGGCGATCACGAAGGATGCCGTGGCCGAAGAGGAGGCCTTGGAGGTCGCACTGGACTGCATATTAAGTCTATGCTCATCTACTCAAATGGGATGCTTCAAAATGCTCAAGGAGGAGTCCATGATGTCGACTTTCGCTGAATTGCTCTGCGGCGGCAGCGTCCGTATCAAGATTAGCGTGTGCGATATTATCACTTGTATAGCCAACTCTCCGATCACGACTGAACTGTGCATCGCGATTGGCCGGAACAGGCGTATCCTTCGAGATCTTGTATCGCTTCTCGGTGTCGGGACATCGTCGGAGGCTGCCGCAAAGGCGCTCTCCGGGATTTGCGTGCTGGAGGAGAACAGGGTAGCTGCCGTGGAGGTGAAGGTGTTGGTCGAGGGGAATCGTCGCGTATCTATCGGCGTCGCCGTGTGGATGCGGATTGGCGGTGTCAGCAGTGGAGCAATTGGCGAGGTTGGAATCAGGGAAGGCGGCGCTGCTGAGGAGCGGGAACGGGATACGTGTGATGGTGAAGATTGTGTTCAGGGTGTCGCCCAGGGATGACGCAGGAAGCGAGCACGCGGTGGGGTGTCTGTGGCTTGTGTGCCGGGAATCGGCGCGGGCAAGGGCGGAGGCGGTGGATGCGGGGGTATTCTCGCAGCTGCTGCTGCTGTTGCAGAGCCAGTGCGGGGGGAAGGCCAAGGCAAAGGCAAGAGCTTTGTTGAAGCTGTTGAGCGTCCATTCCGTAAGATATAGAATAACGCTTCTTTTCTTCTTCTTCCTCGTCGTCGTCATATTCTTCTGCCTGTTCTTGTGCATACTTTCTCTCCTGTTACCCCTTTTCTCTTTGGTCGAATCCGAACTCGTGAAAAATTGTGGTCGTCGTGTTTTTTTTAAAGTTGGGGCCACGTGTACGCAAATGGTCTGGATTCTGGGATGGGGTTTGAATCGATTGGTAAACCATACATGGAAGTGGGACCTCACTCCGTTGAACGTTGCTTTGTCCTTTGACTGAGTTATATTTCTTTGGTGGGGATACAATTGGGTCTCTGTGCATAATAGGAGGAAAAAAGAGAGTGGGTAATGGGGATTACAAACGGATGCACGCCCCGTTGATTGGAGGGAAGAAGCCCCTCCATCTCCTTCAGCCTGAGATCTTTGCCTTCACCCCAGCCATCCAGGGCCTCTCGTCCCTCCTCCATTAGCCCTCTTCCGCCAACGACCCTCCTCCACTAGCTCTCCTCCGCCAAGACTCCTCGGAAGCAGCGTCTCTCCTCGGAGATGCTGGTAGCGTAACATTCCATCTTATGCATCTTCTTCTTCACACCGGGATGGTAAAACAGAGCTTGCGGTCGAATTCGATCAAGGTGAACTCAAGATTGGAGTAGACGTGATGGAAGGCACTGTGCTAGGGAGTAGGGATCAGAGGGCGAGGTGGGAGACTGAGGAGGCGGGGTGGTCGGAGGAGATGAGGTGGTGACGCCAAAGGAGCGAGGATGTAGGAACGGAGGTGGATAAGCTGGATCTCGGAAAGGGTGCGGTGGAGGGAGATGAGGCGTGACATGGCCTTGGCGGCCTCAAAAGAGAGGTCGAATTTCGGATCGTCATCTGAGGGGCTCTTGCGTTAACGGTGGAGGATGGCAGGGAGCCATGACTTGGGGAAGCCGCCGCCGCCGTGCTTCTCTTCCAAACGCTCCCTTCCTGGGAAGAGAGCACCGGGCAAGAGCAGGAGGGGCGCTGGCACCAACGAAAAGTTCTCGTGTAGGAACTAGGAAATAGCAGAAATAATAAGATTTTCTAAAAACCAATCACGTGACATAGAGATTTAGACACGTCTATCCTACCAAAAGGCCGTGTCCTACGTTTAAGCTTGACCTACTTAGGACTACAAATATGCGCACTAAATTGCTACTTCTTTTATAGTCCAAACCATATTAAAATTCAAGTAATTAGCCATATACAAGTTATTCTTTCAGTCGGTAAGGAATGCCTTCATAGTAGGAGGGATGAAAGCGGATAGATACCGATCGGATATACCTTTTCCAAATCCGTATTCACTTCATTTCTATCGAATACGGATACTGATATAATTCGAATATGCATTAAGGAAATCATATCTTTAAAATACGGATACCAATTTGAAATCGGATATTTATCGAATCTAAATACGAATCGAAAAAAGAGCGGAGCCGAATACATATCGAATAAAGAGACAATCCAAACATGAATCGAATAAAGAGTGAATACAAATATGAATCCGATAAACATGAAATCCGAATACGGATCGAATTAAGACCGCGTACGAATACAAATTGATTTTTTTATCGAAGTTCATAATGATTTAAAAAAATGTTAATGGAATATAAATAAGTTGCATCATAACAAAAGCTTCGATGTGACACGCATTCTTTATCGGAAGCAAAAGGGATAAGATTTTGTAACTTTTGCCCGTTGCCCATACTCAATCAAACGGAAGTTTATAAATATCATTAATATATTCTATTATATAATATATAATACTAATATGATAACACGGGTTGTGGTTTATATTACATTAATTAATATATAAAACAATATTAAATATTGTATTCGGATATCTGGATCCTGTGATTTGTATTACATTAATTAATATATAAAACAATATTAAATATTGTATTCGGATATCTGATCCTGATCGAGATATTCAGGCCATTACCATATCTATATTCGTAACTGGAAAATTTTTACAATCCATATCAATATTTGATCCGTATTTGATTAATACTCAGATACAGATATCTGTATATGATAATTTTTCGAATACGGTAAGCGAGTATTCAAATATATCCATATATGTTTCATCTCTACTTCATAACTGCCATTTTGCTAAAATAATAAATAACTTAAATCCTAAAGAATTTAAAAAATAGATATAAGAAGTCCAAGTTGAACAATATAAATTTGAAGAAGAAATAGAGCTTTGCAAAAATCAAGAATCGTTTTCGGTGCAAAATTTCATAAGGGATTCCTTTTTTGGGGAACAAACTCACTAAAAGAATATTGGTTAGGGGTGTAATTGAGTTAAATTTCACTAATTAGTCCTATTATAGTTGAGGACAGCTATTAAGAAATAATAAAGTACCCAAAATAAATCTCAAATGGCTAAAAAGCGTTTACTAAAATACTTTACATGTACCTCTACAAAATCAAAGTGTGTGAGTGCATAAGTAACCAATGAGGAGTTGTATGCATGTGTAGGTATAGATATGTTAGTACATACCAAGTGACTATGAACAATATTAAAAGGAATGGTATTATGCCAGATAGATATATAAGTAACAGGAATCCGATATAACAATGAGAAAATACCTTACTTTAACTGATATGTGCACATACGACAAGCGGTGAAAGTGTTATCACATTGACGAAACCTCATCGTATAAATAGTAATAAAAATTATCAATTCAAACATGCTAAAAATGGTAAAATAAAAGGATATAATGAAATATAATTCAAACAAAATTCAAAATGAAAACACGTTGACTAAAATACCCTTTTAGCTAAAGAATCGTTAGATTGAGATCTAACGGATGAGATAGCTGACTTTCTAAGCATCTATGAAAGGTCCACCTCCACGAAGAATTTTGGCATTTAACAATTCATTTTCTACATAATATCCTTCTCCTCGGAAGAACACACCAATTGTCGCAAGCCAAATCATCCATGAGGTAGCCACATCTTCGACCTTTATCAATGCCTTGCTACTTCCAACATAAATACACGAGCTGGGACACAATTTTCTCTTTGGTGAACATATTTTAGTTCACCAAAGAGGAAAAAACTGCATAGAGTATGAATCCAACATAAATACACGAGACATATGTCCTAAGGAGACTCGATCTTCTCTAATTCACTACATATTGTGCTGGCACATATAATGCCCAACCCCTGTGGGAGCATGGAGATGATCCACTACTCGAAACCTTTTAAATATTGTAAAATATTGATACTTAACAATAGCTACATCCATCTAGCTCGTTCCCCCTGCCGCGCCCCCCAATGAGGAGAAGATGAAATACTATGCATGATGGGCGCCATGCACCATGTGGTTTAGCTGGATCATAGTAGAAATCTTCCTACCGCCCTTTGGTTAGGGGTCAACCTTTGATTTTGGGTATACAGAATGGAGTCGAATGACATGTGGTATCCTTGTTTATCCTTTATGTTGTATGCACTACAAATCACACATGCTCGAGAGTAGAGGTTGTTGCTCCGCCTTTCCTACACTCACGTGTTGAGCATGATCCTCTTCATCGTGGACTTGTTCTAATAGTGTCCGAAAGGGTGATGGCGTTTTGAAGCTCATTACCTGAGCTACTATCCACAATTGATTTTGGGTAATGGTTTAGAGTGTAATCTTCTTTGGTCAGGAGGTTATGTCGCTATTCATCCACTATCCAAGGTAGAAGCATATGGAAACAAATAATAAAGTGATAAATATAAATAAGTTGATTATATGATCTTCATCTGAGAAAATTTATTAATAAAAATAATATAAAATATCTTGTGGAATAATTATGTGATAATAGGTGAATCAAATATTTCATTAGGTGCATCGTATGTTGAATATCTGACACGGGATATAAATGAGATGAACCATGGTTATGGATATATTATGATGTCCAACATGACATGAGATGTCCAAGTATATGAATAATGTGATGTGCTATTTTGGTAAATATTTGTCAACTCTTGATTTCAGAATATAAAAATGCTGTTGAGAACAAAGTTGCATTTCTTATAAGCATGGACTTGAACCTAGTTAATACTGATGAAAATAATAGTTGTGTGTCATTTACTATAGTAGTTGTTCCCTTTACTCGCACAATTTTAGGTTGTACCACATGCCTTGCGAGTCCTTGTTAAGATATCTATTGTTACTATTAGTTTTGATACTTTCAAATTATTGCATATAAATAGTTGCTTATATTTGTTTGTCCATAAAATACTTTGTTTTGTTGTTCATACACACACAAATATGTGTGTGTGTGTGTGAATATGGTTATATGATATATATTACATTCTTCTTTACTGGGCCGTTTGACTCATCTGTAGTAGATAATGTACAAAACTTTGAAGTTCAAGAATTTATATTTTTTTCTTCTATCTTCTTTTATATTTTAAGTGGTATTGTATGTACTCAATGTGTTGTATGTACTCAGTGTGATTAGGGTTTTAGGTCCTAGTAGTTAATATAAGCTGTTGAATATGGATATTAGACGTATCATGTTCCTCGTCCAAACATGTCACTGGGGAACATGGGCATCACGACATTCGCACAATATAATTAAAATGTTAGCAGAAAAAAGTAAATGAATCAAAATGCTCCGACAATATTGTATATCTTTGTGGTTCCTAATAGTTTACAATTTAGAAAATTATAAATGGAGTCTACATAAATTACAAAAGCAATTGTAAATGCTAGAACAACCTATTAGTTAAAATGTATGATGCAGTGCACGAGATATTAGTGCAATTGCATGCAATTCATTACTATGTTGTACGAGTACTGTAGGGTTATCTGTTGTGACATTCATATCTGAATAACCTGAATCTGTCCCGATTAAGGATCTGCATGATCAATTAATATTCAATTAATATTTAATAAATCCAGATCATTCTATATATTGTAAATCAAAATTCTTTCGGATCAATAGATCAAAATTCGATTGCATCATAATGCATGCCATCGGAAAACTGCAAATATAAACTAAGACTACCATAAAGCCGATTCGACAAAACAAGATCAACGAAATCGACCATTAGTCGATCATATATCGTTTGACCAATTAAATTCACAAAATTTAATCATAACCCAAGACTGTATCTCGACAATCTCTGAATTCATCTCAGATAAAAAATATCAATATTATACTCATTTTGATCGTCATTTAGAGATGATCAAAAGAGTTGATGTGCATCTAAATTCAAGAATCGAAGTGCGAATATGGATAACTTTGATATTCTAGATAAAAGAGAGAGAGGTTTTAAAAATAAATAAAAATAAAAATTTATCTTAGAATTCCAGCAGACTGATGTTTGTCCCTCCACTTGGCCTCCGATCTCCTCCACTTGGCAACCAAAGACACTCCTCTTCCCCTTATTTATAACTCCCACTTCTCCATAGAAATCCCCAAACGAAATCCAAAAATACTAGCCAAAGGAGCCTAAACACCTCCCCCTTTTCTCTTCTTGTTGCCAATCCGACAGGTAGCAAGCTGTTGCGAGCTGCTGGAGAGCTGATGCACCCAAGGTTTCTTGGAGATGCTGCTCCGTTGTTGCAATCCCATCAGCTACATGTTGCTGGTGCTACAAATATGGCAGCCATCAACTGCATTTCAAGCAACCATTAGCTATTGTGGGGCCCCTAATTGAAGTCCCTTTCCAACTGATTGAAGCTTCATCATCCCCTTGCTGCCCCCTAGAGAGACACATGCTGCTCTCAAATAGCGGGAGCTTCCGTTTCAGTCAACAGTTGCATGCATTTGGATATCCAAACTTGGAGATCCAAGGTACAATCAAACACTCCTTTGCTGTCATTTTTGTAACCTTACATACATTGATTTCCATATTCAAGTCTAAGTTTAGGCTCTTGATTTCATAAAGTTCATATGATATATTAAAATTGGGGGGGGGGGGGGGGGGGGGGTGATTTGCATGTTTTAGGACTCAAATTCAAATCATTGTTGAAAAATGATCTTATGAATAAAAATGTGGAGATTTGGTGGGTGATTTGCATATATTAGGATCCAAAATCAGACCACTATTTATGTATTTTTCATACCTTAAAATTGAAATAAATGGGGGTAAATTACATGTAATTGAAGTTCGATTTCAGACCATTGAATAGCTATAGATTCATGATTGATTTGATGAAAAAATTGAGGTATTTTGCATGCAATTGGAACTAAAAATCGGACCTATAAATGTTCCAGATTTACATGCTTGAAATGATGATGATTTGTGGATGATTAGCATGCAAATTAATCTAAGTTCCGACCACTAATTAGCCACTACTTTTATGATTAAAAATGGAGAGATTTAAGGTGATTAACATGAAATTAAGATAAAATTGTAGATAATTAATTAGCCATTATTTTCATGATTAAAAATCTAGATATTTTGGATGATTAACATGGAATAAGATCAAATTATAGATCATTAATTAACAATTATTTTCATTAATAAAATTTGAGAGATCTCGAGTGATTAACATGCAATTAAGATCAAATTATAGATCATTAATCAACCATTATTTTCATGACTAAAAATTGCAAGATTTGAGATAATTAATATGAAATTAAGATCAAATTATAGATCATTAATTATACATAGTTTTCATGATTGAAAATTGAGAGATTTGAGATGATTAACATGTAATTAAGTTCAAATTATAGATCACTAAGTAGCCAATGATTTCATGGTTAACATTGAGAGATTTGGGGTGAATTAGCGTGCAAATTGAGACTAAATTTAGATCTAGAAAATATATCTAAATTTCATGAGTCAGAGAAGAAAAGAGTTGGAATTTTTTATTGATTTGAACCTAAATACATGATCTAATGAGTAACTCATTATCCTATGATTTAAATAAGAAAAGTCAGGAATCTAATTTTGATCTATATTTGAATCGAAATCCAATGAACAACTTCTAATCTCGTGATTTGAAAAATGAGATCATTGGGGTATTTT
This sequence comes from Ottelia alismoides, assembly GCA_037367405.1. Classification (NCBI taxonomy): domain Eukaryota; kingdom Viridiplantae; phylum Streptophyta; class Magnoliopsida; order Alismatales; family Hydrocharitaceae; genus Ottelia; species Ottelia alismoides. The sequence continues at coordinate 727,168 of JAZKJV010002156.1, forward strand.
CATACAAGTGACTTATAAAATGTAGATCAATAATCAAACCATTAAATTATGAATTAAATAAGATAATATGTGAACAATGATTGGAAATCTTCGTGAATAATCCTTTAAGTATGAATCACTAACTATTGAATACTATTAATAAGTTTTTGACAAGATGCCTTTCTTGTAAAGTTGACCACAGAAGAGTTGAAAACAAATTAGTGAATCAAGTAAGTGATGGTGAATCAGTGATGGTAGTAAATTCTACCAGTCATGGTGACCTTTACACCTAACTGTACGAGAGTGTGGTGACCCTCAACTAGGTGGGAGATAGGAAGCCTAGTTAGGGCAGCGACCACCTACTGCGCGGATTTAGGATCCCAGTCTTTTCCTGATTTTTTGCAGTTTTTCACCTCGATGGGATCCATGTGTTTTCTTTTAACCAGTTCCGCTGACCCATATCATATAGGGTTCCTAAGCTAGAGGGCCCTTAGTTTCTCTTTACGAGCTTGTTTACTCGTATCGGTTGAGCCCGTCTAGATTGACTCAATCCGGAGAGTCTCGCTCACCCGTCTCAGAGGCATAGTTGTTGAGTTTGCCTATCCCTCTCCTGGACTGCACTTCCACTAGGAGGGAGAGATAGAAGGGTATCTTCCTGAGGTTTCCTTGTAGCATGAGTTTAACTATTATTGAGCTTGGTTACTATTGAGTTTAGTAATGTTCTTGAGGTTATTTAATGTTTTACCAGTAGATCCTGGTGAGGAATAGATCATGGGACAATACTCTATGTTAGAATAACATCTACTACAACAGATGTTAGGAGAACTAGTAGTGTGTTGGAATTTAGTTAGGATGTATTATACTCCATCGCATGCCTACGGAGACACCCCACTCCTAAGGTATTCTTCCTGCTTTAGAGTCACAGTGTGAGGTCATACTCAGACTAAGACCACATACTATCCACTAAGCTTGAGAAATCGGACAAAGAAAAGATCAGATCATAAAACTCATCATCTACCTCTACTAAGATCCGTCAACATGAATTATAAATAATGATAACTTAAATATGAATGTTATAAATAAATGAAAGTATTAAATATGGGCAGTTAAGTTGTGATGAGTGAACAAAAGGATGCATATACAAACTAACTTGAAAACTATCTTTTCATGCAAGTAGCTTGTAAATTTAAATATCAAAAATCCTATCTACTTGTTTTCTTTGAAACCACTGAAATACCTGATTATTTTAATTAAATTATATTGTACTCAACTTTTGTTGACATTCTTTCTTTTCCAACATGGATGGCTGGCAAGGCACATGCGACTCAGTAGATTGACAGCTGGATTTGAGCTTCCGCAGTTCATACTTTTACTTTCGATAGTACACAATATAACTTTTGTTCAGGATAATATAAATCTTATGTGCTTATTTCTGTCTCTTCTGTTATATTTTTGGATACATGTACATAATACCGTTTTCTTTTTGACTTATGTAACTTTATATGGAAATTGACGTAATAAGAATTTGTGACATTTGTTGTTCCATGGTTGATTAATTATATTGTGAATGCCATTTCGCATCGCGAAAATTTTCCATCATTTTCTGCAACCTAATACGATCAATAGAGAATATAATACTACGAGTGTTCTGTAAGAGGGTAACCCGGATCCTGGACCGGCGTCTCACATCTATGTTGTGAGCTCACCATTTACATACTAGTTCATAGTATAATTGAGATTTTTTCATAAGAATACATATGCACGCAAATGAAAAAAGGTCTGAAGAGTGTTTCTGCAGAATCATGATCATAAGAATAATGTTGTTTTATTTTTTGATATGACTGTGATTTTTAAATTAATTATTTTTCAAAGTTCTCACACCTAAGGTGATACGAAAGTAAGTAAAAGCTATTCTAGCCAACCACAAAAAAAAACAAATCTACTAGGCTAGTTAAAATAGGGACTCACACCAATCTAGTATATACAAGAGAATGAGGTGTGAATACATGAATGAAAATGAATCACTCCTAATATAATATTTAGCCCTTGATCTTCAAACTCTCCTCAAGTATTAGCTCGTAGATGAACACCCTCCTACTTTAAGATGTAAAAAAGTCGTCTAATAAGATCCCTAATCCAAATTAAAGCTACATGCAAGGTTAGGTCAAAGTAGAAAACCAACAAAATGTTTAATGTAAAAACAAAGTAAAGCATGTGTAATACGATATATATATATATATATATATATATATATATATGAAAGTAAATAGAAAATTCAAAAGCTAAATCTAGGGATTCTAAGTGTAACATGTACCATATTTTCTCAATAATAATGCCGAATATTCGATGGCTTTCAAGACAGTTTGTTTAATTTTGAATTTTTATAATGTCATTTGTAACCTCTAAATATTATTGTAGAATATTTTTTTTCATCTTATCCTTGCATAATTAAGGGTCGAACTTAATAATGCGTTTTGTAGTATATATTTACTTCAATTATTTAGCATGTCTTAGTATATTTTTACTTTTTTATGTGTCTTCAACTATATCTTTAAATTTCCACTGGGTTAATATATTATATGCCTTTTATATTTAATTTCAAGTCTCAATGGATTTTACGTATTTTTAATCTTTCAAGTATTTACATGTATTTTAAAAGTTTTACATTTATTTTTTGCATTTTAAATTTTTATAACTTACATAATTTTAAATTTTTGTTTTTTAAGTGGTCTTATATTCATTTTAATGTTTTATATTTTTAATGAAGTGAACTATTGGCTTGAGTTTGATTAAACCATGATATTATTATAAGGTAATATTTTCCTATTTATGTACTTTTTAAATTTTTTTACCTTTTTTATCGAATTTTGATTTTTTTATTTTTCATTTGAGTTAATATTTTTTATTCGCTAAATTGCAGCAAATGATTATATCTAGTAAATGTGATTCTGCTAAATGTTATAATAATATTTTTGGGTTGCGTTTTATGTTTGAATTTATATGATTCATTTACAACATGTACTTTGTCTATTTATTTAGAGTTGTATGTATAATTATCGTATATTCTTTTGTGAAAGTTTTATTAGGAATATATATGTATGTTAACATGTTATGTACTATAAAAATGTCATGATTTTGAGATGTAGTTTTTATTTATTACAATTGTTTATGCTAGCTAATTGTGAAATTTATGATTTTTATTGTTACAATTAATAAATATTGTTATTTAATTATTAGAAAATAGATGATAAAGTGTTATTTGAGAGCTATAAGGGGGTATTTGTATTTTTGGAAAAATGTTATTTATGTTACTTATAGATATCATGCCATGGGAGAATATTTTTTATTTTGAGAACTACTTTTTTTAGATTCTTAAAAATCAAAATGTAAAACTTAATCTACCCTATCCTAATGATTTTTTCAAAAATTTAAATTTAATTTTATCTTCCTATTAGAAATCTTTAACTACTTACTGAAACAAACTATAACAAAATCTCCTTTATCATTTTTGTGGGAGAGAATAAGGCGTATGTTGTAAATCAAATTAACCATTTCCTTACATCTTAAGTGAAGGTGTCCTCGTAGCTTGTTTGACTCGTTCAATTTCATAGATTTTGTGACATCATTTAAATGTACTATAGATAAGTAAGATGTAATTTTGGGTGATTTTTGACTAATTGATCAAGTCATTCCATTTTTACTAGTCCACATAACTTGTACGCCACTAAAGATAGCCAAGTTATATATCCATCATGCCATCCTTTTGTATGGGATCCCAAAGGATTGAGTTTGACAGAGACTCGTGCATTACCTCACACTACTAAGGATCGATCTTTGAGACCCGAAGATCGAGTTGTTTTTTAGTTCAATTTCTCACCTACAAACGCAATGATAGTTTAAGAGGATGATATCGATGTTCTAAGGTCTACAAAACTATGCCATTGAGTGGGAAGTATCTTGAAAAAACTGACATTCCTAGTTTAATTCATGTACAACAATTGTTATCACGCTAACATTGACATGGCCTCTTTTAAGGCCTTATACGAGCATTGGTGAAGCACATTATTATCTAGATGGAAGGTGGGTGACAAGGAAATCTTTGCCACCAAGGGTATTGAGATATTATCAAGATATAGAGATATCCATGAAAAAGTAGATAACTACTCAAATACGAAGTAATTAATTTCGTATTTTTGAAGGTATTGGATTAGGTATGTCTACAATCGAGTATCCCTTCCCCATACTTGATGAGTTTACATTATGTACCAAATATGTCCAATCTGTGGAAGTACCCTCAAAATCCGAAGCATGTAACTTATTATCCAATCTCACGGTTGAGATAAACCTTTCCTTTCTTGAGGATCATATGCATATATCAAATTATGTTGTCAAGAATCTATAGTGGAAGGAGATTCCTTTAGTCAAGATTCTGAAAAGGAGGTAAAAATCCGAGGACGTGACATAGGATCCAACAAGGATATGTGATGAATCTCTATTTCATCACATTTATTCCTATATTTTGGCCTTAATTCCCTAGCTAAATGCATGAATATAACATAATTTGTACAAAATAACAATCGTTATTTATTCTTGAATTACTGTATAAAATATTGTAATTAATGCCAAAAGAAAAGAATAAAGGAAGAAAAGAAAAATAAATGAAATACCAAAGGTATTGAATGATCCTAAATCCTGAAACTGAGTCAAGAATTGACTTGGTTAACAAGGAATAAAGCAAGGAGAGATAATGACCAAAAACAACAATATAAACCCCAATTTATTTTGCCAAATAATTGAGTTTTGGGACCTATTTTATTCTTTATTATTTATACTCAAATCAAGAAACTCTGTACATAAAAGCTATAGATGAAAGTATATAGAAAAATGCAAAATTTATATCATGTAAAATAATACATATTATGCTTTGTACAACCAGAATAAATTCCAAAATCCAAACTTCTCAGACAGGTATCTCCTCCATATGGACTCAAAATCCATCAAAATCACCTTTAATTGTATATAACTTTTAAGTATTTATTTAATGAATGTGGTTTCATTTAATTTAGAGTTAAGACGCAAAAGTTAGGATTTGGATCCATATTATACACTATACCCGAATAAAATATTCTTTTTATTTATTCTTTATATTTTCGTGGTTTTATTTTTTTATATTTTTATAAATATTATTTATAACATATGCACATACTAAAAATAGAATAAAACAACAAAAATTATATTAAAATAAATATGTAATATTAAACTACATATATGAAGTATTCAAACATAAACACATATACTAAATACACATATTTGTTTAAGTGTACAAATAACTTAAAAATAAAAATATATTTTAGTGTATTTAAATAATTTAAAATATATAAATTATAGCATATAAAATAATCATATATAAAACACAATAAAAATAAAATACATACTTTATAGGTAAATATACCGATAATTTTACTTGTAAAAAATAAAGTACAATAAATTAACTTGTAAAAATAAATAAAAATCACCATAAAATATTATATAAAATAATAAATATTATATATATTTTAGCTTAAATAAAATAATATCATTTATTATTTTATTTTTAATTATTATTGAAATTTGATTTCTGTTGTATCTCTTAGCAGTCCAGTTGGACCAATAAGAGCTCATCTGACGTTGACCCTTGGTCAATTCTTTTGACTTCAAACCTAGGCATGTTAGATATCCATACTCTACTTTGATTTTTGGCCATCGATTCTTTCATTTTTTGAGAGAGATTCCTTTTTGAATTTTGTACCTCAATCGATGCTCTTTTACACGCCCTTGATTTTTCGATCTGATGTCCTCTGCATCGAGCACCCTTCCTGATCAAACTCTCCTAGGTACACAACCCTTTTCCGGAGCCCCTTCACTTTTTGATCCCACTCTTGGCATCGAACCCCTCGGATCCATAGAGCATCATGTCGAGTAAGGTGACAGCTCCTTGGTTGATCGATTTGCAGCGTGTTGTAAGCATTGGAGTGGTTGATCCCCATCATGGTGAGTTGCGTCGCATGGTTCTGCTCCCAGGTCTCCGATCAAGTGACTTTTCTTTGCTTTTTAGGTGAAATTCACTGCCCGTAGTTCGTCGGAGCTCTACTCATGCATGCCTTCCATTGTCCATTGTATGTGCACCGCCTCGCCTTTCATCGCCATCTCATCTCACTTCCATATTTTATACAATATTTACATAAATATGCATGAATGATAAAATGCATGAATTAAGCCTATTTACACGCATTTAGTAGGGTTTCTAAGTCCAAAATGATAGAATAAAGATGATGAAACGAAGATTCATCATCCCCCTATATTTGCCTTTGCTAGTCCACAAACACTTATGAAATAAGTGTAGAAAAGAAAAATAAAGAAAAGAAAAAGAAGAATGATTTATGCCTTTGTAATGTTACTTGGTTAACTCCATTTGTGACCTTTTCTCGTATGTGGGACTCTTGGTATTCTTGGGTAGATAATCGATCGTCTTTTATTTTGATAGTGAGTAGTTTTTTTAAGGATAAGTCTTTTCAAGAATAATCAAGCGAACTGGAGGACCAGGATGGCTTTGTAAGCCCATGATATGGTAAAGGGAGGATATTAAGGGAAGGAGTTTGTGGGGATTCCCCTGCGGAGAGCTGGATGAGGGGAGACCCTCACGTCTGGTTCAGAGGGCAGGGATAAAGATGTATTAAATTTAGTTATCATACTTGTCTTCACAAAAACAAAGCTTGGAGCTCAAGTCCGACCTTTGGAATTTTAGTGTGGGTGGAACCTTAACGAGAACTGGATTTGAAATCCAACAACCTTCAAGAATCCCCAAAACTCTGCTCAAGTCTCCTCAATAGCCAGGTCAGAATACTTCAACTCATACGCAAACCCTTATGACTATGAGTATGACTCGTACAATGTAAGCGATGGTGGATCTCCCCAACTGAAATGACAAAGAGATTGACTTCCCTAGCATGACAACCCAATGATTCCCCAATCCAATAACTCATTCTTCGAGGAGTAGGGTATTCCCTTCTAAGTTCAAGTGACAACTAGCTCAAGAGGAGGATATGAAGAGAAGAATGGAGGATAGCCAGTGTAGCTACCTATCCTACGATGCAAGACCAGTGTAGTCAAGTCATCCAGTTGTAGGCTCACATGATTTGATAAGCTCAAGCTTGCTTATTGATTATACAAGTATATACACTCCGGCAGACATTTTATTTTTGTACAGGCCTGTCCATTTTTTTGGAGAGTTTTTTTGAAATACTATTTACAACAACATTTACATAAGGAGTTTTTCCTCTTGAGATAGCAGACTATCCCTCTTTTGAAGCTTTATTTAAACACACACTCTCTTGTCTTCAAAATTCATCATCACCGAACAGGTTGGGGTGCACTTCCCTCCCTAAAGGAGGACAAGTGTTTCCACTTGTGTGTGTCTCATACTGACAAATCCAATACCCTCACCAATCCAAATGAGTTGAGACAAGTGAAAGGTGCAGGTGTCCAAGTAAGGTTATTATCAACAAGATTTATGTGTGTTCTCTGAAATACTCTACTTAGGCAGTCAAGAATCCATTGAACTAAGTCTCGTGATCCTCAAAGAATTAAGTCAACTAGACCTGAAGTACCTCAATTATAGTTCCGATAAGGTTCCGGTTAATTAGGTAGATTTAAGGTCCAACCAAGCTCCAATCTTCGGATTTTACTTAGACTTGTTCAATTATCAAACTTAATCCGAAAAATGCTAATGCTATGCAAATGCTACGTAGAATGCAAAAAATATTTTTGTGATGCAATTTTCAAAGATTTTGAACTTTCTATGGGTTTTGAAAAAGATGATGCTTATGTATTTTTTAGATTTTTAAAAAAGTATTTTGCAAATATTTTTGGTATTTTACTTTTGCAAATGTTTCTGGGTTTTTTGAAAAATAAAAGATTTTGGCTAAAAAAACTAGGTAAAAATATTTACAAGGGAATGCATCTTATATTTACAAGAATTAGGGTTTTAAGAATTTACAAAGGGTAAGTGATCAATTTTATAGATATATAAAGAATTTTAGGGTGATGTCTATATTCCTTAAACTTATTTGAAATCATTTTACAAACAATTTTGAAAAACTATAGTCCAAAATAATTTTTAAACACTTTTTTACAAACATGTACATGCATTTGAAAATCATTTTGCAAAGGTTTTCCAAGCAGTATAAATAGATTTTTCAAACATTTTTGCAACCATTTTTCAAATATTTGCAAATAGTTTTTCAAATATTTTATTTCACACAAAGAAAATAAATTTTTCAAACAAAATATTTTACAAAGGTTGAAAATATGTAACAAAATATTTTCCATATAGTTTTCAAAAGATTTTTCAAAAAGATTTTCAAATATTTTGCAAAAAATCTTTTCTTCTGATTTATTAATCAGTAAATACAAAATTAGTTTGAGGAATAATAAACATCTTTTTATTAAGGCTTTTAAGGAATTTTAATAGTATAATTAGAAATATACAAAAGTACGAGTTATGGCTAAAGTATATACGAGGTATATACGACCCCCTATACTTAGCTTGAGATATGTCCTCATTGATCATAGAGAAAAGAGAAGACATAACTCGTACTGAGTATAGAAAAGTCTAAAGAATAAATGAATGGAGAAATGAGTGAACAAATGAGAGACCCCCCTATACTTAGGATTAAATAATCCTAAGTTTAGCAGACTGTACACAAAGCAGGGAGGGTCAAGGGTGGGGATGAACATATCGTACTCAGACTGTCTCCCCCTATACTTAGGGTAAGATATCCCTAAGTATATACAAGAAGAGGAGACAATGGAGAGGATCGAGGAATGGAAGAAGTTGGGTGCACAGTGCACACCCCCTATACTTAGGACAAAGTCCGTCTTAAGTATAGAAGACTGACAAAAAGGGGCGACACCCTTTTCGGTAGAAAAATAAAATAAAAAAGGAAAAGAAGAAAAGAGGGAAAGAGGAAAAGAGATAGAAGAGGGACTATGAACATGCGAGTTGCACATCCCCCCTATACTTGGGATAAAGTACATCCTAAGTGTTGCACTGATGAAGGGGACGACACCTTTTCGGTAGAATAAGAGAGGGAAGAAGTAAAAAAAGAAAAGAAGACCAATCATTCAAAAATGTTTTGATTTGCTTTGACTTCGATCACAGCTACAGAAGCATTTAGCTCATCTTCATCAATTACCTTAATGGAATCAACACAGACTGAAATGTATCATATTCAAGATAAGGCTTCAAAAGCTGTCCATTAACTGCAAATGGTTGTGCGTCAGCTGACAAACTACATATCAATACGCTTACATTGTCAAGCAGATGCCTAACTATAAATGGCCCAGTCCATTTGCTTTTCAGTTTACCTGGAAAGATCTTTAATTTCACATCAAACAACCACACCTTCTGACCCAGCTCGAAGGATTTACGCCGGATATGCTTGTCATGTCACGTTTTGACCTTCTCCTTGTACATCAGGCTATTGTCGTATGCATAGTCTCTGAATTCCAATAATCTGTTCAGATCCACTTTTTTATTCTTCCCGACTTTCTCAGAATCCAAATTGCATATGTTGATGGCCCATAAAGATTTGTCAATTAGCTCAACGGCATATGACATGGCTTGCCATACACAAGGCAGTAGGGAGACATTCCCAAAAGGTGACTTGTACGCAGTTTTGTAAGCCCAAAGAACTGAATCAAGCAGTTGAGAACAGTTCTTGCGATCCGGGCGCACAAGCTTCTATAAAATTGTCTTGATCTCCCTGTTTGAACAATCAGCTAAGCCATTGGACTGTGGGTGGTATGGAGAGGCAACACTATGTTCTATGCATAATTCCTGAGTTAGCTTCTTCACCTCTATGTTTATGAAATAACTACCCCTGTTAGATATTAGAATATTGGGAATCCCGAACCATACGATGATGTGATCTCTCAAGAATCGACAGACAGTCCGACTGTCGGTGGTTCGGGTGGGAATAGCCTCCTCCCAGTGACTCACATAGTCGACAACAAGTAGAATGTATTCATAGTCCTGGATGTTGGGAAATGGGCCCATAAAGTCGATGCCCCATGCGTCGAAGATGTCTGATATCTGAATGAACTTCAAAGGCATCGTATCTCTCATTCCTATGGTTCCACCCATCTTTTGGAAGTCAGTGCAGCGTTTGACATAATCTTCTGCATCCATGAATAATGTAGGCCACCAAAGGCCACTCTGAAGAACTTTTGTTGTCGTTCGTCTGCTTGAATGATGTCCTCTGGAGTCTTGATCATGGCACAATTCGAGGACACTTCCTCTTGAGGAATACACCTCCTTCAGATGTAGTCTTCCCCCTCACAGAATAGATATGGATCCTCCCACTGGTAGATATGGATTTTAGATAAAAATTTGTCCACTTTTAGCTTCATCCAATCTGACGCATCTGTCATTATCTCAAAAGGTTGAGTCCAGATCAGTGGCTGCAATACAGGGGCCTGAGTGATAAGATCTTTCAGCTAATTAAAGGCAAGGAGAACACGATCATCCACATTGAAATCATTCTCCTTGCCTAGCATCTCAGTCAATGGTATGGCCAACTTACTGAAATATTTTATAAATCATCGGTAAAAACCAACATGGCCCAAGAATGACATGATCTGCTTGATGGTTGTAGGTGGTTCAAGTTTGAAAATTACCTCCACCTTGGTTGGGTCAACTTCCATGCCACGTTTAGAAACAACGTGACCCAACACAATTCCTTTAGTAACCATGAAGTTACTCTTCTCCTACGAGAGCACTAGATTCACTTCGCAACACCTCCATAATACTCGGTCTAAATACTCAAGGCATTGATCGCAGGAGTCCCCATAGACCAAAAACTAGCCCATAAAGACCTCAAGAAAATTGCCCACTATATCAGTGAAAACGTCAAGCATACACTTCTGAAATGTGGCTGGAGCATTGCATAGCCTGAATGACATCCGTCTGAAGGCGTACGTACCAAAGGGACAGGTGAACATGGTCTTTTCTTGGTCTTCAGGAGATATAACAAATTGATTATACTGAGAGTACCCATCCAAGAAGCAGAAATATTCCTTCGCGACCAATCTCTCAAGAATCTGGTCGATGAAGGGAAACGGAAAGTGGTCCTACTTGGTGGCAAGATTAAGTCTTCTGTATTCTACATACACTCACCAAGAAGTGGGTACTCTGGTCGCGATCTCCTCACCTTTGTCATTTTTCACGATGGTGATCCTTGATTTCTTTGGCACTACATCCAGAGGGCTCAACTATTTGTTGTCGGGTATGGGATAAATTAATCCCACATCGCACCATTTTTGAATTTCTTTCATAACAAACTCCCACAGGTTTGGATTTAGTCTTCTATGAAATTCTCGAGAGGGTTTGTTATCTTCCTCAAGGAAGATGCGATGCGAGCACAAGGATGGGTTGATAACATGGAGATCTGAAGTCTTCCAGCCTATTGACTTGCGGTTGCATTCAAGAACCTCCATCAGTCGAGATTCTTGATCTTCAGTCAGATGCGCATTGATAATGACCTGATACATGTTCGGTTCATCCGCAAGGAAGGAATATTTCATGTTGGAGGGCAATTGCTTCAGCTTTGGCGGAGTCGAAGCGGCTTCAGTAGTAACTTCATCTATTAGAGAGGGTGGTGGTTATTTCATATGTTTGGTGCCCACCATGCATCATTTATCTTCATGATCAAAAGATTCGCAAAAATTTTCAATGATTTCCTCCTCATCGTAAGGTTCATACGTATTCTTTTCTTGGTCTTAAGGGCACATCATCCACATAGGAATCTCCTCTAGCGTGTTAGCAAGGACCTCATGCAGGGTGACAGGGAAATTCGACTACATGCTCCAATCCTTCCTCGGGGCAAAGGAATTCATGGACCTCACTAGCATCAATGAAGAGGTTGGTGTCCTAGATTTATGTTAGAATGTCACAGTCTTTAGAATGATTGATTACCCTCGTACATTCCTTAGATGTTCTCGTCGTTGGGCTTGCATCGGACAGGATCTCTATCTTCTTTTTGCTATCGCTGGAGCCGAAGGTGATCTCTCTAGTACCATAGTCCACCACTGCATTGGTTGTTTGTAAGAACGATCGTCCGAGTATGATCGAGGTAAGGAGCAAAGGTGTGGAGATGTCCATATCTAGCATAACAAAATCAGCAGGGAACTACATTCCCGGGACTGTGATGATTATGTCCTCCAACAAACCTCTAGGCCGCTTGACAGATTTGTCCACGAATTGCATAATCATCTTCGTAGGTTTGAGCGATCCTAACCCAAATTCTGTGAGTAGTGAACCATACATGAGATGGACATACGACCCGCTGTCGAGCAAGGTACGTTCGAGATCTTGGTTGAACATCTGACAACGAACAAGCAGTGCTCCCTTATCTGACTTCTTATTCGGGAGGTTGCTGATAGCATTGACTATAGACACCGTAAGAATGTGCTTTTCAGACTTGCCACCCTTGCTTCTGGAGTTATGAGGATGAGTCCTGTGCCTAGTTGTACATGCATCCTTTAACCCTTTTTTTCACGGCGGGCATATACTCAAGGGCTTTCATCAATGGCAAGTTCAAGACCAAATTCTAGATAATCTCAATGATAACAGCATCAGATAAAGCATTTTTCAAGTTTTCCATTTTTTGTGTTTTTTCATTGCTTCTAGAAAAGGACTATTTACAGACCAACAATGTCATTCAAAATTAAGTTCATATCATTGTTTACAGGTAGATGGCAAAAAGGTGTAGAATCATCTACAATGTGTGGACCAAAAACTGTAGGCTCGGTTTCTGGTGCTAGTGTTGGTTTCGCTGCAGGTGTTTGGCTTCTTTATTCGGGTACTACTTCTGTGGCATGTGCAGGAGTCTCCAATGATGCCTTTTTCCACCGATGTTGTTATATTTTTGTATTTTTGTGTTTTCTTCATTTTTTTGTGATTTTTCTGTTGGTGATGTTTCTCCAAAAATGCTTCTTGGCCCTTGCGTTGGATGTGCTGACGATTCCCCTTTAGATGCAAGATGCTTTCCCTTCGTCGTCGTCGATAGTTGGAGCATCCTACCGCTCCTAAGAGTAACAACATTAGATAAAAAGCAATTTATATCACCTGAATTGGGTTGGACACTACCACTTACCTGCTCCTTGCGTCGGAAATTATTCGGCTTAGCTTTGACTTGAGAAGGAATGGTTGTTTTCACAGCCGTCAGGTCTCGATCTTCTGGTTCATCTCAGCCATGTTTTTCATCAACTGTTCGAGGCAAGCAAGGGCAGGGTTGACCGGCACAATCTCAGAAGGTTCCCCCTGTTGGGGTCTCGGATGCTGATATGATGGGTGAGATTGTGGCTGGTACCTCTGTGAAAACTAGTGAGGAGGAGGGTTGGAGGAATACTGTGAGTTCTGCTGATGAAACTGGGCAATTAGTTGCTGATGATATCCTTGATTGCGATATCCAAACTGCTGTGGACCACTCTGATAGTTCTGCCTCCACATGTTACCCTGAGACGGAGGCTAGTGTTGATATGGGGGTTGGAAGGGTCTCCCACCTTGCTGCTGTTGGTGATAGGGCATGTTGCCAATGTTCTAACCCAGAGAATGTCCCTGAGGACGGGTCAGATATGCCTCATTATTCCAGACACCGTTAAATTCTTGAATGAGCGGCGGAGGTGGAGATAATTGTTCAGGATAAGCTGGTTGGGGCTCTAGCTGATATACAACCATATGTGTTCGGGACTGTAGGGGATGCTTCGGAACCTGCACGTAATACACGTGCTGAACATGTTAGGGCTGCAGTGGAGTCAGCTGACGTGCTTGATTTGGTGAAGGATCCTTCTTCTCAACGGACGTCTCGGCAGTGGCAGACACAGAGTTGCACATATTGGCGTTCAAGGCATGGACAAGCCACTCTAGCTATTGGGAGATCATATCGAGCTTTTCCAAGCCATGGGTCCTTTTCTTAATCACTGATAATTTTTTGAGGTCCCGTGGCCTCTTCTCTATGTTATCTACCTTGGACAAATGGCTCTCTATAATACTCAGGTTGGAGCTTTCATACATGTCTTCGACATGGGTGGCCATGTTCACTGGCTTGCTGATGGCGGTTGTTATCTTCATGTATGCACGCGACAAGGATTGAGTGGCTTCTCCTTCAGTCATTTCCTCAAAAACATTCCAAACAAAATCCTCGTCCTTGTTAAAGTGAGAGTCACTACAAGTTGCATCAACAAGCTTTTGGCTTTCAAGTGTCAGCCTTCCAAAGAAGTGTTGTACGAGACTAGCCATTGGAATCTCGTGGTGGGGACACTTATCCAGGAGATCTTTGAATCTTTCCCACGATTCATGGATAGTTTTGTGGGGTTGTTGCTAGAATCTGGAGATGCGAGCGCACATCTGGTTCAAGCGTCTGAGAGGGTAGAATTTGTGTAGAAATGCAGACTTAAGCTCCTCCCAGTTCATGACTACCTTCACAAGAGGTCGACCCGATACAAGGCCTTATCTTGGAGGCTGAAGGTAAAGGCGATCATCTTGACTACCCCCAAAGGAATACTGAGGTAGTGAACGGTGGTGCAGATGCGGCCAAACTTCTTGAGGTGAATATATGATTCCTCAGTGGTGTTCCCATAAGATGCAGGAAGCAGGTTCAGGAACTACGCTTCAGCTCGAAGTAGGCATGGATTTGTGGAATCTAGATCCACTTGTTGATACGACCCACTCCTAGATTGTATGTTTGTTTCAAAGTAGGCTTCAGTGATAGTGGTCCTGCATCCATTCTGTCAAAGTCGTGTCCCCCCACTGAAAGTTCATATCCATCGCCTCCAAGGTTAAACTCTTGATCTAGATTCGTCCCATCCTCTCTTCGGCCATCTCTTGCATCAACCTTCCTCCTCAGATCATTCAGCATATCTTAGAAGGCGGTCTAGGCCAGGGCTTGACTGGTTAGCTGTTGTTAAATTGCTTGTATGGATGCAAGTAACTGGTTGTTGACCTCATTCTGCGTGGTATATTGCCCTTCCCCCGGATTGACTTCTTCTTCAGGTTGGGGTTGTGGTCCCTTTCCTCTTCTACCGACCATCTCAAACTCTGCTTAGATTTCTTGCTCGAAATCAAGTTCTTGATCTGCACATGGAAGAATGCCCCGATCAGTCTGAATTGCAACACCAGATGGAGAGAAGTATTCTGTGTTAAGGTCAACACAAAACTTTGTTAAGGATGGCGATGTATAAGGAGTGAAATCAATGGTCATTCAAAATAGACATAGTTTGGGACAAGAGTGATCCCGATTTATTGAAGAAGGCGGGGAGGAGATCGGTTCACGGAGTTTGAACCGGGTTCTCGGGAATCACCCCTAATTATTGGAGAGGCGAGCGTATGGAACTGATGTGGGTGTCGACGGAGTCTTGACCAAGCTACACATTCGTCGCCATCTCGGAGGTCAAAAGGATGATCGATGTGGATGAAAGACATGAAGGTTAACGAGAAATAAAAGGAGTGCAAAATAGTAGAATGGCTCAAAGTGAGCAAGGGTCAACAGGGAAGGAAACAAAATTGTGCAGTTGTGTGATGTTTTTGATCTTGACCTTAGTAAAACTAATCAATCAAACCATGAAACACTGGATTCACCAACTCGACCGATGAAGCTGTGAAGGTTCGACAATTATCTGTGTTGGTTTTAGGTTTTAATTCAGGCAATTTATCTTTCAACGAGTCCTTAGAGCGCTATGCCTATAGGAAAGAGAGTATTGCCGGAAAAGTATCCCGTACTTGTCCTCCTCCTGTGTAACCTGTAGTCTGCATCTTTTAAGGTCCTTGTAATCCTTCCTAGATCCCTACTCAGCCAAAGAAATAGATGGAGGAAGCTGATAGGCGGAACCAATACTTTGAATCTCGCTCGCAATGGAATCACCTGTGAGCATGCAGGAACCTACTCGAATGCAAGACGATGAGATAGACACCCCCGTGAAGGCGTGGCTTATGCTCGATACTTCAGATGAGGTTGATGCTCTACACAAGAGAGAGCATCATTACTGACCAAGTTTTACTCGTCCATGTACGATAGAAGCGCTAATACTTCAGAAATCCAAGCGATACACAAGGCAACCACAGACTGGGTTTTGGGATCTAATCCTTACGAAGCTGCTCTCTCACTGGGAAGGAGACTTGCAATGCAACCTGAAAACAAATGAGGTTTTTGCTCACCTAAGGCAAGGAATCCAATTAATCAATTTTATTTAGGTCAAGTATTTTTAGGAGTCTATTTTTAAATTTTTTTGTGTAATCACTTTCTTTGAGTAAATTCAACACAAGTGCCTAATGTTTTTGGCTTTGATTCCTAATTGATCCAAAAAATATGGAGAAGGTCGGAAAAGCATTGCAAGGCAACACTAAGATGGAAATCTCACCTTAGTGCCTAAATGATGAATGCTCAGTTAGAAGACTTACAGTGCTTCACAGCTCTCTCCATACAGTAGGAATTTATAAACCTATACTAAATGCTGATATGCACACGGAAATCGTCCTAAGCAGGCAATTGCTAGCGTGAAGAACCAAATGCACAACATGAAGAGCGAAATTTAAACCGATCTTGGAGCCTCCTCGATGCCCGGCACAATGGGTCCTGCAAGCGCTGTATAGAGGGCTCTTACGACGCACAATTTCAAACTAAGTGTCAAGCAATTAATTAGTTTCTAAGTCCAAACGTGAAGACTATAGATACATGCAAAATAGTTAGGAGTTTGGCCTTAGATTACACGATCAAGTAAGCCTAAAAACAAAGGGCTCATTCCAAAAAACAAATAGAAAAAAGGCAGAAAGCACAAATCACGGGAAACAAAGTGAAAGAAAGCGATAAAAACTCAGAAATCTGCGGTGAGTCCCCAAATGAACAAACACTTGGAAATTGGGCCCTAGTGTCCAAAGCCAAAGTACATGTATTATTACAAATTGATATTCAAATAAATCTCTCTCTCTCACCAAAAAGTAAAAATCCTAAACTATCCTCTCTCTTAAGAGCCTCCTACTCTCTCTCCTACTGACTAGGGAAGAATATCCGACTCAGCTTTCTAAGGTTGCGTAGAATCACCTAGGCGATCCTCCTCGATCAGTGGTCCCTTGCAAGAAGACAATAAAGAGACATCAAACAGTTCAAAATTAATAATCAAGCAAAGAGAGATAATAAAAAATGGCTAAGCAAGTGAAGAGATAAAATCTACTCTACAAGCCGATGCTCCCTAGAAACGACGCCATTTGAAAAATGATAAGAGGGAGTCGTTAAGTAAAGACCTGATAATTCATGCTCACTATAGTTGAGGCGACTACTCAAATCCTATCATTGTTCAACAACTAACCCACACAAGTAATTAAGAAATTAAAAGCAAGAGTTAAAATTTATTATACCCTACTAAGATTGTATAATGGCAAGCAAGTATGGGTCGAACACAGGAAGCAAAGGAGTAGAGCAAGCAAGATAGAAATCAAAGCACCAATTATCTCTCAAACACTTAGCCCAGTTACACTTTTTATTGCGGGTTTTTAATTTATATTTTTTATTTGAATTTTAATTTTCTGATTTGTATTTTCTTTTTATATTTTATATTTTTATATTTTTTTCTTTTTCTTTTAATATATATAACTATATAAAGGATATATTTACAACATATGTAAGCGAGATATAATATATATATAAATATGCAAAAATAGTCAAAAATCAAGGAAATAAAATATTTTTGGGTTTTTGATAATTTTTACCATTTTTGTGATTTTTTAGGCAATTTCACTAATTTTTATAGATTTTTAAACTCATAAATACTCAAAACAGGAATAAAATAAACACCAAAAATTAAAATGGAGATAAAAATATCAAATAGAGTAAAAAATTCTCTAAATTAATATAAAAATAATAATAGTAGTATAAATAAAATTCACGAACATAAACTATATTTTTGGGATTTTTAAGGATTTTTTATATTTTTGTAAAGATTTTAAGGGTTTTCAATTTTTATGATTTTCCTTTTATATTTTTTAGTGATTTTCGGTTTGGAAGTTAAACATACATAAATAAGAAAAATATATTTTTCAGGAATTTTTCGAAGAGTTTTTATAATTTTTATATATTTTCTGTTGTAAATAGAGTAAAAAGTGGTTGTTTTATTTTTTATAAATAATAAATAGACTCAAAATGCAAAATAAAAATGGGATTTTTACCCGGCAGACCCTGTAATCTTTTGTAATTACCGCTACGACCTCTGAAACATCCTAATTCCTCCCTCGACCCCGAAAACTTGCTCCGTCTTACCCCACGAACCCTACCGTCAATTTTAACTATATTTGAGTCAGTTACTTGGGTTAGTCTTGAGTTAACTTAACCAATTTATCATCCGACGGTTAGGATTAACCAATATAATAAAAAAGAATACAAAAAATCCTCGATGAGGGAAGCAAGGGGGCTCCATCCGCCGGAGAAAGGGAGGGGGCTGGGAGCAGCATCGGACGCGAGAAGCAGGGGGCTGGGAGCTCCATCAGCGGCGGGGTGGTTAGCAGCGGCAGGGGGGGTCCGGGAGCAGCATCGGGCGGCGCAGGGAGGGGGGAGGCAGCATCGTGCGGCGCAGGGGGGGTGTTGCAGGTCATCGGCGGGGGTGGTGGGGGGATACGTAGGTGGAGAGTTGAAGACGTTGCAACTCTTCCTGATCTACCCCGCAGTCCCCACGAGGACATCGATGCTCCCCATCTTCACCATCGCAGCGGCGAACTTCCTCTGGAAGAGACCCCCATCCCTGGCGAACCCGTTCACGAACCCAGAGCTCAGCCTATCCAAAGCCAACTGCTGGTCTATCTGCAGCACCCCCTTCTTCCCCACTATCTGCCTGTAGAACTGATTGTCCACCACAGCCGACGTGTTCTGATCCAGGAACGCTGTGGGATCACTCCTAGACGCTCCACAGATCCCCACGAGCTTGGTCCTGAGAGCAGGATCCATCGTCGGGTCCGACTTCCCGGTACCCTGGAAGTTGACGAGCCTGTTGCGGAAAAAGCTGCAATGCGCGACGCCTACGGTGTGGGCGCCGAGAAGGGTCACCATATCCTCCATCGTGAGCCCTTTAGCCGAGAAGCTCTGGAATGCCTGGGAGACGGAGGAGGACGGGCCGAGGAGAGACACGTCAGCGACGCGTGAGACGAGGTCGTCGTGCCTTCCGGTGGGGATGTCATAGTTGGGGCCACTTGCGAGGACGACGGCGTCTCGTGTGACGACGGTGATGACGTCTGCGCAGGAGACGGTGGATGGGCATTACGCTTCGACGGCCGTCTTGGCTTCGTTATTAGGTCGAAGTCGCGGACAGTGAGGTTGGGTCCGGCCGCTTTCTCCGACTGTTGTTGCCTTGTCGAGTCGATCAGCGTTGGGGCACGTGCTGTTGTAGAACCCAACTCGGAGATCGGCAGAGACGAGAGGGGTGGTTAAAACTAACAGGAGCACTTGCAAGATCAAGCACCATCGACCGGTGCATGGGAGTGTTGCAGGCCATCCGCAGGGGGCGGGGGGAGGGGGGGACTCCATCAGCGGAAGCAGGGGGCTGGGAGCTCCATCAGCGGCAGGCAGGCCAGGAGCACATCAGAGGGGCGTCGCACGGTGGTGGGGGCAGGCCCTTGAACAGGGGACCTGGACGGGGGTGCGGGGGATGATGGAATGGCATTCTATGTAAATTTCATAAACAAAATGGGTAAAACATAAAAAAACATAACGGAATCCGGTTACTTTAAACGGATAAATGACCAGGAGTTAACCACAGGGTCTGTAGGGTAAGGGTTAACAAGTTTTCGAGGTCGAGGGAGGAATTAGGATGTTTCAGAGGTCGTAGCGGTAATTGCAAAAGATTACAGGATCTGCCAGGTAAAAATCCCAATAAAAATATACACATGAAAGAGAAATGCGACAGAAACACAATGCTATCTTTATAGATTTTTTAGAGGTTTAAATAGATATAACAAAGAGAAAATGCAATACTAGTAGGGATGTTAACATAAATAGTTGAAAAATCATGGTCCAAACTGCAAATTCACCAAAAATATATTATGCAATATCAATATTACAGGACCAATTAGAAATGCACAAAGTCGCTAGGGTCTTCGCTCAAAATACGCAACTCACGTGTTCACACACGTGAGCCATGCAGGTGAGGACCGAAATGTAATTATCAGAAAGTATAGGGGCTCTACTACAATTTTTCCAAAACTATATAACTGCATAAATAAGTTTATGGACTTAACAGAAATACCAAGAACCAAAGGGGGTCCAAGTGCAAATTGTACCCTTACGTGAAACGTCACGTGAGGTGACGTGGCCTGGACCGAAATGAAAATATGAATAACACGGGGATCTTCTTATAAATATTACATAAATATATAAATGACAGATGAATGTTTAGGTTCTATATATTAAATACAAAAAATAGCATGGTTAAAGTTGCAAAATACCCACTCTTTTACGAAGACGAATAGCCAGATGATCTTCACTAACGCCACGTGTCACGCTCATGTGGCCCAATGACGGTTCGATAGGGACGGCTCTGATTAGATCTCCGCGGTAGGATCGACGGTTGAAGAATGGGGAGATCCGAAGGTAGCTGTATTCCACGACGAACAGGCGAAGATCCATGACGCGGAGGCGTGGAGGAAGAAAAGCTAATGAACTCGGCCTGGATGAACTTGAAACTCTAAAATCTTTATGCTCAGTGCTGCATCCTCCCTTCTGATGATGCCAAATTCCTCCCAGGGTTCCTCCCTGTCGACTTGATGCTTCAAAATGCTTCGAAGAGCTCCAATGATGGCCAGCTGCGGGGATGGACCTGGAAGGTGTCCTTCTGGCAAAACGCCCCTCAGATGGGGCCTAAAGCGCTAGGAATCTGCAGGGTTAGCACCAACAAAGAAAGACGAAGGTTCCCCGGGCTTTTGTTGGTGAAATGGATGGTAGGTGAAGCGGGTGGCGCCCCTCCAATGAATGATAGAGGAGGAGGAGCGAGTATCCCGTTCTTTGCAAGAACGAGGTGGATGGGGGTGCCTGGGGTGTGCAAGAAGCGTGGAGGAGGGAGGTGAGGAGGTGAAGCGGGCGGGAAGGCGTCGGGAATGATCAGGGTTAGCCGGTGAAGCAAGACCACCAGACGGAGATCTTGTGACTCTCGTGATGTTTGACGAAATCAATAGTTGAGATTTGCAAATATTGACTAACTGCAAAACTCAGGAGCTAAAAGAACACAAAAGAAAGGAGAAAATCTCACTGAGAGGACGCCAATAACAAGCTCCGGTGACGCAACTCCGACGAGCTGGACCGACTCGATTCAACACCCTTGCAGACCCCTGAAGGATGAAATCGACTACTGCTATCACCAGGAGAATGTTCAAGTACCTAGGCCTAGGTTTTGAAGGTGGAAGAGCGGTCAAATTTCAAATGGAAGATCAGATGTGTTTTTATACACGTTGATGAGTGGGCTTCAAAATCGACGAAGATCGAGCGAATCGGCGACGCAACCCTTGATGTAAACATAGGGCGTGTAAGACCTATGGACGAGGACCAAAAGTCAAGAAGGATTCATCATGAAAAAACGCAAGGGCCAGCCTCGGTAAATCCGCGAAATAGGACAAAAACTCGATTCTGACGCAGTGTAGACCTCGGTCGAGAGTTGACCGAGGTCAACCAACAGGGAGATCTGGTTGGTCCACTTGGACCAACCAAAAAATCCTTGGAAAAAATATTTATAAAATCAATTTAAAATAATAATTTTTTTTATTAATTTTAGGTTATAAAACGAAAAATATTTACTATTTTCTAAATTATTTTATTATGATTTTTATTTATTTTTTCGAGGTTTAGAATTATAATTTACCTTTTAAGGGCTATATATAGGTATATTCATCTATATATTTTAATCTTTTATTTTTATTTTGTATTTTTAATTTTATTAATTTGGTTTATTATTTTATATATTTAAAACTTAATTTTATACATTTAAATATATATTTTTTTGAAGTATTATATACAATTAAATAAATAGTTGTATTATCTATATAGGTATAGATATAGGTATTTTACCTATGTATTTGATACAAGTATTTTATTTTAAGGTTTTCTTTATGTTTTTATTCCTATTTTAGTTTGTACATATATTATAAATAATATTTACAAAATTATAAAAATATAAAATTATAAAATTAATAAATAATGAATAAAATGAATATTTTAATGGGTACAAGTATAAAATAAGGGTCCAAAACCTAACTTTCAAACCGTAACTCCAAAAAATATGAAACTATCTTCATTAAATAGCTTATTAAAAGTTATATATAATTAAAGAGATTTTGATCTATCTTGAATATTTGTTTGAAAGATATGGGCCTGGCTAGTTGGGGTTTTGGTATCTTATTCAGATCATAACTTTTTATGTATACATTATTTTTGCATGAAATCAATTTTGTATTTTTCTATATTTAATTATGTACAACTTTTATGTTCAAAGTTTCTTTATTTGAAGTATAAAAAGTGGAACTAAAAATAGGTCCCAAAATGAATAAAAATATATAAAATAAATAAGGAATTTATTGTATTTTGATCCTTATCTCCCCCTACTTTATTCCTTATCGACCTAGTCATCGAGATGCCTAGGTCTCCGGGTTTCGGGTTGTAGAATATTTTTAATATTTTATTCTTTTTCTTTTCTTTTCTTTTCTTTATTCTATAATTTTGACTTTAAAAATCTTATTTTATACAATATTTACACATATATGCATGAATGATAAAATACATGAATTAAGCCTATGTACACACATTTACTAGGGTTTTTAAGGCCAAAATGATAGAATAAAGGTGATGAAACGAAGATTAATCAACTCCCTACGAGTTATGTCTTCCTTTCTCTCTTTGATCGATCGATGAGGACAAAGCTCAATCTAAGTATATGGGAGTCGTATATATGTTATATATACTTTAGTCGTAACTCGCACTTTCATATTTTATAATAATATGTCTAATTAATAAAAAGTTATAACACACAATAAAATTCTTTCTATATACTGATTAATAAATCATGTTAAAAAAATTTTGTAAAATATTTGAAAAATGATTGGAAAATCTCTGTGGAAAATCTTTTGAAATTTGTTTGGAAAATATTTTGTAAAATATTTTCAACCTTTGTAAAAATATTTTTCTTGTAAACATTTCTTTCCTTTGTGTGAATAAAATATTTTGAAAATATACTTGCAAATGGTTTGAAAAATGATTTCAAAAATAGTTCGAAAAATCTATACATATTGTTTGAAAAATCTTTGTAAAATGATTTTCAAACTTTGTAAAAGTTTGTAAATTTTTCGTCAAATTAATTTGCAAAATACTGTTTTCAAAATGTTTACAAAAATCTTTTCAAAGTTTTTTGAGAACTATGTACATGATTTAAGCAAATAAAGATCCTTTATAAATCGTATATAAAAAAACTTGTAAATTCTAGATCCAAACTCTTGTGAATAACAAGATGCACTCCCGTGTGAATCTAGACATAGTCTTCTTTCTAACTCTTTTGTTTCCAAAAAACCTTAAAATTTTACAAAACTAAAAGTCTTTAAAAAAATTACCAAATATTTTCAAAATTGCATAAAAAAATTGCAAAGTTTTTTCGAAGATCCCATAAAAAAGTTCAAAACCAGAAAATCGCATTGCAAAAATATTTTCCTTGCATTGTACATAGCATTTGCATTTTTTGGATTGGTAATGACAATTGAACGAGTCTAAATAAAATCTGAAGATTGAAGCTTGGTTGGAACTTAATCCGCTTAATCACTGGAACCTTAAGGGAATTGGAATTGAGACACTTCAGGTTTGTTACACTTAATTCTTTGAGACCACACGACTTATTTCAGTGCCGTCTTGACTACTTAAGTGAAATATTTCAGAACACACACATGATTCTTGTCGATAGTGACCTAACTTGTACACCTGCATCTTACACTTTGCTTACCTCAATTGAAGTGGGAGAGGGCTGAATTTGTCGGCATGAGATACAGGACGATGGAAACCTCAGAAACCACATATTTTTGTCATTATACCCCAACCCTATCCAGTAGCCATGAGGTTTAATGATAGAAGTTGTGAGTGCAATAATGCTTCAAAAGATGGATAGTCTACTGGCTCAAGAGTAAAACACCCATATGTAAATACTATTGTATATACTATTAAAAAATGCATATTCAAAAACTCTAAAAAACATATAAATGTAAAAAATTCCAAGAAAAATCAATTCTCGCCAGAGTATTTATGTATATAGTCAATAAGCAAGCTTGAAATTCAAAGTGAAATCCATGTGAGCCTGCAGCCGAATGATTTAGCTACATTGGTCAAGCATTATTGGATAGGTAGCTACACTGGTTACTGTCCATTCTTCTCTCCACCTCCTCTTCTTGAGTCAGTTGTACTCGAACATAGAAGGGTATGCCCAGCTTCTAGAGGAAAGAATTATTGGACTAGGTAATTAGGGTCACCATGTTGGAGAAGACTGACTTTTACCACTTTAGCCGAGAGGAGATTTATATCACTAATACTGTACAAGATGGACTCATAGTGATAACGAGATGTGTATTACATACATCTGTTCTGAGCTGCCTTTTGAGGGGACTTGGGTAGAATCTTGAGGTTGTTGTGTTTCAAATCCAATTCCCAATAAGGTTCCGACCATGCCCAAATTCTAAAAATCCGATTGAGCTCCAAACTTTGATTGTATGAAGACAAGTTTGAAAGTTAAATCAATCCTAGTTCTTTATTTTTATTTTTTTTATTTTATTTTTCTGCACTTATAGACATAAGTGTTTGCTAGGGACTAGCAAAGGTAAGTATCGGTGGGTGATGAATCTCCATTTCATCGCCTTTATTCTTCTAATTTGACCTTAATTCCATGTCTAAATGTGTGCATATAGTATTAACTTATACAAAATAACATTCATTATCTATTTTTTAATTATTGTATAAAAGACCATAATTGATGCTAAAATAAAAGAATAAAGGAAGAAAATAAAAATAAATGAAATTCCAAAGGTATTGAATGCCCATAAACCTCGAGACTAAGTCAAGAATCGAGTTGGTCGATCAGAAATAAAGTACGGGGAGATAAGGGTCAAAAACACCAATAAAAACCCCCCATTTTATTTTGCCAAAAAATTAAGCTTTGGGACCTATTTTATTCTTTATTATTTATATCTCAAATAAATAAACTTTGTATATGAAAGTTGCAGATAAGATTATATAGAAAAATATAAATTTATTTCATGTAAACATAATACATAGTGCGCTGTCAATAACCAAAATAAAATTCCAAAATATAAACTTCCTAGACCTGTATCCCCTCAATATGAACTCAAAATCCATCAAAGTCACTTTAATTGTATATAAATTTTAATTATCTATTTAATAAGTTGGGTTCATTTAGTTTGGAGTTAAGATGCAAAAGTTAGACTTTGGACTCCCTATTGTGTAATATACCTTAACCAAATATTTATTTTATTTATTCTTTATATTATTCATGGTTTTATATTTTCATAATTTTATAAATATTATTTATAACATATATACATAATAAAAATAGAACAACTAAAATAAATATATATACTAAAATACATAGATGCAATATACAAACATGCACACATATAATACATACACATATTTATTTAAGTGTATAAATAACTTAAAAATAAAATAAAAATATATGTGAGTGTATTTAAATAATTTATAATATATAAATTGCATATCAAAAAAATAAAATCTAAAATACAAATAAAAATAAAATACATACTTTATAGGTAAATATACCTATATTTTTACTTGTAAAAAACAACCTACAATAATATAACTTGTAAGCATAAATAAAATTCATCATAAAATACTACATAAAATTATAAATATTTTTCATGTTTTTACCTAAAATTAATAAAATTACTTATTATTGTATTTTTAATTAATAAAGAATTTAATTTTTGTTTGTCTCATAGCAGTCTAGTTTGATCAACTGGAGCTCGTCTGACATTGACCCTTGGTCAACTCTTCTGATTTCAAACCTAGGCATGTCAGACCGTCACACTCCCTACTTTATCGATTTTTGGCCATCAATTTCTTTCATTTTTGTGGAGAGATTCCTTTTTGACTTTTGTACCTCGATCAATGCTCTTTCGCATGCCCTTGATTTTTCGATCTGAGGCCCTCTGCATCGAGCACCCTTTCCAATCAAACTCTCCCATGTACATAACCCGGTGACAGCTCCTTGACCGATTGATTTGGAGCGTGTTGTAGGCAGGTTAGTGGCTGATCCCCATCGCCGGTGAGCTCTACCGCGTGGTTCTGCTCTCAGATCTCCAACCATGCTTGAGCTGTCTTTTCTTTGCTTTTTAGGTAGCTTTCAGTTCCTGCTTTCATTTTCTATCTTTAGTTTGTGTTTTTATTCAACCACAGTAGTGTAAAATTTGTTGCCCGTAGTTTGCCGGAGCTCAGCTCCGGCAAGCCTTCCATTGTCCATTGTTTGTACTCTGCCTCGCCTTTCATGACCATCTTATTTCACTTCCATTTCTCCAAGATCGTAACCACCCATCCACCTTCGAGTCCCCCCCTAGATAGAAGAATTGAGACCCTTCCTCAACCATTCGTTGGACCTCTCCACCCCGTCAACATTACGCATCGATTTCGCCAAAATAAATGCTAGGGACCTTCTCCTTTATCTCATAGTAATGTTGCTAATCTTTTTAGGACCTGAAGACCCCATCTGAGGGGTATGGAACTCTAGAACAGGACTCCGGCTTCATCAATATCCAGGGCTTCATCGATGAGCTCTAGACCCATTCGAGGATTCCTGTAGCTGAGGACCACCTTGAAGAATCTCCTTAAGCATTTTAGCAGTAAGTACAAGGATTGGATTACGAGATTTTGCGAATTGAAGCGAAGAAGGGAGGTTGTTCTTTGTTGTTCTTCGCGAGCAACAACATCTGTTGATGAACACCTCGCTCCAGTTCTAATCACCTCCATTAGATTGAGCAGTGCTACCAGCCATAATACCAGATCTAGGATCTAATCTGAGCCGACCATCGATGAAGCGATATCCACCGCTAAGGAGGCGAAGCGTGGATAAGTAAATCAATTGCTGCCATTGTATCACGCTAAGGGGTATTTTGTGCTTTAATCCTCACAATTTTTGTATTTACTTTTTCATTTATAAACTTTCATCTACAGTTCAAAAATTTATGTAATATTTGTAGTTTAAATCATGTGTTTCCTTTATTTACATCTAGGTCCCAGCCACATCACCTCATGTACCTGTGCACGTGAGAGGACTGGGTATTTTGCTCTTGGACCCTCGATATTTTCGAATTTCATTTAGTCTACATATTTGCAATATTAGTGTAATGGTTACTAAATATTTGGCATCTGCACCCCCCGAACTTTTGTTAATTACAAAAATACCCCTCCATGTATATATTATTGGGAATATTTGGGAAAATTAGAATTTTGACCCCAAACTTCTCTAGGTATTCGAAAATAGTACCAACACTTTAAATATTTGCTAAAATACCCTTGCCAGGCTGCAATTTCTTTTTTTAGATCTTACTTTGTTAAAAATAGTTCACATGCCTTAAATTTTGGAGAAAATTAGAAAAATACATTATATATTCTTTGACCACATATATTTTTACTAAGATATTTATCCTATATTTTTATTTATTAAAAATAAAAATAGAGTTATTTCTCCCTATCTATCTTAGAAAATACAAAAAACATTTAAAAAATCCAAAAATATATATTTTATTTATTACCCTTTTTTGAACCTACAAACCAAAAATCCCTAAAATGGAAAAAAAGAAAAACACTAAAAATTAAAAGCTAAAAAATCCTTAAAAATTTTAAAAAATACTGTAAAAATCCAAAAATATTTGTTTCTATGTCTAAATTTTTTATTATATTTATTATATATTAAAATTACATTTGGAAAATGCTAAGGCTTTTTGTTATTTTTAATTTCCAAAAAAGTTCAGCCTATTAATATTAGTCATTATTTTGAATTTTTAATTCAATTGAAAATCCAAATAATAGTAAAATATAAGAAAACCAAAAAAACAAAGAAAAACCTAAAGGGAGAAAACATTTTATTTTCTGAATTTTGAGTATTTATATCTATATATATAGATATAAAAACTCCACTTTAGATATATAGCTTTATTTACTTATATTATTATTTATATTTATTATAATTATTAAAAATCCCTAAAAATATTTTTATTACCTTAAAAAAATAAAAAGAATTGCACCTTAAGGTATTTTCCTAATTTTGTTTTCATTTTATATTTTTATTAGATATCTTATCTATATTGTAACTATAAATTATACCTACTTATGCTATAATTAATCTAAAGAAAAAAATAAAAAATGGAAAATATAAAAATAAATAAAATTTATAAAATTTAAAACAACTAAAAATTACAAAAAACAAAAAAATCATAAAAAATATATAATAAAAAACCCATACAAAAGATAATAAAAAGAGACTTAGAGCATATTTTTGGAAGGGATTTTTACCGGCAGACCCTATAATCTTTATCAATTACCTCCATGACCTTTGAAACAACCTAATTCCACCTTCACCCCCGTAAACTTGTTAACCTTTATCCTACAGACCCTATGGTTAACCTCCATCCATTAACCGTTAAAACTAACCAGATTTTGTTATCTTCTTTTACATTATACTTATTTTATTTATCAAATTGCTATAAGTGCCACTCCCTCTCACCAACATCAGATCTGCCCTCCAGACCCTCCTCTCCACCCCGAGCCCTCCACCTCGAGCATCACCAACCATACCCTAAACCCTAGCTGGAGCCATACATCTGCTCGAGCATGCCGACGACACCCATGGACACGGCGACATCAGCCCTGCCCAGGTCAAGGCCCTTCTACCTCCAGCATGAACACGCCCCTCACTTGAAACCCCTCCCCGGCCCGCTGCTTCCCCTACTTGACCCCCCTCCCCCTGCTCGAAGCCCCTCCCCCTGCTCGACGCCCCCTCCCCCCGGTGGAAACCGACCCAAAACCATCCCTTCTCCAATGCAGGCCACCTACCTCAACCCCGCCAACCTCCTCCCCTCCATCCCCCGATGGAACCCAACCCAGAACCTAACCTCACCCACAGCCAACCTCCTCCAGTCAGCCCCCCTCCCCCCGGTAAAACCCGACCCACTCGCTGCCTGGAAGCCCCCTCCTCTAGTCCAGGTTGAGCCCCCTCCCCTGGAAGCCGACCGCCTCCCCTCTGCTTGTGGAAGCCTGATCCCTCGTGCCCACCTTCTCCAGCACAGGCCAGCGTCCTCGTAAGGGAGAGATGGAAGAGGCGGTGCAGTGGGGGTGGGGGGAACCTGTTAGAGGAGGGAGGATTATTTTTTCTTCTCTTGGTTAATTCTAGTTGTCCCATTGTGGATTGGTTAAATTAACTCATTTTAACTCAAGGAAGTTAACTCTAGATGTGTCAATTTAACGATAGGGTTTGTGGGGTAAGACAGAGAAAGTTTACGAGAGTGAGGGAGGAATTAGGTTGTTTCAAAGGTCGTGGAGATAGTTGATAAAGATTATAGGGTTTGTCGGGTAAAAATCCCTTTTTGGAATTAATTTTCACGATCTATCTCGTGTGCTCCATGTGTTCGATAGTCTATGATCTTGCACCTATACACATCTTTTGTAGAGTTATAATAAATTTTAACTCCACATTTTTCCTTCACATTGCTTGATTTATTTTGTGGGTTAATTTTGTCTTAATTGACTTTCGTAAGCGATCACCTCAACGGCAAGATATCTTTGCTCTTTGTGAGGATATTTCAGACCCTCACAAAGGATGACTAAACAATATGTGCCAGAAATATCCTCATCCTCTTGAAGGTATGGATCTAAAATTATCAATTAAATTCTCTTTAATATTTTTATGGTTTACAAATTTTTAAGATTTTTATATCTTGATATGTGCCTAGTTCCCTTTAACACCTTTTTTCTACACATCCTATACCTCGAGGATGAAACTTCCTTTAAAATTTTTATAGTGGTGAAACCCCATACTTTAGACACCTAAAACATTCTCTATATCAATGTGCTAAAAATGAATTTTTATTTGAGTATCTCATCAAGACCTTTTCAACGAGTCTTGTAAAACAAAAAAAAGAACATCGACATCAGAGCTTCCTAGTTCAAGTTATAGCCATTTTATGGGTTGCTATCCACTTATGATCCAATACAAACACACTTTTGGGATTACATCTCTAAGTTGAAGAGGTTTGGTTGCACTAAATCCAAACTAATAATCCACCACCTCAATTCTCCTAAGACATCATTCGAGCACCATCAAACCACCTTGTAAATGTCAATAAGCTACCATGCTCATGTCCTCATGATCAAACACCCTGATCACCAGACATTGCCAATGTGTAGAGAATTACGAGATCCTCTCCATGCTCATGTCCTCATGATCATTAAAGTGTCAATATGCCATCATGTACAAGAAGAGATACTGCGGGTGTTCCTTATGATTAAATTCTCTTCCTCTTGTTGGTCATTTCATACTTTTCTAAATTCTTTGTGCATGAGGATCCCTAAAAACATTAGGTGTATCTTATGGCATGATAGGACAATGCAAATGTGGATCCATGTGATGTTAATCATAATATCCTAATGTCAAACAACAAAAGCAAAAATGGGAATACAATCAGTGGTTGAGAACAAGAAAATAAATGAAGACATATAGAAAGATTGAAAATCGCTACATGAAGATTGCTAATGACCAATTAACCAAAGAGTATGGTCGATCGATTGGGCTCCTTGGGAACTCTCTATTTTCCCTCGTTGATCCAGCAACTCGAAGGTAGGATCAATCAACAAGTGCAACCAGAACCTCTTATGTAAACGTCATTTTCAAATTATAAAGATGAAAGATCATGCATTAGTGAGGAAGAATGATTAATGAAGCTAACTAGGTGATTAGTCACACTTAGTTTCTAGAGGAAACAACTAAGATAAAGGTTTTAGAGCCTGGGACACTCTGTGATTAAAAATTTTCCATTAACCAAACCTTATCAAACAAGAACTAGTTAAGACAATTAAGGTTTGATCTAACTGAAACATGAGCAAGGTCCCAAGGTCAAACTTTCTAATTATCCATCCTCGTTTCAACAAAGGTTGAACATGTATCAAGTAATGATCGACAGAGTAAATCAAGGAATGATCTGACTAAAACATGAGCTAATAACCCACAATCTGGATCTATGAGGACACAAACCAAGCGCCCCGATCAAGGTCTTATATCAAGGACATATAACCAATCCACATACAACTAAAAGCATATATAGGGACATATAACGAACTCTTAATCCAACCTATCCCTATCATTGAATCATTTTCTTCCGTAATCACCATAAACAATCTCTTCTCTACTTGTGGGTGATACCAATCAGGGAAGTATTTAATAGACCATGGGATTGAAACTATGATCATCTCTTAACGAGCACCAAACAAGCCCCACAAGACTAGGAAATGCTATAACTAGATGGTGCAAATGAAATGTTATATTAAAGATGGGAGAAAACTTGTAGTAATTGACTAATTAACCCAAGAAACGAATCGTAGTCGACAATTTGAACAAGAAGACCCATAGTAATCAGCCGGTGCCACAACGAGCAATCTTTGGTACTCAACAAGTTGCATCTAACAATCGCTTATAATTGACTGCGTACTCCAAATAGCTATTCATCACTAATCAACTCTCTAAAATTGAGAAACTATTAGAATCAGTTAGTTGCTCAAACACTAGAATGTCGATGATAGATAAACCATTAACAAATGACTAACCCAACCACTAATGTGCTTGACTAAAAGATTGCGTGATAATGATGAGCGGTAAAATCCTCAAGTCATGTATTGAATGCAACACAAGCACGGTAAAATCCTCAACTCAAGATATGTATAACACCCTTCAGGCCACTTCTATTAATTTTATCTACAATGTTGGGCTCTAATCTAAATGAAGGTTCTTATATACGATATTTCTGACCACTTTTAGTTTCAAGAAACAATAGAAACTTTGGTAAAGACACAATCAACTTAAGTCATATATCTGAACAAAACCAATCGTCCACTCGTAGATATCTTTTACCTACGAATTTCTCCTGAGCCCACTTTTTGACCTCATC
Source organism: Ottelia alismoides (assembly GCA_037367405.1). Classification (NCBI taxonomy): domain Eukaryota; kingdom Viridiplantae; phylum Streptophyta; class Magnoliopsida; order Alismatales; family Hydrocharitaceae; genus Ottelia; species Ottelia alismoides. The sequence goes on from JAZKJV010002156.1 coordinate 759,428, forward strand.
TGAGAATACAAATTATGCATCTAAACATAGTGGCTTTGAACAGTAGACTAGGACGAAGAAAAAAGAGGTTTGGATGTAGCCTTTCCTTGACTTGCTGGAAAGCAAATGTTAATAGTTTGGAGGCTTTTCTTACCTTGGTTATCCAATGCCCCACCGATCGTAGCACACACACACACACACTAAGGTAGACACCCACACCCACACACCCACACCCACCCACCCACCCACCCACACACACACACACCCACACCCACACCCACCCACACGCACACGCACACGCACACACACACAGACACAGACAGACACACACACAGACAGACAGACACACATACATACACATACATACATACATACATACACATACATACATACATACATACATACATACATACATACATACATACATACATACATACATACATACATACATACAGACACACATACATACAGTCAGACACACATACATACAGACATACATACATACACATACATACATCCATCCATCCATACATACATACAGACAGACACACACAGACAGATACACATACATACAGACAGACACACATACACACATACACACATACATACATACACACATACAGACACACACACACACATACACACACGCGCGCGCACGCGCACACGCGCGCGGACACGCACACGCACACAGACACACATACACACATACACACATACATACATACACACACACACATATACATACATACATACATACATACATACATACAGGAGTATCTATTTCTGACGAAATTCGAATGTCTGTTTTTTTTAAATCGACCCTATCAGGATGGAGGCCGTAGGAGTATCTGTTTCTGACGAAATTCAAATGACATATAGGAGGATATAGCAATGAATATACATGATGATATTTTTCAAAAAAATAAAAAAATTTGCCCAAAAATAGGGTGGGGCAGCCATGTTGGCTGCCCCCTGGGGGCAGCCCCATCAACCCATATATATATCGGAATCATTGTCAGCACTATGAGCCATAAGGGAAGGTGGGAACTTAGGGTATGTTGGTGAACTTAGTAAGTAAGAAGACGTGCTCGAATATATAGTTGGAATTCGCGCATCTCATTTTTCACATCACCCTTCCCAGGATCTGTAAATATATCTTTCACAACCTCTACAGCAAGCAGCACATGTCATTCACCTCCATCCATTACAAGATCTCCCTATCGGTATAACCTCTTAATGAATCCCAAATTCGCATCCTTTATCTATGCAAAAAATATATATAAAAATATATCAAATATAATAAACTAGCATTGTGCATACATTTGTTAATATTGTGTAATTAACATTCTTTTTAATCAAAATAAAAGAACAAAGAAGAAATGAAAAAGAAAAATAAATTAAAATAAGGATGTATTTATGCAATAAAGCAGACTGATCCGAACCCGAGAGAAGGTCAAATATTGGCCTGATCGACAAGGAATAAGTAGGGAGAGATAGGGTCCTTTTTCGTTGTATATATTCATCACTGTATATTCTTTATATTTCCTCCATCTTTGTAATTGTAAATAAAATCTCAGAATAATTTACCTTCATCAATAAAATTTGTAAATCAAAATCTAAATAATAATAATAATAATTACAAAATAAGATTGTGTACAAATGCACAACACCTATACTTGTATACTTCGATTTATTCATTTATTTTGTAAATATTTTGTATGTATTTTGTATTTTAAACTATTGTATATACTCGTAATAATTACATAAAAGTGAAATAAAATTCATAAAACACAAAACAAAACAAAAATAAAACCAACTCTTCATTGTACAAAAATATCAATAATGTATGTATTGTGCATGAAATTAATTTGTTAACACTTGTAATTAATTTATAAAAATCTGATAGAAATAATTTTATACTCTTTACATTATTTTATAAATAAAAAAATATAAAATACAATTTATTTTTGTAAAGATAATAAAGTAAAAATACATATACATAATATATAGATATATTATACCTGCATATAAAAGTATACATTGTATATACCATAATATATTTATTATTAAAAATAAATAAAAACCACATAAGATTAGATTGTAAAATAATAAATATTTTTCATTTTATTCATTTTTATTTTAAATTCATTTTCTTTTTTATTTAATTTCCCTTTATTTTGTATATTCTTGAATTCTGATTGGTCAGCTCGGTTTGTTGACCCCGGTCAACCCTCCCTCTCTCAGACCCGACTTGGGAAAATGTTTACCCGACATGATTTCTCACCATTTTCCTGCCCGGGTTCGACTACTTCTTCCCTCGGTTCACGCACCTGATTCTTCACCTAGGATCTGTGATCCGAGCAAGTCATCCCTAGGTAGCACCGGATCCTCCTAGGGTTGCGTGCTTTTGCTCGATCTTTCCAGAATCCTAGGATGCCTATATAGAACCTTCTTCCGCCTCCGCTACGAGGCAACTCGTTCCTCGTGCCTCATTCCTCCACCAGTGCCTTTAGGATAGTGACAGGGTCCTACTTGGCCTTCTCGGAGTTTGATTTGGTGTCGAGTGAGCATAGCTTGCCTAATAGTCGGAGATAACCACCGTGACCAACCTCTTTTGCCTTTCGCAGCAAAATCAAGGCCACAACCCCGCCTTCACCTCCGCTTTTCTTCGCTGACCATCTCCATAGCATTAGGTATCCCCATCCTCTTCTAATTCTCTTTTCCTTTTTTCCATTCCATCACCGCCACACGTCATCTGTGCTCCGACCATTAGGTCAGAGCTCCATCCTCCACCTCCAATCGCATCAATCCTTTCGCCACTTCACACCCCATCATTCCCACATACTCTGATCGTCCTTATACCAACTCATCGAAGCTGGATTAGGGACATGCCTCCTTCCTCCATGTTCGTGATAGGTTGAACACCATCCCCCAGCCGCTTCTTTTGATTCCTATGCCAAATAACCTCAACCAGAGCCTCGTCTCTGAGTTTCACACCCCTTTGCAGGTATAAGTGTGTGCGTAGATCTCGATTCGTGCTCCAGTTGAGCAATGAAGCAGCTCTAAGTGATCCACCTTCCATATCCATATCCAGTCATTCGTTGAGACATCTGAGTAGGGGTGTAAACGGACCGAACCTGAGCGAACCTATATTTTTTAGGTTCGGTTCGTTTATTTAATCGAGCCTAAACTTGTGTTCAGGTTCGGTGCGTTTATTTTCGAACCAAATCTGAATCGAACCTCTTTTTAAACGAATCGAACCTAAGCGAATATCGAACTTAAGAATTCTCTAATAAGATGGAGTGAAAAGAAGAGAAATGGAAATATATATGTGTATTTACAGTTAGAATAAATATTAATTTAGTTTTTTTCTTTATCTAACTCATCTTCATCTTTTGAAAAAATCAGATTAATAAGGATTCGTCTCTTTAAAAAAGTATAATTATAATATATTTTATATCTATTCAGATGGGGATAAGGAATAAGAATAATGCGGAGATATTCGATAAGTAATGTTTGTACTCGTTCTGTTGATTTGAAGATAAATAAGGGAAAAGTACTAGACCATAGATGATAGATGTTGTAAACACGATGTGATTATTTATTTTTGGATAGTTTATACCAAGATAAAACCTAGTTATCCCGTAAATATCTAGTTATCTCTAGACAAAAATCACTTACCTTAGGATAAAAACCACTCATCTCAAAATAAGTCCACTTCTACGGATAAATATTTGTAAATATGTGTATGTGTATGTTTATCGAGCTTTTAACGAATCGAACCTGAGCGAACCTATGATTTTTAGGTTCGGTTCGTTTATTTAATCGAGCCTAAACTTGTGTTCAGGTTCGGTTTGTTTATTTTCGAACCGAATCTGAATCGAACTTTTAGCGAGCCGAACCTGAGCGAATATCAAACTTGAGAATTTTCTTACACCCCTACATCTGAGGCTTTCACTCGATGCAGACAACCTTCAGGAAGGTGCTGGACCTTGTAGTGATCCGATCTTGGCATTGTAGCACCATACATCTATGATTGAAGTTCAACCGGCTCCTCCTTCTTCGTGTTCTTCCAGATCCTCTTACATCCGTTGGATGAGGAGCCTGCATCCCAGATTTGATCGAGACCGTCGATTCACGCCCAAAAGCTGACAGTTCGATCATATCTTCATCAGATCTGCAGTGCACGTTCACGCTTTAGACAGAGACGTCAGATCTTTTCCAGACCACCATCTGACTGCACGTCCCCGACATTTCCTGAGCTGCCAGATTCCTTCGAGATGTCATCAAAACCATATGCTTGTGTCGAACCCAACATCGTCAGATTCCGCTAGAGCCATGTGTAGCCTGCGCCAGCTGGGGGTATATTCCCTTTTTACCCGCGCATTTTATTCTATTTCCATTTAGTCAAATAAATGTAATATGTAGTTAAGAACAATTACAAGGACCTTGTAGATTGAATACTTGCACTTTAGTTCAGTAGATTAGAAGTCACGTGTACCTTCATGTGCATTTTTAGGATATTTGCAAACTTCTACGAAGTTTTTGTTACGTGTAGCGCATAATTGCTCCGGGTTATTTGCACCTCGGACCCCCGCACTTTTATTGTGTGTTATTATTTGGCTCCAAGACTTGATATAATTGCATTTTGGTCCTATGTATGCAACATTTTATTTTTTTTCTCTTTTATTAAATGCAATAAATAGCAAAATCACTCCAAAAATTACATAAAAATTACATGTAGCTCCTGCTATTGTGTTTTATTTGTAGTGATTTGTGTTTGCTATTTTTCTTTTATTGGATTTCATTTAAAATTTAAAACCCCTTAAAAAGTGTCCTGTTTACGGTAGAAAAATTCACAAAAATTCAAAAAATGCCTTAAAAATTCTGAAAAATAGAGTAGTTGTATTTTGATATGTTTGAATTTCTTTCCAATTTTCATTGCATTTGCTTTTATAAAATTCTAAAAATTTACAAAACCTTAAAAAGACCATAAAAATCATATAAAATCATAAAAAATCTAATTTTTTTTGATTTCGATTCCTTTTAAGATATTTTCACATACTTTTCAATAAATTAACATCCAGAAGTTTTGAGCTGATTTGGTATTTTATATTCGTGAAATACTCCTGGTTGCTAAATGTTTTCCTTGTTTCCTGATTTTAATCATTTGAAAATCCCAAAAACATCCAAAAATTGTACAAAAATCACAAAGACATTAAAAAAATTGTTAAAACACATATATTTTTACTTTATTTTTTTGACTATTTTCCCCCTATTTGAAAAATACAAAAAGAATGTGCATTTCCCTTGTTATTCATTGTTTTTTTACCTGATTTCAAAAATAAAAAATTCGTAAACTTAAATCCCACTAAAAAGAAAATAAAAATCTTTTTATATTTACTTGTGTTCCTTGTGTTCAACCCTGACAGCTATACCAGGTTAATAAAAATAGCCAGACCACTTGCTTGACTTGCTTGATTTGTTGTGTGGTTAAATAATTTTCTCGATATCCATTTAGTTGGCTTGGGTCACAACGACATTTGAATTCATTAACTTAACCAAGGTAGCTAATTGGGTAATCACCTCTCCATGTAGGTCGATCTCTAGTAGTCGAACCTTATGACACATAGTTCAAACTAAAGATCGATTTTTTAGATGTGGAGATTGCTTGCGAACTTTATCCTTGTCATCGAGTATATATAGATCAAATCATTCTCAAAACAACTTTTGATGCCCTCTAGTCTAGATCCCTCCTATAACTATGTTTACTATACTATAGTCTAGCTCATTCCTTAGGTCTCGCTCCATCCCCTACCCTTCTTACTTATTTAATCTCGCTGCCTCTTCTAAGGACTGGCTTCACTCTATCCCCCATTTTATAGGTTCATAGCTTATGGGTTTTTATTTAGTTTAGCCTCATATGTTTTCTTATCTTTAATAAAGCAAGTCAGGCTCTCCTCTATTTTCGTTCCTTCCAAAAATGCAATACTTTATCCAGATCTGATCTTCTCTCGATTATTTTCTTGACTTCTTTTTTTATTATGAGTGTCCTCATCCACCCACTCCTTGTTGTCATTCCAACTTAGACTAGCTTGATGACTTATGGTTTGACAGGTAAGAATAGACCTAGAGAGAAAATCTTGCTCTTTTGGTATACCCTCCTTTAGTCTTCTTAGAACAAGGGACCAAACAAATTCGAGGATGAACCTCCTCTCTTGCTAGATTGAGACCCTAGTCTATTCCAACTCTTCTCGCTCAATTTACATTTAGATTTCTTGACTCTTTTGTGTGGTATTCATTCTCATTCGACTCTTCGAATCACATCATGCAATAGTTGGAACGACTTGTAAAATACAAGTATTTCACATAGTTTATTGCCTCCAACTCTTTCTCGAACCTCTATTAAAACAAAATGGTTTCATGTTATTTCATTGATTGTTTCATTCTCTCCTTCCGTATCTCCTTGTCTTATTTTGGTCTTGATTAGTTCACAATATTGAACGTGTCATCTTTGGTTCAATTTTTTCCAAGAATGTTGAGTTGGGCCCTAGTATGGGGGAAGCCATGGGTATGGGAGGAGGTTTGAATGTTTCGTTCTTCCTCTTTTGATTCATCCTCTTTTTGTATGAGGATGTTGAACTTGCATGGGCCATGACCCTAGTGCCTTTATGGTGATAAGTCCCAAAGGTTTCGCATAATATTGTTGCTTTCCCTTTTTCCCTTTAGCTTTCTATACCATTGTTGTATGACCTTCTTGGCTTGTCCGCCAATCCCCCTATGCCATCCTGGGATAATTAGTAGCATTGAATATGGATGGAAATTAGAAACAATCAACTCTAGCTTGTACCCTCAGGTGTAAAGGAGCTTTTGCTTGTCTATTACCTAAATCGATAGGTCTATCCTGCATAGAAACAAGCTTATATGTAGTGGGGAAGAAGAAGAAGATTACATTAGAAAGTGAGGAAATGAAAGGATGTAAGTTTGATACCCAAAGTCAATTACACCTCTAATTAAGTTTTGGAGATCATTGGGTTGCTCTAGGTTCTCTGAGTTTAGAGCAGTTTCTTCTGTTGGTAGTATTGGCGGCTTGGTCATGCATGGGATGAAGATTTGTTCTCAGTTGTGGATGAAACTGTGGACATCAGATCTATATCGGTGCTGCTTGATTGCAAGTCTGGGGTTGGAAGGTTCTTGCTTACCTCGATTTATGGGGCACATGGTGGTGGGCACGAGGTGGTCATGTGGGAGGAGTTGCAGGCAGCTAGAAGGAGGTTCCCAGATACCCCTAGGGTGGTCGGGGGATACTTCAACGTGACTGTGTTTGCCTCCAATTGCCCGAACGACCAGGGTGGAAGGGACCCAGGTTCGGATGGTTTCATGGAGTGCATCAGTTCTCCGAAATTGCAGGTGTTTGATGTTGGGAACAGGAGGTAAACTTGGCGCAACGCCTCCTCACGATCGTGGCTGGATAGATTTTTGGTCTCTACTGAGATTTTGTAGTTGTTCCCTCTTGCTCTAACTCGTGTTAACCCTAGATCGAGATCTGATCACACACCCATTTGCTAGTACTCGAGTTAGGGTGTGATCTCACGGTCGGTGTTCATATTCGAGAGATCTTGGATGTTGGACAATGGCTTTAGAGACTTGGTTGCAGATTTATGGGCCTCCCTACAGGTGGAGGGCTCGACGACACCGAGATTGGCACTGAAACTTAAGTTGTTGCGAGAAAGGCTGATGGCACACAAAAAAGAGGTGAGAGAAGAAGAACAGAAAGATGTGAGACAACAATGATGGAGATTGCAAGTTTGGACGAGGTTGAGGACACTCGTGCTATAAGCAGTGAGGAGATGCTCTCACGGAATGTTTCTCATCAGGTAGTGATCAAGGACGACAAGCGAAGGGAGGTGGAGTGGCGTCAGCAATACAGGCATAAGTGGGTGAAAGAAGGGGATGCGAACACCTGTTTCTTCCATGTAGGGACGAGCGGAAGGAGGAGAAGAAATCTAATTCACGAGCTTAAGACTGATGATGCTAAAGTTCTAGGAGATGGGGAGATCGGGAGGGTTCTTGTGTATCACTTCTAATGTTTCAGCAAATGTTTGTCGTCTATTGTGGCTACTTGGTCTGGGAGGGGGGCTAAGTGCTTGAATAATGGGCAACGGAGGCACTTGTTGCAGTTTTTACAAGGGAGGATGTTCGTAGGGAGGTCTTCGATCTCAACGCTGACGGTTGTCCAGGTCCGAATGGCTTCTCGGTCTCTATTTTTTAGAGATTTCTAGGAGATGTTGGAAGATGATGTTATGGCCTTGTTGCTTGAATTTAGGGGTGCAAAAAGGGGATTGGAGAAGCTTAACAAGTCACTACTTTTCTTACTGCTGAAGAGAGAAGAGAGATGGAGTAGAGAGGGTAGATGATTATCAACCCATTGCATTATTAAATGCGATATATCTCATTTTGGCCATAGTGTTGGAAAATCGTATGCATGAGGTTTTGAATGATCGTGTCCTTCCACTGCAGTCGGCATTTATACGGGGCGTCAACTACTGGAGGGAGTGGTTATGGTGATAGAAATGGTCTCGGATTGGAAAAGAAGAGGAACCATGGATTTCTTTTGGAAGGTTGACTTCTCAAAGGCGTATGATTGCGGGAATTAGAGGTTTATCTGGGTATCTTTGGTGAGGAGAGGTTTTCTGGATGTTTGGATTGACTGGATGAAGAGGTGCATCACAACCCTACCTTGCTTTTGATATTGGTGAATGGGAAGCAAGAGGGTGGTTTCTTCCAACCACAAAGGGGGTGAGACAGGGATTTCCACTGGCTCCCATGTTGTCTATTCTGACCGCAGATGCATTAGAAAGTATGTCTAGTGTGGTAGAGGAGGGAGGCTTCTTCATAGGGCACTCCAGAGACGGTCTTTCTATGCTGCTATTGCAGTATGCAAATGGCACCTTGTTCTTCATTAAAGGTGGGGTGGAGTGCAGGGTTGTGAAGGTGGTACTTGACATTTTTGGTGATCTCTTGGGTCAGAGAGTGAACGGAGCAAAGTCGGCATTCATGCCCCTCAACATGTCAGCAGTGGATTCTGCGGTTTGTAGTGACGTACTGGGGATGGTGCGAGGTCCCTGCCTATCAACTCTGGGTCTAACTCTTCTGACAGGGAGGATGCGACAGATCGACCGGCTTCCTCTGGTAGAGAAACTGGAGAAGAAGCTTGATGGTTGGAAGGTTATTTTCTTATCGAAGGGCGGGCTTTTGGTTCTGACCAAGGTTGTTCTTTCTACCTTCTTCATGTCTACAAGAGCCTTGCCTGTGGGGATCCGAAACATACTGGAATCTTTGATGCAATATTTTTTCCGATCGTCTCTAGTGGGGACAAGGGTCTTGCATTGGTCGATTGGTCGATAGTGTCTACGCTGATCAGAGAGGGTGGCTTGGGAGTCTTGAAGATAGGGGACATGAATAAGGCATTGATGGCGAAGTGGGTACTGAAGATTTGGCGCCCTGGAGCCGACCTATGTTCAACTTTGATTAGGTAGATTTACGACCCATGTGGGCGGTGAGGGGTCGACAACTACGTTCTGGAGAGGAATTTGCTCTGCCTTGCCGGATTTGAAGGGATACTTGTAGACTATGTTGGGTGACGGTCGTAGCTTCCATTTTTGGAAGGACGACTGGACGGAAGATGGTGCTCTCTGTGACCTTTACCCGAGACTATATGCGGTGGCTTCAAACAAGGACATTTGTGTGGCAGATGTATGGGTGAACGACTCATGGAAACCTATCTTTGTGGTTGAGAATGCAGATGAAAGAGATGAAGATTTTTTATGTCTGTTTAGTAGGTTGTCTAAGCGTGACATACCGTAGGAGGGAACAAACTCGTGGTTCTGGAGAGACGGCTTTTTCTAGGTAAGAAAGGCCTACACAGCTTTGGTCACCCAGCCTTCTAATATGGAGACCTTGGTATCGAGAGATTGCGTTAAGATCTGGACTTGGAGGATCCCATCTAGGATAAATTATTTCTCTGGTTACTGAGAAGGGAGTGGGTGTTGACGACAGCTATACGAGCAAGGCTCGTCTTGGGGACCGCAAGTGTAGTAGATGTGGTGGGTCGTCAGAAGATGTGGATCACTTGTTCTTTAAGTGCCCTGGATCGGTTGAAGTTTGGAGCAATGTGGCAATTGCAGGTCCGGATAGGAGCAACAAGGAAAGCTTCTGGGATTCTGTTTGCAGAAGGTGGTTGGGTTCGGAGGAAGGGAGATCGAAGATTTGTGCGACTATTTCGTCCCTCTGGCTGGCTAGAAATAGTGTGATTTTTTAAGGGACGAGATTCTACTCTGAAAATGTACTTGGACATGCCGGTGTCCTCCTTGAATCCTGGCAGGTGTAATTAATAGATTGCTTATTTATATCATTTTTTTGGATGATCCTCTAAAGGAGGTCCATACTACCTTTTCTAAAAAACTATAATTAAGTCACATGACCTCCTCTTCGACCCCTTATTATAACTACATCGACCTTAATACTATATTCAAAATCGCAAGATTTGAACGGTCTCTACTAGCTCTTATGAGGCTGAAAGCCTTTCTCTTTGTTTTTTCCTCCCACTCCCCCCCCCCCCCCCCCCTTTTAAATATCGAATCTTCTCTTTGGTTTTTCCTTCTTCACAAGAGAGTTCATCCAATCCTTCTCACAAGCCGCTAAGGAGACCTTTTTCCTTCCCTTCAACTCCAATGGCAGCTCTCTAACTCGCTCAAGTCAGTCAACTTTCACTATGTCTTGTGGTTGATCTTAGAGCTTGTTCAGTCCTTGGCTCTTTCTAGTATTTAGGTTTAGATGCTTAGATCTCTCTTCTCTTGGATTGGGATGTTTGTCCCATTCAAATTGGTGTTTGGGTGGTTATCTCCATGGGTTTTCTGTTCCACTTGCTCGATTATTCAATTTATTTTCTGTACATTGGTTTGTGTTGCTTATAGAGGATTTTACGACTCATCATTTGCCCATCATAATCTATTAGTCACTCACATTGGTAGCTGGGAGAGTAGTCGAAATAGTCATATGCCAATTATGTTGCCTATAGCTCCCACCCTATACCAAGCTTGTGCCTGATGCAAAATGTTAAATGGGAAAAAATCAATGTATAGTTACAAATTCAATTTGGGTCGAACTGCATGGGCAAGTCTTAAGGTTGGCACACTTCAATGCTCAACCTAGGTACTATTCATGATGTCAATATGGCCAATTCAAGCAAATGACATTGGTAAAAAGTAAAGTAGATGGTAAAGTACCTACAACATGCTCTAGATAGTAGTTTGCAATTTGGCAGAAGCAAGGACGACCTTATTGGATACATTGATGTTAATTGTGTTGAAGTGTGTTAAAAGATGCATAATTGATTTTGTCCTGAATATTAGACAAAGTTCAATGATATAAAGGGCATGTTGCAATCCATCATGGAGGCTATGGTCAATAGATTATTGTCGCTTCTTATGATAGTTAGAGCACTATACACATGGCATGGAATAGATGTACTATGAAAGGACAAAGCACGTGAATGTTAGATATCATTTCATCAAAAATGTGTCCATGTCCATTCATAACAAAATTTTGGTGAAGAACCAGACCTGGGAATCTTGCAGATATGATGATCAATTCACTGATTTATACCAAATGTATAATTGCCTATGCTAACTTGGTTACATTGCTCCACCCATAATACACTTAGTACTCACTTTGACTAGAGAAAAAAAAAAAAGGATCTTCCAATCCAATAAGTTGTCTTGGGTGTCATTTATTTATAAGATATTGTTGGGGACACTACAAGGGTTATGTAGATATTCCTTGTAACTCCATTGTATGGCTCGCCTTTTCTTTTGAGAAACATCAAACAATCCCCTCTTTCTAACTGTGGTTTTGCCTTCCAACTTAGAGATCTCTGTCCATTGGAGCATCTTTGTGAAGATGCGATTTCTCATCTGCGCTTTCTCACTGTTTACAGGCACAGTCTCGATTTCCCATCTCCTATTGCTGGTCGTATATTTTATTTGTTAAATCTTATCACTAATTATTATTGAAGTCCTTATACTATTTTCAAAGCAGGACTGAATTTTGTTTGGTCGGTTAAGCAGGATGTAAATTGCAGTTGCAATAATTGACCATCTGAAGTCTCCAGATGCTCAAATTTAATCTTTAACATCCCCAACAGTCAGACTTTTAATATCTATAAGCAATTCCAATTAAAGAGAATATACAATAATCAGTTTTTATTGTCATATTTACAAACTCCCAGCACCTGGTTGCAATTTCGTTTAGAAAGGCATCCAGAAGACTTAAGCAAGGAAGACATTGATTCCAAACAGTCCATCTTAGTTACACACAAAGGGGAGCTGGGTTCATATAAACAAAAGCAAGAGCTTCACCTCTTGAAGAGCAGTCTTGTGATATGCTCAAGGCATACTAGTAGAACTGACGGGTTAGAGTCCCCCCAGCACGGCGTGCTTGAACAGTGCATGCGCAGTGCACAGAGGTTAAACCAAGGCAGCCACTGATTATGAGAGAATGCTTCACCGCGCATGTGTGGAGGCATGGGAAAGAATTGCACACAGCTTGGACAGCAGTCGCGGTAAGAGCAGTGCATTGGCTGATATTAAGGCTTGTGAGCCCTTCTTCGAGGTTGGAAGATGCTGAACCATGCAGCTTGGGCCTGCTCTGCCTGCTGTTGGCCAAGGAATACATAGCCTTGTCTGTGTGTTCTGGCAGTAGTACAGCCCGAGTGACCCTAGATGGATGCATCTTGTTGCTAGTGCCACTACACTCTCATCTGAAGTAAAAATTAGCCAAATATTAAAGGAGAAGAAATCAAAGAGATGCACCAGACAGCATCTAAACCACCTGAACTGTAAATACTGGAAATTACTGATTACATTAGCCAAAAACATACACAGATCTTATATATAGCTGTTTGCCAAACTATGTTATATGGAAGGAGTGCAACTCATCAAGATGCTACGAGATACACAAAAAGCATCTAGATGACTGGATATCTTATGATAAACGTAGAACCAATTCAAGGAATTCACTCTCATAACACATAATTAACGGCAGAGAAATGACATACCAGTGATAAGGATACATCCACACAAGTCCACAGCTCTTAAATATGGGCAACCGTTTGCCAAAGTAGTAACTCCCTTGTCACTGACTTTTTCGCACCAACCAAGATTTAAAGACTGCAGTTGAGAGCAATTACTGGCAATCGCCTGGATCACAGTGAAGTAAAAATAATGTAAGAAACATATCAACAACTCAGACGGCATCTGGAGTAAGCGGGCCACAGTACCTGTAGTGCCCTGTCAGTTCCAGCATTAACACAACCACAAAGGTTTAGCTTCTTTAGGCTTCTGCAATAAGTGGTTAAATATGCAAGTGCAGAATCGCTGAATGCTGCACATCCACTAAAGTTTATCCGAGTAAGACGGGGACAACCATGTGCTAATGAAATCAACGAACAATCCGTGAGTTTGAGGCTTTTGCTTAGGTCTAAATCCCGCAGACTGTGGCAGTAACTAGAAACGGCCTTGACAGCATTGTCATGTAGTTGAGGTCTACTTTGACGTAAGCATAAAACTTGCAACTTTGTGACTTTAGGTGAAAGAGAAAGCAAAAGGTTATCCATATTGTTGTGACACCTGTACGTGAACGAAAAGCATTAGATCCATTAGATCCTCCCTTGCAAATGATGTATAACGAACGCTTATTGAAAGAACTGACCCATGGGAAAAAAATAGTATAACTTTTCAGCAAGAAAACCATCACTAGCTTATGAAAATGAAGAGCTTAATAGCTTTGACTGAAACTACTTCATCAGCAAGCCAAAATATCATGTGTAGTTAGGACCAACAAAGTCAGGGAGAACTTTCATGGACAAAAAAGAGCCAAGCAACCAGTTTAAGAGAGATGGGTTTCATTTGATCCAAATAGTTCATCCTTACATCCATCATACTCACAGAATTTCCAGAATCTCAATGTTATACCAGCAGACTAACCTACACTTCACAGTGGGAGAGTAACTCATGAAAAGAATATAATAGTGAAAGAGAATGGAGATTGGAGTTTTTTTAATATCTTATTTGATTGATAAGACATTGGGACATGTCTTGTAACTTGTTAAGGATGCATGATTAAACATCATCAAAAATATAAACACCTAAATTTATACGGGACATCACCAAAATATAAACACCTAAAGTTATATGGGACATTCAACTCGAAAACAGAGATATACCATCAAGAGTGAAGTTTAGGGTATCCAGAAAATTAATAAATAGATATTCATTGTTAATAGTGCTCGTAGATTATTTAAAAATATTTTGTAAATGTAAATTAGTGGATCAAATTATTTCATAATCTTAATTATAATATAGAAATCATTTTCATTTTGATGAAATATGTAATTCAACTATATTATTTTTTCATTCACATCATATAATCCTCTATTTTACGTCCCCACTGACTCTTCTCTATTCTACGTCCAGCCTTCTAATATGCATGATCTTAGATCTTTAATACATAGTTTTTTCAAATGTGGGATGATGCGAATCAGGAAGTAAAACACGCACAAACAAGATAAATTAAGCAAGACACAAACATATTGATTTACAAGGTTCATCCGTAATTGAGCTACGTTCTTGAGCAGCGACGATTAGTTTTCACTATATGTAGAAGAAGAAAATACAGAGGATACATAGAGCTCTAACCCTATGGGAGTTTATATATGTTAAAATCTGAGAAGCGGAAGCGGAATCTATCAAACAAGAAAGATAAACATGAAGAACAAGGATTTAACGTGGAACCCTACTCCCTAAGGAGCGAGATGAAATCACAGGAGAAGCCCTCAAAGGGGTTGGATATTCTATTGAATTTCTCAATGAGTACAGGGGGTAAGGGGCTCTTTATATAGCCCCTCAGACAGACCGAAGTCCCTCCGTTCATCCATGTGGGACTAAACATGAGTGGGGTAAAATGATCTTGGTGAGATCGAATTACTCACCTATTACGTTATCTAACAATATACTACTCTTGTAAAGACTGATCCCTGGTACAAATGGATTCCAATACCCGAATACAAATAGAACTGCGTATAAAAAAATTCGTTGGGATACACCCCCCACAGTGGAGGGAGGGGGAGGGAGCGCATATGCTCCCCCTTCTCTCAGACCCCGCCAAGTTCGGTGACCGGCAGTAAGACCCGCATACTCTTGGGGTATGGTACGACAGGAGGAGGTGCATAGGAGGTTCTTCAATCCAGGTCAGATGGTTAGGATTCAAAGCATATCAACATGGGATTTTTACACTACAACCCCTAGAAATTTTATTAACTATGTTCTCGACCTTTTAAACATTGTGATTATCACCTAATCCCGCAAAATTGCTCCGTTTAGAACCACGAACCCTATTATTAATTTGATTCTTCTCGAGTCAACTTTCTTGGGTTAAATGTGAGGTAATCAAATCACGCCAAAATCAATGGTGGATTTCTTCCCTCTTTCTCCTCCCTTCTCTCCTTTTCTTATTCTTTTTCATCCTCTCCATTCTGGTAAACCCAACGACCTTTGCTTCTTCAAGAAGCGGACATCAACGCCCACCCTTCTCTTCCCACCACCACTATCCTCGACTCCCTCCTCCTCTCCTCCCTCCTCGCTCTCGCCGCCCTCACCCTCCCCTCGCTCCTCCTACAAGTCCTCCTTGTCGCCCTCTGCCTCCTCCTAGACTCCCTCCCCTCTCCTATGCCCTCGCCCTCCTCCTTGCCCTCGCCCTCTACGAGTTTCTCTACCACCACCCCCATAAGTGCGGCCTTGAAAGTCCAAAGTAGGTTACGGCAGTCTCCTTCATCGATAGGGACACACATGGATGAGGAGAAGATTCTATGGCAACGGGAGTTGCGAGACACCACTATGACAACAAACCTCTGATGTGTAAGCTTGACGAGGGGTGAAGCTGCTGTGGAAGAGATGGTGAATCTCGAATAATGGAGAAGCTTGATGAGAAAGAACTATCGCAGTGGTGAGCTCGGCTGATGTTGTACATGAAGAAGGAAGGTTCCCTGATGTTCGAGCTTATCTGGCATAGTTCAGTTCTACCGAAAGGTCCTCTACGCAAATGCTTCTCCTCCTCCTCATCCTCTGTGGAGTTTTTGATGCAAATGATCCTTTTTTATGTTTGAAATATGGATGGTGTCTTATTCTTTCTACATATTTTTATTCTCCCAAGACACCCATGGAGATGGTTAAATGAAAGAGGACGGAGATGGAGATTGGAGGTGATGAATCTCTCTCCCACTCACACACACGATAGTGTAGGGCAGTGAAATACACACTTATTGTGGGAGCGCATGTGGGATGGTGCCAATGGTTGATATGGATTGGGAACAACGAAGGAGGAGGAACAAGCTCGCCCACGGATTTGGAGGATAGCTGCGCAGAGGAGGTTGGGGATCAAGCTACTACGCATGGCTGATCTAATGGATCTGAAGTTGATCTCCTTTGTGCCAGAAGATGATGCAAATCTGAAAATGGAGGGTCAAATCTGTACGGATTTGATTGCTGGGAATGATGCTCCACTGTTCTAATATGAAATTGAATGTATTGTGGCTTGTACTGTGCTATAGTGAATCAATCCATAAATCGACTCCCAAGGCTCAACTATGGTGAGAGTATTTGTTTGAGGCTTGCCGGAGCTCGAAGGAGGAGACCATGATCTTCTGATCATCCTCTAATTTCCCCCTTGCAACCCACTCGATCGACACTCCTATATCTCTCTCTCCTCGCCCTCCTCCTCCTACTATCATGTCCTACGCAAGGCCATCGAATCCAACATCTAGTACGAGTCCGCAGAGTACGTGTGATGCATTCACCCTTGTTAGAAAATAGGAATGCAGAAGCATATCAGAAATATAAATATAAATAAATATGAACACAGGGATTTAACATGGAACCCTACTCCCTAAGAAACGAGATGAAACCACGGGAGAACGCTTCAAAGGGTTGATAGTCTATTGCTTTTCTCGTTGCATATAATGGGTGTGAGGGTCTATATATATAGATTCCACTGAGTCTCCACATCTCACAGTCAGTAGATGTGGGACTAAATAACTGGATGGGGTAAATGGATCCTGGAGAGTCCATTTACCCATCTCTCACATAAGTGATGCATAACCAAACACTCCAACACTCCCCCTCAAGCTAGATCATGCAATGCTTAACTTGGACAAATAGAAAGAAAACTCAACTCACGTTACATAACACTACAAACAATATCAACTCAACGCGAACAATTGTCGGCTGTTGTCGAGGACGTTGCTTCTCATACTGTGCAGGTGAGGAGGACAAACAGGTTGTAGTATGAGTCAACTGAATCTCCTCGTCCGAGAGCATTTGCTTTGTATTGCGCCTGTCAGAGTCACTGCAACTGAAGAATGAGTCGCTACATGGAGAACTCTGGTTCGCCACAATATGTGGACAACTGCTCCATCTCTGAAAGAGTTGAAGAACGTCGCTAATTATCCATGCATAGATCTCTAAAGATGGGTCTCTCTCATATGGACCTCGAAGTGGGTTCTCTCTCATAGGAACCTCGGAAGGATCTTGTACTGGAGTTCATGATGCTTGAGAATGGAGTCTGAAGAAGTCTCCTCGTCGAAAAACTAGGTCTCTTCCATCTGACACAGAGAATGGTACTCTACTCTGAAGTCCCTATGAAACCACATGAAAATCATAGCCCACATAACATAGGGAATGGGATCTCTACTCAGGAATTCCTATGGAACACATGAAACCCTGGCCGAAACATATAAGATGGGGATCACACAGAAGATGGAAAACATATGCATATATGAAAAGACCGCATACATGTGCTTGTCGGAAACTGAGGACTCGGAATCTGAACGTCAAGTCTGAATATCTTAACTGTAGAGTCTGGATATCTGGCTAGTATGGAATCTGACATCCGAATCTGGAACAGACCTGTGACTTTACACAATACTCCCTCTTTCTAACTTGCCAGAATGACAATGACGTCGACCAAGTTTGGAGAAGATAAGAAAATGGGGGAAACATGAATAAGCCGTTCACTTTTTACGGCTTTTCTATTTTTTTAAACGTGCGTACGGCTTTTCTTGATTGTATGTGCCTCTTTCTTTTCATTTCTTTTTTTAAGCAAATACATATTTTTTTAAACACTCGCCCATATTGGGCCTAGAGTTTCCCCATCTCCCATTTTTTTAAAATAAACAAAGGGCCATCGGCCCCTATTTCCTGTGCATCATTAGGGTTTCCACGAACACTGCCAAAATAGATACATGGAGAACAATAAGAGATATAACAAGGAAAGTTGTAAGTTTTCAGCTGAGAGTTTTATCTCAGCTCCTAATTACAAAACGAAGCAAGAAAAAATAGTTAACAGTGGGAAAAAGGACGAGAAATAGATGCTGTAATCATACCATGACAGAGAAAACCTGGTCAGACCCAGGCAAATGGCATCCCTCCATCCAGTGCATACTCCAGTTGCAATAATGACCATCCGATCATCCAAACATGCCATGATCCTCATCAGCAGCTCCATGGGAAGATCCTTCCACCCTCTCATCTCCACCTTGCTCTTACCACCATCAACCATCAGTTTCTGGAACCAAAACTCCAGGCCTCCACTTACTGCCCCTCCAGCAACCATCTCTGCCGCCAGCTAACTAAATATACCATTAGCACAAAAACAAGCAAACTATAGTCATTATATACACCATTAAACCTTTAAATAAACGGGGGCATAAAGAGTGCCACCAAAAGCAAGGTGGCTCTCCCAGACCAAAACCCTTAACCGATAAACAAGAATCAAAGATTCTCCGATCTTGGGGCTCATAAATAAAATAACGTGAGGATAAGGAAACCACAACCCATGACCACACGACAATCTAAAAGTGTGAAGATCCGAGAAAAGGACACGCCTTTCCTGTTTTGACCCATCTTCCATACACCTTCCACGTAGTAAGATCGAAATTTGGGGGCAATCGCACAGTCTTTCATGCTTACTCCGCCACCACCACTACCACCAGTTCCAGACGTCTCTATCACCAAGAAAAGACCTGAATCAACTAGAGTCTACCCAAGTCGGAATAAAGAAAGCAAAACCGAAAACCGGAATAGGATGACCGAATTCAATAAAGACGATTGACGTGATCACATAAAATCATTTGCAAGATTTAAGAAAAAAAAAGAAAGAAAAAAAAACAAAAGAAACGTGATCCAAGAGCGATTATGCGAGAGATAGACAAACAGATGTGTAGCTCAGAGAAGAGAGATTCTCACAGGAATTGAGTGCAGTGGTGGAGAACAGAGGACAAACTCGGTTTACTATCTGAGAAGGGTTGAATACGAGAGCAGGTGAGGGTACTCTGCTGCGGTCTGGTTCGAGTAACGGTGCTATTTTAATTTTCGTGTGGACGGCGGTAAACACGTGGAGACCATCTGTTAAATATATAGACACGTGGGCGGTGATGTCAGAAGCTCCGACATCAACTAATGGTGGAAGAAGAATTTCCTAGTGGAACAGGAACAGGTGAAAAGATGGGTAAAAGATTGGGAAAGGTATGTGGACATGATTCTGGTAAGGTGCTTGATAGATCGGAGATGTGATCACTCATGTTTGGAAACACTTTACAATTTTATCATTTTTAGTGGAGAACCCGTACAAAAGGAGGGACATCGAACTTAACAAATTAACATAAATCAATTATGTTTCTAAGTCCTATACTCTTTAACAATCCTATCAATATCTTTACTTTTACATCCCTATGGTCATATCTTTAGGAATGTAATCGATTACGGATATATCTTTATCCGATCCGTCATCATCGTATCTGTTTTATATTGATTTTGATATATGTATTCGTATATGTTTTAAAAGTAGATATGGATATGGATATCATTTTGATATCTGCAAACATCAATTTCCGCATATCCATTTTCGTATATAATACAATCATAGATTTATTTTTAACCCCATATAGCATAATTATATATCTTCTTTTATCATATTTGTATAATTTTTATAATACAAGCACATTTAGTAAATTTATATCATGTATTTTCCATCCAATTCGTGTATGTTTAAGTTGATTGTATAGACTATTTCTAAGATTACTCATATGTGATAAGTATCTGTTTCACATCCATATCCATTTGTTAAGAATATGGTAAGATAGTTGTAATATCCGTCAATATATGTATTCGCATTTGTATTCGTATTCAAAAACAGATAAGGATACGGTAATACCTATATCTGTATATATATCTGTCAGTTTGCATCCTTACTCATTTTCATTACCATTTCTAACATATTTAGCATGAATCTTTTACCAAGGATTTTACTTAATTATACATAACAAAGTTTCTTTTACCTTTTCCAATGTTATCTATAACTATAGCTACTATTGGATATCTCTGACCCTCTCCTACATTTTGCCACATGGAGTCCTTCTTTCTCTTTTCCTCCCATGTTCACATCCTCTTCCTCTTTGTGTGTGCACGCCTTCACTTATCTCTCCCCCCCCATTATGTCTATTTTTAATTCAAAAAATTAAAAATAAGTATAAGTATCCATAGATTCCTTTCTCTTCTTCATTATTTTACTTCTATTTTTAATATTAAAAATTCCTAGCAAGTATTAAAAATTCCAAGTATAATTATTGCAAATAATATTTTCACCATAGCATCTATGCTACATTAGAGTAATTTATTTTTTTCCTTTCACGATAGTTATTGAACTTTATGTTGCTTTGAAACAATATTATATTTCATGTTCTATGTTTATTTATATGATAATCTTCAATAAAAAATTAAAGTTAGTAAAATGATAATAACTATAAATGAAAGATGCAATGAAATATTAAAATACCTTTTTAAAAACTCTAAATAAATAATACACTCTAACTAGAATAATGGAAATATCATGAATAATGAAACAACCATTGGAATGGTAGATAAAAGTCTATAATTAGAAAGCTACGATTAAAAATAAATAAATCACATTGATTCTCAATAGTAACATGTAATAAAATGTCAAATAATTATTCTATTGATATAAGATAATAAATGAGAATTAAATTCTATTCATTTTTTATTTATTTTTAAAGGTGACACCTACATAAATTTATCATTCACAATGAATGTCATATCTTTTCTATATCACCGAGGATGGTTCATATTATAACGGTTATTTATTGCACTTGTCTTTGAAATTTATAGTAATAGACACTTTTTTAAAGGAAAATAGAAAAAATAAGAGAGATAATGGATTGATATATGAATTCTTAGCAATGGTATAACAACAAATATGTATTCATCAAAAAGTTCAAGAACAAAAAATGATTTTATAAGGGCTAATATTGTTATATGTTAAAAATAGATTATTTAATGGTCGTTTTCAAATTGTACATAAAAATATATATGATCTATTATGTTGAAATAGAAATTTATTAATAATAAAGAAACTTAAAAAGTACAAAATAAGAAGTAATTCGAATAGTCTTCAAATGTAGAATTTAATCTACAATAGTAAACTTTCAGAAGATAAATTATAACTAAAAAAATATAAAAATTCATCCAGCCGCAAAGCACGGGTTTTACAGACTAGTGATATAACAATTATAAAGAAAATACATTTAATATATTTATTTCATATGTAAAACCATATAATACATGGTTCGATGAAGTAGCCTAATCATGAAAAAGGTGGAATGAAATGCAGTTTAATGGCCTAACGAATGACTCAAAAGACACACATGATTTATTCATTTAGTAAATGTGTCATCTCATCAATGCATCCAATTCACACAACATGTCTTAATGTTAAACAACCTGAATTGATATGTACAATTTGCGCAAAGATATACTACAACCCCATTTTGATTGCTTGGATGCCAGGATATTATTTATAGTAATCGTATCTTTAGTGTAGCTCATTTCACTAGTGATTACATTTATCCAAAAATAATATAAGCAGAACTAACAGATTCTTGTAAAATGTTATTCATATGTCATTGATCAATATGTATGCAAGAAAAGGTAGCAAGCTATGAAGCATTAGTAAGATTAAAAATCACAACATGATGAATAATGATTGAATCACATCATGAGTAGCGGTTGAATCACAGTAGCAATATCTATGGAATGGAATGAAAAATATGCAATTACAAGTAGCAGCTATGGTTCGGAATGCCATAAATTCCAGATCTATAGCATGAATCATTATACCAAAATAAGCAAGCTCTATACCGTGACTGATATATTACATGAACCAGATCTCTAATCATGACCAAATATAGAATTAAATAATCAAGTACAAACCATAGCATTAATAACAATATGGAACGCAACAGCTGAGGCATGAAACAACATCATGAAAAGAAGCTATGTTATGGAATGCAACAATAATAGGTAAAGCAATAACCATAGTATGAACCAAAGCTAAAGCTGCTAAAGCAGTGTTGAAATGATGTGGGTTAGATCGGTGTTGACTGATCTTACTATTGAGGTGCCTTTACCTATGCAGCTTGTATGTGAGAATCAAGTAGCTCTATTTATTGCTAATAATCCTGCCTTTCATGAACGAACAAAGCATATAGAGGTGGATTGCCATTACACTAGAGACATGTTCTAGAAAGGTCTCATATCCACCTCTCATGTTTCTACTGGAGATCAGACGACCGACATCTTCACTAAAGCACTTGCTAGAGGTCCGGCGCTAAGAGCAGTTGAATGAAGAGAGGCTAGGAAGCTTATATCTAGTTGGTTCGATGCTGGTCTCAATGCCCTACCCACCGGCTTCCAAGCTACCGCAGTGTTTACACGCCAATGACCAGTCACAGCGCATCGTTTCGTGGCACTTATTGCCTCTTTCCCAGGCCAAAACTCAACAAAGAAACAAAGAGTTTGAGCAGCTGGAGCAAAAAGAACTACTTACTCTGATTGATAGCTTGCTCAACACGGAAACCTACTTTGCTCTATTCAATTCAACCCAGCGAGACTCCTCTCCAGTTCAGCCAGGAGCAAGTTGCTTGCCTTGTCTTCTCTGATCCTAGAATATAGAATGTCCTAAATAGGAGTATCCTCCTTCGGGCATCCGACTGGTCAGACGTTTGCTTAACACATGCAAGTCCGGAAGAAAGCGCGAGGTGGAAAAAAGATTGCACATTGACTATTTTATGCGAATTGATGCACTTACGGATAAGAAGCTAGTGTACTTCCCATGTTCAAGTCAGAATCCGTTTTCTAAATCCCCTCTCTTTTGCATCCCCTCGACGCCTAGCCTTGACCTTTCGGCCTGCTGACCTGAGATCGAGAGCACTTTTGAATGACGTCTTCCGATCATTGAAACTGGTGGCTACCCTTTGACTGAGATGCTTGGGCTCCACACTGATTCCAGCATTTGACTTCCGTCTCTCCCTCCTTTCTCACTGTGAAGTTGCAAAGTAAGAGATGGATGTAGGACACTCAACCTACTTTTTGACCACTGACGCGTTATGCAAGCAAGTAGGGAGGACAAAGAATAAGCAGACTGATGGATATATGAGATGAGCGAGCCCACGCCCGTCAACGCCCTCTTGCGAGCCCGAGTCTCTTCTTCCTCTCCTTTCCCGCATCGGAAAGTCGGGTCCATTTTTCTGATGCGCCCATTCCTATGGCCATTCCTTCAATACTTCTGGCTCTCGGGAGTCTCTTTGTAGGATACTTGGCCAAAGTGTGACCCGTTAGCCCATAAGTCAGTACTGTGACGAAGCGGCTCTTGCTCACCCGACACGATCGTACGAGGTCACAATTCACCCAACACGATCATCCGGGGTGAACAAGAATTGGGGATCGGATGCGGGCGAAATTCCCGCCAATGGCTGAGATGTTCAGTCGACTCCCTCCCCTGAACCCCCCAGAGAACCCTACGAGTGAGCAGAAAAGGGAGGAGGAAAGAGGCCCTGGCGAACCGTCAGGAGAAGTGAACAAGTGTAAGCTTCGCTGCCCGACAGTATAGAACAATACAGCAGCAACAGTAACCAAGAAAGCAACAACACCTACAATACCATGGAATGCAGCAACAACATCCAAAGCTATATCGTGGAATGCTAAAGAAGCAACAACTAATCATAAAGCAGCAACCAAAGCACTATAGCAAGTCATGGAATCAAGCTATAGCAATAACCAAGCTATGTCATTGATGAATCCCCATTCACCACTCTTTATTCCTTTATTTTAGCTAGAAATCTTGACAAAATACCATGTAATTATTTGTAAATACAATAAATTGTCAAAATGCATGCTTCATGTAAATAACTATAATTAGCATGTTTTTGCACAAAAATAAAGGAATAAAGGAATAAAGGAATAAAGAAAAAAGAGGAAAATATTTAGAATAAATATCGAATGACCCGAACCCAAGGGAGGGCCAATCATTGGCCTGACCGCAAAATAAAACAAGTAGAGAGAGATAGGGGTCATTCTCCATCATACATATATTTCCCCCTTTATGTATATATTTTATTATCAAAAAATAACAATAATTATGTGTTCCTCATAATGTGTATATATTTATAAAAATAAAATAAAAATAAGAAAAATAAAAATAAAACAAAAATAAATTCTCTCTCTTCCCCTTGTATATACCATGTATGTATGTACATATACATATTTATTTTACTCTTGTAAATACATAATAAAAATTTAATAAAAATTATTTTGAATCCCATATTTTATGTTGTAAATAAAAAAATATAAAATAGGGATAATTGTTCAAAAATAAATAATTAAAAATAAAAATAAAAAATACATAGGTACGTATACCTGTATATAATATAATACCATGTATATACATTAATTTATTTTTCAAAAAAATAAATAAATATCACAAAAAATACTTTCAAAAATAATAAACATTTTTCATGTTGAAAATATTTTGAAATAAAATCACTTACTATTTTTTATTCAATTTATAAATATTTAATAATTGTTGGGTTCTAATTGGTCCACGGGGGATGTTGACCCCCGGTCAACTTCCCCCCCCAGGACTACAAGCCCCGCGGATCTTGGCGCCAACCCGATTTCTCAGATTTTTCGTGCCTCGATCCGCCACCCATTTTCTTAAACCTCGGGCCCCGATTATTCATTCGTGATCCACGTCCGACCTCCTTCCTGGGGATCCGTGCATCGATTTGCTCACCCGACTCCCATTTTCCCGAACCCCTACCAGTATATAGCTTCGCCTCCTTCTACCATTTCATGCACCTTCGGCCTCCGTCTTCGACTCCCAGGACCTCCACCTTCTAGCCTTGAGTGACAGCAAGCCCCAGTGGGTGTTGCGGCGAGGAAGGAGATGGGTTTTGCCCCAGGTCCGGTGGACATCACCACCGCGCTCCGCCATCAGCGAGCTTGAGCCTCTGGAGACGTCTCTCCATTGAGGCAAAGATCCCAGGAGGAAGCCAACCTCTCCCATAGACGACCTAGACCACTAGGTAGCCCTTTTGCTTCTCTCTTCGCTTTAATTTCGAGATTTCGGTCTAGCGCCGCCGGCCTTCGCCGGTCGATTCTTGATCATTCGACCGCTCATTTCCCCATCCGACCATCCTATCACCTTCGCGAGACCTCTCTACACTTTCTACGCCTCTTCGATCATCCTGGTTTGCCCCGGAACCAGGACTTAGGTCTCCTCCGTCGTCGCCTCGCCAGAGACCCACGCTCCGCTTCACCCACACACTCCCTTCGCCCGCTAATGGGTCGAGGCAGTTTGCCCTCGACTCCTCTTGCTCCCTGTGCAGGTATCGAAGCTTAAGAGACTCATCTGGAGGCTCGACTGTTTAGGCAGAGGAGCCCAGGTGCTCGTCGTCGCTGGGGACCCTCCAGGTCCTCCTGGTCCCATTGGAGTACCCTAGCAGCTGCGAAAGACCACGAGAGACGATTTGCCTATCTCAGCAGCACCGGAGGAAGACCATAGCGCGTACGGTAGCCCGGCGAACCTCGCCGGGGAGTTGTTCTTCCAGGAGATTCCTTCGTCGTTCGATCACTCCCTCGCTCCAGTTTAGATCTCCACCGTCCGTACGCGAGGGATGTCTGACCGTTAGATCCGTCTGAGGATCCGATCCGAGCCGCAGATCACCGAAGATGCATCCACGCATCTCGATTGCCCGATCATAGATGGAGCGTCTGTCCACCGTCGGATCTTAATAAAGGGGTAATGTCACTTAGGCCCCTCTTCTTTTCGCATTTATAGTGTAGTCCTGTAAATATTTTATCTAGTTGTTTTTAATTAGGGTAAAGTGCATGTAGGACCCTGTGCTTGTTTTATTTGCATTTTAGTCCCTGTGTATGCGGTGCATGTGCATTGACACGTGATTTGAGGAATATTTGCATATTATGTCCTCTAGTTTTGAGCTGTTATTGTTTATATCTTTTTAAATAGGAATGACAATTTAGTCCCTTTGAATGTGAATCACGTGCGTGTCTCGTGCGTTTCTGGCATCTTTGCAACTTTGGCCCCATATTTTTAATACATGTTATCGTTTGGCCCTGGAACTTAGTTTTTCTTGCACTTTGGTCCCTGTGTATTGTGCCCTTTTTGTTGGTCGTGCCCTTTTTGTTGGTCGAATAAAATACCAAATAAACACTAAATTTGGTGAAATTTGGACACGTGGCTCTTGCCATTGTGTAAAAATTTCACTAATTTTTGGGACATTTTTCTTACTGTTTGCTATTTTTAAAAAATAAAAAACCCCTATTTTTGCTATTGTTAGAAATATAAAATCAACTAAAAATATTAAAAAGCCCTCAAAAATTCTAAAAATATTACTTATTGTTTGTTTATATATTTTCTAGCTTCAGTCCAGTTATCACTTCATTTGGATTTATAAAGCACGTAAAAATTATAAAACCCTAAAAACCTTATAAAAATTATCAAAATTCTATAAAATTCAAAAAGTGGAATTTTTGTTCCTATAGCTTAGTTTTCATTTCTAGTTTCATACAAAATTATCTCCAGATTTTTATAGGCTATTTACCTATTTTTAAATAGCCTTTCAAATCTGGCTTTACATTAGTTCCTTATTTTTGTCTTTCTATATTTTTAGAAAATCAACTAAAAATCAAAAAATTCTGAGAAAATTATTAAAAACACTTAAAATTATGTAAAACACAAAAATAATTTTATTTTAATTTTCTGGCTTGTCTTTGTGTGTTGATTAAATTGTTGTTTGAGTTCTTTTTAGCCTTCTTCCTCATTTTCTTCATAATTAAAAATACAAAAAAAATTAAAAATACATAAAATACACCAAAAATATTTTATTCATTTTTGACTACCATAGGCCACTAGGTCAACCCGTGCTTCTTGTGTTCGACCCTGGTCGCTATACCAGGTTAAATAAATAGCAAGACCACTATTCGAATTTTTGACTGATTACTTTTATTTGGTGGTCTGATTTTCTTGATTGACTGAGCCTCATTATTCGGGTCACAACGACCCTTGATTGATTTTTACATTAGCCTGATAGTGAGTGAATATATTTTCGGTCAACAGAATGGCGCCGTTGCCGGGGAGCAC
Organism: Ottelia alismoides; assembly: GCA_037367405.1. Lineage (NCBI taxonomy): Eukaryota > Viridiplantae > Streptophyta > Magnoliopsida > Alismatales > Hydrocharitaceae > Ottelia > Ottelia alismoides. The sequence goes on from JAZKJV010002156.1 coordinate 787,034, forward strand.
GACTTAGTAGTCATTTTTTATTTTCGTGGCTTTCTTTTTCGCTGCTTTTTGTTCATAGTTGTATAGATATTTTTCTTCTGATTTACTTGCATATTTGCATAATACTCTCATCTAACATATTTCTGTCTTGTTTTCTTGCGAGGGTCCGAGGATCGAGGCGGCTTTTTCGGAAGCCGACGCAACTGCCGGAATCAGAGGCGGCTCTTTTCTGCATAGAGCTGTAGGAGAGCGCGAGGAGCCGAGCAGGAGTGCGGGAGCCGCAAATAACCGCTAGATAGTCGTAGAGTAGTTTAGTTTTATTTTTAGCAGAACCTTATTGTAATAATAAAGGGACTTGGACTTGGACTTTATCGGTGACTACCGGGGTCTGTTTCGCCGAGCACTAGTGTGCTCAGGGGAACTCACCGTGTTTTTCGCCGGTTTTTGTTTTATCATATTTTATTATAACTGCTTATCTGATTTATGCAGTTTTGGCCTTAGCTTAGGATTTTCTCTTGATTGTGACGTAATTGATTAGGATCCAATCCCTAATTATCTGTCTATTCCTATTAGATCGTAACTGGACCTAATTAATTAATTCACAAGAAAAAGTTGGATTACTTAGACTCTAGTCCACGTGTCTTGAGGAGCCACATACAACACGTGCAAGATCCGTTGTGGCGGGCACCGAGTGGCTCCCAAGATAGGACTCCGAACTTAGGTTTGAGTACCCGGCTATTGTACTTCACGTGTAGAAATTGCTCTGTTTAAGGCCGGTTTCTCGTGCATCATATAGGTAGTTTATTTTCTGCCTTTACATTTATGCGTGGATCACTTTGCATGTAAACTACTGGAGTCAGGTACGCATCTCTTACTCTGCATGCATCATTGATTTCATAGCGCATCGGCTTTTTCGTCTTCTCCCCCTATTTTCAGACTTAAATAATCAGGAGAACCGAAAAATTCGTTAGGCGTTGTTTGCATTGAAAAATACATAAAAAGAAAAACTATAAAATTGGGACTGTTAAATACACTTGACCCTAAAAGACACTCCACCTAAAAATTTGTCTTGTGGAGAGCAACCCCCTCATTGTCTACTTTGGATGAGCGAGAGAGCGACCCGCACACTAGGATAGAGCCATATCTGATCTGCGATCAGACTACGGCCTTTTATACGGGACAGTCTGTTGGGAGGATTGGATTCTCATCAGCTCACGTAACCGCTCTGATAGACTGACATTATCACCTAAAATAAAATTGACAAGATAATCGACCGATCTCTTACAGTCATCATCTCTGTGTTGTGTAGGTGAACCTGGGATTTGTTTGCTCATCTTGAGTATTTTCCAGATCTCATCCGCCTGACTCGTCAGATCAAGATGATGGGCAGGAGGTCTCTTAGGTAGCCTTTGGCTGCACCGCTTTTTAGCATTCCGAACCGTTCATTTAGGTTGCTTTGTGAGAGCCGAGATCCGCTCTCCGAACCCAAGTTCAATTCCTTCCTGTTCCCCCTTTACCACCCTTCTTCCACTTCTGAGATACCAGTGCCGCAGCCAGATCAGAGACAACAGACAGATGATTTATTGGCAGCTGAGTTTGAGTCTTTTGCCTATGCAAAGACCATGGTTAGCAGTGAGGAGCACACTGAGGGTCAGAGGCCAGAGATGCCGACATATGTGTTAGACCAAGGTGCGATCAACAACACCCTGTTAGCTTCCCTTGAGACTATACAGCAACAGATACGAGATCAGGGAGATTTCATGGTAGAGATGAGGAGAGAGATGGAGATGCTGGGGACAACGCGAGATCAACCAAGAGCCGCAGGAGCGAGAGACCCAGATCAGCCAGAGGAGCCAGTCCAGCCGGCAGCAGCACCAGATCAGCCGAGACCGATGCGGGAGTTCCACAACCCCGGATCGATACTTACACACCGGTGGATCATACTTCCGACGATCGTGGGGGACTTCAAGTTCCCCCCACAGATACTTCAGCTTTTTCCCCGCTTCCACGGGCTCGCCAGTGAGGAGCCCCATCTTCATCTCCAGGAATTTGAGATGATCTGCAACACCGTCCACGATCGGCAGGTGGACGAGGACACCATTCGGATGATTGCCTTCCCTTTCTCCCTTGTTGACAGAGCAGCCAACTGGCTGAAACATTTGGGGAGATTTGTGTACACATGGGAGCAGCTCCGCATCGAGTGCTTGAACAAGTACTATCCACTCGGGCGGATCAATGCAGCTGGGCCCTAATCATCAACTTCTCCATGCTCCCCAACGAGCAGTTTCACGAGGCATGGGAGAGGTTTAGATAGCTTACCGACAGATGCCCGCACCATGATATCTCGAAGCCGAACCTAGTTCAGAGCTTCTTTTGCGGACTGACACCAGAGGTGCAGGGCATGGTGAATGCTTCTTGTGGCGGTTCCTACTTTGCAAAGGATGAAGATCAGGTCTGGGCCATCTATGAGGAGATGGCTGAGAACTACAACGTGATGTCCCAGACCCGACTCTACACTCAGGGATGCCCCCAGCCACAAGCGGTGCAGTTTCAGAGGATAGCACGGTCATTGCCGGTCCTTCCCCTTCATCCGCAGCAGCTGCATAGGAGAGTCTACAGCCGCAGACATGGGGATCATCAGTGAGAAGCTAGACTGGATTGAATTGATCGAGAAGAAGCAGTGTCAGGGAATATCGCAGATGGATCAGATGGCACAGACGCTGAGTGACCTGAAGATACAGCTCATGTGCCTCCAGGAGGCACAGACGGCTTCTCAACCCTGTCTCAGGTCACGAGGAGATCCGAACAGCAGTTGTAGCTTGTCCCAGAACTCCAGTCATCCTAGACAGGTTCACCTTGTACAGGCGGAGTTGTACCAGCAGCCACCGCAGTTTTACCAGCCACCACCATCCCAGGACACTCAGACGGTGGTCTACCAGCCAGATCAGCTCCTGATAGTACTCCCCCCACCCACCTACGAGCAAGAGCCGTTGATGGATGTCAACAGGATTTGGTATGACCGACCCCATCCCAGTATCCGACGAGACCATCCCGAATTCCGTTGGTCGGGCGGAGGCACCAGTTCCCAGCAGCAGCCTCCAATTCAGGGTGGCCAGTACGGCCAGCAGCGTGAGCAGCACCAGCAACCCCATCCTCCAGTACACCAGCAGCAACAGCCATCCCAGCACCAGCAGTATGGTCCTCATCCCTATCAGCAGGGACAGTCTTGGAGGCGTGAGCAGCCTCAGCAGCAGTATCATCAGCAGTACCCATTTCACCCTCATCAACAGCAGCAGCCTCACTACTAGTGAGGCCATCCGTCAGGTTCTCATGGGCCGACCTATGAGAACCCTGCCTTGGATGATCTAGCCTGCCTTATGACCGAGCAGCAGGCTACTTTTCGACGGGAGATGGATGAGTTCCTCCAGGAGATGCGGGAGATAGTGAGAGGGAAGGCCGCCATCCCTGCCCAGATCGAGCCGAACCCGAACAACCTCAAGAGGAAGTCTGAGCAGGTAGAGTTCACTGAGATTACCACTCCTAGTGCTTCACTTGGTGATATGACTGCATACATGTGTTGATGCTGATTTTGTTACACTTAGGAGCGGTGGGATGCCAGCAGGTGTCACCTCATCTGAGCGACGGTCCCACGCCACTTTAGGAGCGCCGGGCGAGGAGGAGAGCAGTGCTGATGCCACTCAGGAGCATGATGATGTCGGTGGCACTGACGCTACCATGGATGTTGATCCAGCCGACGGTACTGAGGCCGTCGCGATTCCAGTTGGAGGAGGTGGTACTGACGCCACCAGACTAGTTGATGAGCCAGAGCGCGGTACTGATGCCGCAAATCCAGATGCCGAGGGTGGTACTGGGGCCACCATTTTCAGTTCTGCTAGTCATGTTGTTTTTCCTTCCGTACATGTATCTAAGGACATTCCTGCAAATAAAGGAAAAGGTTTATTATTTTCGGATCCACCTGTGTTGCTTGATGATGTATGTGCGTATTCTGTTGTTCATGAGTATTCCAGACCCTCTCTTAGTCCTTCATCTGAGAAGGACCCTGTAGTCTCCTTTCCCCGAGCACTCCACTTGGCTAAGGGGCAGGAAAAAAATTCAGAAAAAGAACCATCAGATAGAGTTCAACCAACATATGATGGACAGATTTCAGATACAGCCGACTCTACAGGACGCCTTGGAGCACATACCTCTCTTCCAACGATCACTCAGAGATAGGACCACAGTTAGGAGGAAGAGTCGGAACCACCAGTCAGAGATCCATGTATTCACTCGTGCCACATGCTTCGCGATACATAACCGTCTGCCAGCCAAGAGGCCAGATGTAGGAGCCTCGTTTGTCAGATGCCACATCCATGAGTAGAGGTTCGACCGCACTCTATTAGACAGTGGTTCTTCGATTAACCTACTTCTGGCAGCCATTCTCGACCGCTTCGAGTTGGGCCCTCTACGACAGAGCAGGACGGTCCTTTAGTTTGCTGATCGATCTTTCAAGAGGTCGAAGGGGTTGCTGAAGGATGTTGTCGTCACGATTCAGGGCCTGAAATTCCCCGTGGACTTCATTGTGTTGGACATGGAGATCCCTGAATCCGTGACCGATACCCCCATCATTTTAGGATGCCCGTTCTTGGCCACAGCCAAGGCAATGTCCGACCATGATAGCAGGAAGGTGTACTTTCACGTCGAGGGTGAGAGTATACAAATAGATACGGTCGAGGAGACTAGAGCCAAAGATTCAGCTTTCTCAGAGCCGACTACCGATTCAGAGCAGATGACAGATGCAGGGTGAGACATCCACAAAGACTGCGACTTTGTGATTACAGATGATGAGGCAGATCCAGTAGCACATGCCATCCTCTCACCTTCAGAGTTTGTTAATGCATAGACGCTAGTAGAGGAGAGCCTGGAGAGTGCATTCCTGGACCAGGATACATCTCAGGCAGCAGAGCCGGTTCCCGATCGTGAGACAGAGTTTATTTGTGATTCTGATACAGATCCCTCGGAGTCAGTTATTGATTGGGGCAGAGTTTGATGATTTGATACCTTTTCTGACTTCTACTGAGCCTATAGCTAGGGAGGAGGTTGATTCCATACAGAGCAGAGACAGTCCAGCAGAGCAGCCTCTGCCATATTCAGATGGTGAGCGAGAGTTCTCATTCTCCCATGCAGATTTGGCTGCATTCACTCAGACTTTTTAGAGGCCAGATCCGCCAGCACGTACTTGTCCAAAGCTGAAGCCGCTACCGTCGTCGCTAAAGTATAGGTTCCTTGCGGGTGAGCATGATATGTACCCAGTCATTATCTCCGTTGATTTGACTGGAGAGCAGGAATTTCGTATGATGGGGGTTCTTGAAAAGAACCGTAAGACGATAGGATGGAGTGTATCCGATCTCCAGGGGATAAGTCTGACCCTGTGCTCCCACCATATCAGTCTCGAGGAGGACGCGAAGCCGTCGCATGAGTTCCAGCGGCGGCTGAACCCGAATCTTCGAGATGTTGTCATGAAGGAGATCTCGAAATGGTGGAGCGCTGATTTTATCTACCCCATCTCCGACTCCAAATGGATCAGTCCATTGCACGTGGTGCCCAAGAAGACGGGCATCACCAAAGTTATTAGTGAATCTGGAGAGAAGATCGCTACCCGGGTACCAACTTCTTGGCGGGTCTGTGTGAATACAGACGATTGAATCAGGCCACCAAGAAGGATCATTTCCCCCTTTCCTTTATTGATCATATTATAGAGAGGCTGGCAGGGAAGAGCCATTACTATTTCTTGGACGGGTACTCCGGATACAATCAGGTGGCCATTGCGCTAGAGGACCAGGATAAGAACACCTTCACATGTCCCTTCGAGACATATGCTTTCAGACGTATGCCATTTGGATTGTGCAACGCTACGACGACATTCCAGAGATGCATGTTGTCCATCTTTTCGGACATGGTGGGGGAGTGCTTGGAGGTCTTCATGGATGATTTCTCGATCTACGACAACGGATTAGATTCATGTCTTGACTGCCTAGACCGAGTCCTTCAGCGATGCATAAAGGTTCACCTTGTGTTGTCTTGAGAGAAGAGTCACTTCATGGTGACTCAGGGGACAGTGCTTGACCATATCATCTCCAACAGGGGCATGGAGGTTGATCCGGCTAAGGTGGATGTCATTAGAAAACTCAATCCACCGTCCAATTTGCGACAGTTACGATCTTTTTTGGGGCATGTCGGTTTCTACAGGCGCTTCATTCATGATTTCAGTAGGATTGCCCGACCATTGACTAATCTGCTGACGAAAGACATCGAGTTCCTTGTTGATGATAAGTGTCTATCGTCATTTGAGACTCTCAAGAGTCGTGTAGTAGAGGCTCCTGTTCTCCAGCCGCCTGATTGGTCTCTCCCATTCGAGATCATGACGGATGCCTCCGATTTTGTCGTAGGGGCCGTGCTGGGACAGAGGAGGGATTGAGTCCCCTTTGCTATTCACTACGCTAGCCGTACTTTGGATGCCGCCCAACGGAACTGCACAGTTGCAGAGAAAGAGATGCTAGCCGTAGTTTTCTCCCTAGATAAGTTCAAATCTTACATCATTGGATCTAGAGTAACCATCTATAGTGATCATACCGCCGTCAGGTACCTCATGGTAAAGAAGGATGCCAAAGCCAGATTGACCAGATGAATCCTTCTACTCCAGGAGTTTGATATAGAGATTAAGGATAAGCCTGTAGTTAAGAATGTGGTGACGGATCGTCTCTCCCGATTAGAGTATCTTGAGGATTCTGAGCAGATTGAGGCTATATGTGAGACCTTCCCAGATGAGGCGATCCTGGCTATCGCCTCTCTCCCATGGTATGCCGATATTGTGAACTATCTTGTCGCCAAGAAAGTTCCACAAGATTGGTCCAGGCAGAAACTTGAGACCTTCCTCGCAAAGGCCAAGTTTTACCATTGGGAGGATCTTGTCCTTTATCATGAAGGAGGGATAGTATCTGGCATCGGTGCATTCCTCAGGAGAAGCACCACAACGTCCTTACTTACTGCCACAAGCTTGAGACAGGAGGACATCACTCTGGGAGGAGAACGACACAGAAAGTGCTCCAATCCGACCTATGGTGGCCTACTCTCTTCAAGGACTCTGATGAGTTTGTGAAGAGGTGTACTGACTATCAGAGGATGGGCACTTGTGGACAGCGTGATATGATGCCGATGCAGCCCATTCACTTCTGTGAGGTTTTTGACGCACGGGGCATCGATTTCATGGGTCCATTCCCTAAGAGTTAGGGATTTGGGTACATTCTGTTGGATGTGGATTATGTGAGTCGTTGGGTTGAGGCCATCCCCGCCCGAACCGCAGATGCTAGGACTGTTTGCAAATTTTTGAGGAAGAGTATCATTTCACGGTTCGGGGTACCTCGAGTGTTGATTTCTGACGGGAGGTCTCATTCGTCAACGACAAGGTAAAGGCCCTAGCTAGCGAGTTCAGCATAGACCATCGAGTAGCCACTCCATACCACCCTCAGATGAACGGTCTTGCTGAAGTGTCGAACAGGGTGATCAAGACTATATTGCAGAAAGTCGTCCGCCCTGACCGAAAGGATTGGTCACAACTTTTGGACTCGATCTTGTGGCATATAGGATATCTTTCAAGACTCCTTTGGGTACATCTCCCTTTCACCTCGTTTATGGCAAGACCTGCAATTTACTTGTTTAGCTGAGACATAGGTCACTTTGGGTTGTTACTGATATACTTTTGGATCCATAGAGTGTAGGAGATCAGAGGAGGGCAGAGTTAGAAGCCCTGGAGGAGCTTCGTGATACAGCCTTTTCGAACAGCCTACAGTATAAGGAGAGAGTGAAGGAGTGGCATGATTCTCATATTAGCCACAAGCAGTTTGAGCCAGGACAGAGAGTATGGTAGTTTGACGCTAGGCTTCATTTATTTCCAGGGAAGCTACAAAGCAAATGGAAGGGACCCTATTTGGTTCGAAAGGTACATGACAATGGGAGTATTGACATATCTGAGTTGTCTTCTGATGTTACCTTTCGTGTTAACAGTCAGCGGCTCAAGCCATATCTAGATCATGAGCCGCGGGTCGTTGACGTTGCCCCGATCCACTTTGCGTGAGATGTGATCCCTTGACTCACATCTATTGCATCTCACGCCTGATTATCACTGTTTTTCCGACTTGTATAGATCCAGTTGTCCATATCACTCTATTCTTTAGTCCCTCACCCCTTCTTTATCTTATGATTCTGCTATACTTAGGATGTACTTTACCCTAAGTATAGGGGGTGTAGGACTCTCGGCTATTCTATTGATTTTGTCTACCTCTGTTTTGATGCCTATACTTAGGGATATTTTACCCTAAGTATAGTGGGGGTAGACCCTGTACATCCTTCCACTCGGATTTCTCTTCATGTACAACTTGTTATACTTAGGATTACTTGATCATAAGTATAGGGGAAAACACCGAGTCCTTTTCATTCTATTCTTTGATTCATCTTTGTACATACCATTCCTTTTCACTTCCTATACTAAGCACGAGTTATGTGTTTTCCATCGCTCTTGATCACTCTGAGGACATCGTTCGAGCTAAGATAGGGGTGTCGTATATATTTCATATATACTTTAGCCATAATGCGTACTTTGTGTGAGTGTGTTAATAAATAAAATGGCTAAAAATCCATAAAAATTTAAAAATTTCCCTTGCACATAAAATTCCTCTTGCACATACCTATCTATTTATAAAATTTATTTTTATACAAATGATTGTAAAAATGATTTGTGTAAATAGTTTGTAAATATGTTCATATCAAAATTATGTATATAGTAAAAAATTTTTGTAAAATGTTTGAAAAATAAAAAGTTTGCAAAAACCTTCTGTAAATTTTTGTAAATATTTTGCAAAATTTCGCATTCATGCACACATCCATGTTTTCAAACATTTTACAAAATTTTGCACATTCATAAAAATGTGTAAGATTACATCTTTGTAAACATTTTGTACAGATTTTCCAAATCATGGTTGACATTTAAACTGGCCTGGAATTAAATTGACAAATGGAGCTTGGTTAAGACCATGGCCTCAAATTTCAGCGAAATTCGGTCGAATTTCTGTCGAATATCGATATCCCGTCGAAATCAAAATTCGACCGAAATGACCGAAATATGGGGGTGCTAGTAACAAAAATGACCGAAATGACCGAATTTTCAGTCGAAATTCCACCGAAATTCCATCGAAATTCTGTTTTGGTCGATACCGAAATGGTGACCGAAACCGACATTTAAGACCTTGGTTAAGACCTTAATCCACCTAATTCTAAGAGGAATCTTATAGGGCTTTGGATTAAGACTTTTCAGGTCCATTGGGACTTAATTCTTTGGGTTCACTAGGCTATGAGCATATGTCATCTTGATGCGCCTAAGTAGAGCACTTAACAATGAACATATGACTCTCATAGATAATGGTTGTACTTGCACCAGCACTTTACGCTTAGCTCTCAACGGATGAGGTGGTGAGGAGGCAGTTTCCTTTGGCTTGGGATAGCATATGAGGGTAGTACTTCTAGGCAGAACCTCTCTTCTTCTTATAGTGAAGGAAGTGCGTCTCAACTTGGTCTAGTGGTGATGAAGTCTAAAGACGGGGAGTTGTGGGTTGAAATAAAGCTTCAAAAGAGGGACAGTCTACTGGCTCAAGAGGAAAAACTCCTTATGTATATATGTTGCAGCATGTAGATATGTTGTACATATGCACATCAAAAAAAATGTGCGAAGAAAGAAAAACTCCAAAAAAGTGGTGGGTCGGATTGAAAATTTAATAATCCCACCGGAATATATATAGTCAAATAAAGCAAAGATTATGTTACACTTGACCATCTCATGAAGCTTGCAGCGGGAGACTCAGCTACACTGGTTAGAGCTTCCAGGGATACATGGCTACACTGGCCATGGTCCATTCTCTTCTTCCCCCTCTTCTTGAGCCGGTCATACTTGAACTTAGAAGGGAATACCCCACTCCTCAAGGAAAGAGTTGCTAGACCAAGGCATTAGAGTTACCAGGTTGAGGGAGGTTGTTTCTTTGTCATTTCTGAGGTGGGGAGCTACATATCACTTATACAGTACAAAGAAAGATTCATAGTCATTAGAGTTTGTGTATGTAGACTTGTTCTGATCTGGTTTATTGATGAGTCTTGACCATAGATTGGTGGAACTTAGATGCTGTTAAGTTTTAAACATAAGTCCAAATAAGGTTCCGACAAAGTATTAATCCAAAGGTCTGACTGAGCTCCATATTTCAATTTAATAAAGGAAAGTTTAATAAGCAACCTTGATGTCCTCTCTTTTTCTTTTTCTTTTTTCACTTCTTTTTCAAATAAGTGTTTGCTAAGGGACTAGCAAAAGTAAAGTATTGGGGGGTGATGAATCCCCATTCATCACTCTTTATTCCTTTATTTTAGCTGGAAATCTTGGCAAAATACCATGCAATTATTTGTAAATACAATAAATTAACAAAATGCATGCTTCATGTAAATAACTATAATTAGCATGTTTTTGCACAAAAATAAAGGGATAAAGGAATAAAGAAAAAAGAGGAAAATATTTAGAATAAATATTGAGTGACCCGAACCCAAGGGAGGGTCAATCATTGGCCTGACCGCAAAATAAAACAAGTAGAGAGAGATAGGGCCATTCTCCATCATACATATATTTCCCCCTTTATGTATATATCTTATTTTCATAAAATAAAAATAATTATGTGTTACTCGTAATGTTTATATATTTATAAAATTAAAATAAAAATAAGAAAAATAAAAATAAAACAAAAACAAATTCTCTCTTTTCCCCTTGTATATACCATGTATATATGTACCTATGTATATATGTACCTATACATATTTATTTTACCCTTGTAAATACATAACAAAAATTAAATAAAAATTATTTTGAATCCCATATTTTAAGTTGTAAATAAATAAAATATAAAATAGTGATAATTATGCAAAAATAAACAAATAAAAAAAATAAGAAATACATAGATCCATATACCTGTATATAATATAATACTATGTATATACATTAATTTATTTTTCAAAAAAATAAAAATCACAAAAAAATACTTTGAAAAATAATAAACATTTTTCATGTTGAAAATATTTTGAAATAAAATCATTTACTATTTTTATTCAATTTACAAATATTTAATAATTGCTGGATTCGGATTGGTCCACGAGGAATGTTGACCCCGATCAACTTCCCCCCTAGGACCACAAGCCCCGAGGATCTTGGCGCCAACCCGATTTCTCCGATTTTTCATGCCTCGATCCGCCACCCATTTCCTTAAACCTCGGGCCCCGATTATCCACGATACGTCCATGATCCACGCCCGACCTCCTTCCTGGGGATCCGTGCACCGATTTGCTCACCCGACTCCCATTTTCCCGGACCCCTACCAGTATATAGCTTCGCCTCCTTCCGCCATTTCACGCACCTTCAGACTCCGTCTTCGACTCCCAAGACCTCCACCTTCTAGCCTTGATCGACAGTGAGCCCCAGTGGGTGTTGCAGCGAGGAAGGAGACGGGTTTGCCCAGGTCCGGTGGACATCACCACCGCACTCTGCCATCAGCGAGCTTGAGCCTCTGGAGGCATCGCTCTATTGAGGCAAAGATCCCAGGAGGAAGCCAACCTCTCCCACAGACGACCTCGACCACCAGGTAGCCCTTTTTGCTTCTAACTTCGCAATAATTCCGAGATTTAGGTCTAGCACTACCGGCCTTCGTCGGTCGATTCCTGATCATCCGACTGCTCATTTCCCCATCCGACCATCCTATCACCTTCGTGAGACCTCTCTACACATTCTACACCTCTCTGATCATCCTGGTTCGCCCCGGAACCAGGACTTAGTCTCCTCCGTCGTCACCTCACCGGAGACCCACGCTCCGCTTCACCCATACACTCCCTTCACCCGCTAATGCGTCGAGGCAGTTTGCCCTCGACCCCTCTTGCTCCCTATGCAGGTATCGAAGCTTAAGAGCCTCATCTGGAGGCTTGATTGTTCATGCAGAGGAGCCCCAGGTACTCGTCGTCGTCGGGGACCCTCCACGTCCTCCCGGTCCCATTGGAGTACCCTAGCAGCTGCGAAATACCACGAGAGACGATTTGCCCATCTCAGCAGCACCAGAGGAAGACCATAACGCGTACGGTAGCCCGGCGAACCTCTTCGGGGAGTTGTTCTTCCAGGAGCTTCCTTCGCCGTTTGATCAGACCCTCGCTCCAGTTCAGATCTCCACCGTTCGTACGCGAGGGATGTCTGATTGTTAGATCCATCTGAGGATCCGATCCGAGCCGCAGATTACCGAAGAGGCATCCACGCATCTCGACCGTCCGATCATAGCTGGAGCGTCTGCCCGCCGTCGGATCTTAATAAAGGGGTAATGTCACTTAGGTCCCTCTTCTTTTCGCAATTATTTCTAATGTCACTTAGGCCCCTCTTCTTTTCGCAATTATAGTATAGTCCTATAAATATTTTATCTAGTTGTTTTTAATTAGGGTAAAGTGCATGTAGGAACCTGTGCTTGTTTTATTTGCATTTTAGTCCCTGTGTATGTGTTGCACCTGCATCGATACGTGATTTGAGGAATATTTGCATATTTTGTCCTCTAGTTTTGAGCTGTTATTGTTTATAGCTTTTTAATAGGAATGACAATTTAGTCCCTGTGAATGTGAATCACGTGCGTGTCTCGTGCAATTCTGGCCTTTTTGCAACTTTGACCCCAGATTTTTAATACATGTTATTGTTTGGCCCTGGAACTTAGTTTTTCTTGCACTTTGGTCCCTGTGTGTTGTGCCCTTTTTGTTGGTCGAATAAAATACCAAATAAACACTAAATTTGGTGAAATTTGGACACGTGGCTCTTGCCACTGTGTAAAAATTTCACTAATTTTTGGGGACATTTTTCTTACTGTTTGCTATTTTAAAAAATAAAAAACCCCTATTTTTGCTACTGTTAAAAATATAAAATCAACTAAAAATATTAGAAAACCCTCAAAAATTCTAAAAAAATTACTTACTTTTTGTTTTGTATTTTCTAGCTTTAGTCCAGTTATCACTTCATTTGGATTTATAAAACACATAAAAATTTTAAAATCCTAAAAACCTTATAAAAATTATCAAAATTCTATAAAATTAAAAAATGTAATTTTTGTTCCTGTAGCTTAGTTTTCATTTCTAGTTTCATATAAAATTGTCTCCAGATTTTTTATAGGCTATTTACCTATTTTTAAATAGCCTTTCAATTCTGGTTGCACATTAGTTCCTTGTTTTTACCTTTCTATAATTTTAGAAAATCAATTAAAAATCACAAAATTCTGAGAAAATTACCAAAAATACTTAAAAATATATAAAACACAAAAATAATTTTATTTTAATTTTCTGGCTTGTATTTGTGTGTTGAATAAATTGTTGTTTGAGTTCTTTTTAGCCTTCTTCCTCATTTTCTTCATAATTAAAAATATAAAAAAATTTAAAAATACATAAAATACATGAAAAACATTTTATTCATTTTGACTACTTCGTAGGTCACTTGGCCAACCCGTGCCCCTTGTGTTCGACCCTGGTCACTATACTAGGTTAAATAAATAGCGAGACCGCTATTCGGATTTTTGATTGATTACTTATATTTGGTGGTCTGATTTTCTTGATTGACTGAGCCTCATTATTCAGGTCACAATGACCCTTGATTGATTTTTACCTTAGCCCGATAGTGAGTGAATATATTTCGGTCAACAGTCATGTGACCAAGTCATGGAACCAAGCTATAGCAGTAACCAAGCTATTGTGGTAACTAAAGCACTATAGCAGTAACCAAACTTTGTCATGTACCAAAGCACTATAACATTATAGCAAGTAGCAACCAAAGCTAAAGCAGTAACCAAAGCACTAAGCTAAGTAGCAGTAGCTACAGTTAAGCAGTAACCAAAGTTATATCATGGAATGCAACATTATCAACTAAAGCAGTAACCAAAGCAACAACAATAACTGAAGTAGCAAGCAATATAGTAAGACATATCGAGGAACATTGAAACCCATAGAAGAAAAAGAAGCATATGAAGATCAAATCCAACAAAGCGGCATGAAAACCATAGCATGCAAGAATCGAACAAAAAAAACTTACGTGTAAAACTCGAACAAGAATGACTCACATATCAAGAGCAACTCCAACAAAGCCTAAATCCTAATCAGATATAACCACGTGATCTGGAAAATCAAGCATTGAAATGGAATAGAGCAAGCATGGCCGACAACTATAAAAATCGCAAGCAAGAGCAGAGGATCATGATTACCTTACACACCATGAATCCCACAGAAAGGAAGAGATGTGCACACAAACAACTAGGAGGAACAAATCACCAAGCACAACATGAGTCCGATCTGAAGGACTCCGTAATGGCCCCTTATAGGCCTTGCTAAGGGCGGAGGAAGCCCTAGATTACTCGTCTGATACCATTGTGGAGATGGAAACTCAAGGAAAGCCAAGGACGACATGCCTCTACAAAGAGGCTTTATTAAAGAGGAGGAGTGAAGGCATACCTTCCCCAACAACTCCATTCAACCTACAATCAAGCGATTCCAATTGCACATGGCAGAGATTCTCAAGGAAGGATGATCTTCAACAAAGCACTTGCAAGCATGACCAAGAAGGGGCCAAAGGAAGGGGACGGGCTTGGGGCGAGTCACGGGAGAAGCAGTTAGAGGGTCTGGTCACGGGGAGTGGGAGGAAGAGAAGTTGGTGGAATAGCATCACCCTCGCTATTCCACCAACAATAACTTCTCCATCGAGCATGAATGTCGAAGTTGAATAGTCGTACGTGTCACGACCCCAATTCTTGAGCCGTCATATCCTCCCATAACCGTATCTGGTTACTCAGCAATAACTTATTCAGCAATCCCAACTAACATTCAGAAACAGACTGCAAATAAAGAATATTCAGAAGAAAGTATTTCAACACTTTTCCATTCACAAAATAAAGTTCAGATGATACATTGTCCCACTATAACCATTTACATGTACACCAACTTGAAGGAAAAATACACAAAAGATTGCTAACTACCTTACAGAGAAGGGCTATTGTAGCGGGCTGGATGTCTGCTAAGGTCCTTGCCATGGCTCACCGACACCTGTTGGGTTTTCCATAAATCATAGGATAAAAATTAGCGAATGCTAAGTAACGAAGAAGAGAAAAGCAAACAAATTGTGTAATTTTGCAAAACATGTTGTCATTAAAAGTTATATTCCTTCTCATTAATTTAAGTCCTATTCCTTTCTATTCCACAAAAGGGATTAGTCCAGGGGAACCCCGCCATTCTTGGACTCCGAAGCTGTGGACACTTCGGGATTAGAGATTGTGTTGATCTTGGTAAGCTTATACCGCCGCACGTCGCTTCAACCAATCCTCCAATACTACCCTGACAATTTCCTTTCCTTTTATTAAACATGGTCTCAAACCCTCAGCCTGGAAAATAAATGAGCACACCATCCTCGAGGACTCGGTTGCTTAAAACCTCATGCTAACATTTAATCATATAACCTAGCGGCTTTAAATACATATTATCGTGACCCAGTCGCTATTGAACCACCCGTGCCTCCACATGGCACGACTACATCTTCCGTCGTTCAACCCGAAGATATTGGCTCCCGGTACCACGCGTTGCAAATCATTAATTTCATGTGCACTTATCATAACAGGGCAACCGTGTACTACCTAGGTAGGGAAACACCAATACGGGTTCCTTCCGACAAACCTACAGGTTGCATGCCTGACCTGTAGTTCTACTCCCAGTCATCCTTAACATGACACACTATCCTTTTCAGGATCCAACTCAAACCACATCAATTCCCATGATGTAATTATTTCGTTAAGTCTTCGATTTGCATAATCAACAACACTTAGTATAGACTCACATATATATTATTTATATGCATATATACTCATATTTATACCTATTTTAACTCCCAAACCCTAACTTTCCAAGCCACTGCATCAATTCTATGCTTAAACCTTATTTTAGTGGGAATCACAAAGCAACTCTTCAGACTTTTTCAAAAATAGCCAAAATTAGGGTTCTTCATAGTAAAGAACATAAAATCAAGAATTTCAATAATCTCGTATGAAAACCCAACAGTAAAGGAATGATTTCGTTACCTAATCGAGCCCTCTCTCGTGTATGCAAGGCTTTATTGTATTTCATTTATAGAAAGTCTGTTTTAAGGCTCCTGAAAAGATCGAATCTTATTTTCGTATCAGAAACGCTAAGAATGTGTCAAGAACGGGAAGAACGAACGAAGAACAGGCGAAGAACACGAAGAACATCAAGAATATATTTTCTCTTGAAATTTCAGCAGAGCTTCCCCTTATAAGGGGTGATATTTCTAGGAAAATTTCGGTAGAGTTTTCCCTTATATCAGGACATATTTCTCGGAAACTTTTGGCAGAGTTTCCCTTTATATCGGAATATATTTCAAAATAAAAACGAAAAGAGTTTCCTCTATAAAATCAATCGTGAGGAAAACAATAACAAAGCTAAAAGAATATACTCAAACAACAAGAGATGAAGAATCGGTAGATACCATGCATCTTAGGTGAGTGAATGTGTGACGAATCACAGGGTTCACTAACATGCATAACCGCACGCACCTAAGTAGGGTATTACACAGATTTCTCCATCAAAATAACTATGAAAGCATAATTGAAAGAATAGAAACGTAAGCGATGGAGAATCGGTAGACACCACACATCTTAGATGAGTGAATGTGTGACGAATCACAGGGTTCACTGACGTGCATAGCCGCCCGCACCTAAGTAGGGTGTTACACAGATTTCTCCTCGAACCACAACAGAAAACGAATCGGAAAGAAAGATGAATCAAGAACAAAGCTTAGAAGAGGATGAATTGAAATCCTAACTTACAAAATAAACTAAAAGAGGATTGTACCTTTCTCCTCCTCGTTCTCCCGGCAGCGCTTCGCAAGCGCTCCTCCTTCACCTCCCACTCCTCCTCCCGGCCTCTCGATCCTAGCCCTTAGAGTGGTGGTGGTAGTGGAAACCGTAGAGAATGAATGGGTAGGGGGTCTATTTATAGGTTCCAGAAAACCACTAACCATGGTTAGAAAACCATGATTTATACCTTAACCATGGTTTAGTGGCCCATAGTTTTGGTCCATGGTTTTGGCCAAGACTTATCCCAAACTTGGGGCTTAAGTTAGAACATTCTAGAGGATTCTAGATTCGCTAATGATGTTTAATTAACACTAATCGTGATTAACTTTCACAAATCACGATTTAACTTTCACGGCTTACGCTTATCTTTTGCTAACTATTGATTAGTATTTGCAAATGATCATTAGCAGTTTTCAATCCATCATTAGTTTCTTTAATCATGTTTAATTAGTCTTAATGACAATCATTATGGGTTAATGACATCTTAGCCTTCCTTACTTCTCTTTCTTCCGAAAATGATAACAATTCGAAATGAAGTCTGATTCACACGAAACAAATTCCGTTGGTTTTCTCTTGACGAGCCGGATCTTATTATATAGGATTCGAGATATGCCAAGTTCAAGGCTTTACAGTACGAAACCCAAACCCCTTGTTCTCCCATTTTCCAGAGGCTTATGCTCATACCAAACATGCCCTTAGTGTTGCATCATTGAAGAATCACATGGTAGGAGCATAATGCCAAAACACAAAAAATTGTGTTCCCCCGAGGCCTCAAGTTCGCTCCAAACGTATTGTTTTATTACTCTGAAAATGTCTAGATTGTTGCATTCTTTGTCTT
This sequence comes from Ottelia alismoides, assembly GCA_037367405.1. Classification (NCBI taxonomy): domain Eukaryota; kingdom Viridiplantae; phylum Streptophyta; class Magnoliopsida; order Alismatales; family Hydrocharitaceae; genus Ottelia; species Ottelia alismoides. The sequence goes on from JAZKJV010002156.1 coordinate 804,854, forward strand.
ATATTTTGTTTTGATTGAGAAGGAACATAATCTGATTATGTGTTGTAGGCTTATTTATCCTTGTACCAGTTGATGACATCCAAGGTTGTTATTTGCCGGTTCATTGATCATTATAGTGGTTAATGACTTTTAAGATGCAAGGTTAGAGGTATTATTATATACATTAGAATTTGTGTGTGTCTTTATAGGATCGAATCAGGTAGGGCAACTTCAAAAGAGGTCAATCCAATTACGAGATGATACTTTAGGTGTCTGTTGTCTTTCAAAAGTCATCTTACCCTTGTAAAATCATGAGATGATGTACTACAAAGTCCTTAACCTTCTATGATAAATATATAGATTAAGATGACCAATTTGGGTGATTGAAGTAGGGAATGAAATTTTGTTCTTGCATATCATGAGGTTTGTGGTTGTACTGGTTGCTAGCAGGATATAGGCACTATAGGCATGTATTGACCATGCACTACTCTTATATCATGTAATGTCCTATGTATTATAAAGCTGACTAATAAAATCAGACCAAATTGGGATGAAAAATGCAACTCTACTTTAATATGACTCATACCCAGCCCTCTCATCTTCGCTAACATGGATTTTCAATACTAAGCTATAACTGTTCTCACTTACAATCATGCACGCAAATGGGATACTTATCAATTGAAGCTCATTTTTAATAACCTTTTCCAAGGACAAAATGTAGAGGGCCCGCATCACATTGTATAAGCGGAAAAAATGAGGTGGGATACTTGACACATGAGTTATGGGTAGATGAGATCAACAATGACCCCGTCGAAGACGATCCGAGCATGAAATCAACCAGAAGCAATCAACCATGAAAAACACACACGATTTTATGTGGAAAAATCCCACTGATGTAGCCGGAAAAAAATCATGAGCAAAGAGAGGTTCCATTATTAGAGAAAACATGAGTACATATACAATAACCCTAGGAGGCAATGGCTCTCATGGAATGAGACTCTCTGATGACCCATACTTTGATCATACAATACATATATAGGAAATTGATAAATGGATCCTAATCGGATCAAAAATCAGCACCCATTAATCATGAGATCCATTTATGAAATGTACTCAAATCGCAATTAGGTCGATGCTTCAAGGCATATTTCTACAGACCCTCTCTATAAATCAGTACTATTGGGGAGGTCAAAATGGTTTGTAGAAGAATTCCATCTTATAGTTCTAATGTTCTAGATATCAAGGTCCAATTCATTAACTAGCCATGTGTATTTGTGTCTTTTCCATCGATTGTTGATTCTTACTCTTTTCTCCATCTCCCCTTCCTTAGATTATGGTTGGCTTGACCACAGACCTATTTGGCTTCTTCTATTGACGTATTTTTTTTTATAGAAGTTGAAGGTGCATCACGTTTCATTGGCTTTACTACTAATATGGCCTATGTGCTTTACTTCGAGCTCAGTGTTCTCCCCCGCCACCATCGATATTCAATATTTCGTAACCCACTAGGTGAGGGAGATAAAACATACAGAATCCCTAGACTCACGCGAGTTTGTTGGGGAAAATATCCCCCTTACTTGATGAGCTATGGTTGTCCTGATGGCCTTTAATTATAATAATATGAAGTTGATATCTAGCAGGAGAGTGAGAGATATTTCTAGAGGTGATTTTTGAATGTGAACAAGGGACCTCGTTGTATCCCTCTCCCTTTTTCTAACACTCAAGAACAAATAATGATTGGTTAAAATTTGTCATTTGATGTCAAATTTAAATACATGAGAATATTATTTGCTTTTTTTTATCTAGAGAAGATACCTAATCGGGATTAGATCTATAGGTTCTATACTTTATTATAGAGACCAAGTACTCTCTTACATATCATGAAATAAATTTAGAAATCTATTCCCACTTTGGAAGATGCATGAGCGAAAAAATTAACCTGTTAATGTTGGAAAACCAGAAAGATTCTTCTACTGTCTCATTTCTGAATCCCATGAAATTCGTAGGTATAGGAAGAAGCCGATGGGATAAGTTGAGGAATAGATGAAAAATACCTTATATTGACTTTTTGTTGGAACTTATAAGTTAAGAAGTTTTGATGTGATGCTACTACGAGTCTATAAGGTGAATGTTTGAGTTTCATATAGGAGTACAACTTATTTCGGGGTTTTTTTAATTGTTGTCGGAATAAGAAAAAAAAAAGACAAGTTTTTTTATGATACTTGACATGAGATGAATTATTATGTATAGATGATTGTCTTGACTTTTTTGTATATGTTATTCATTTGAATTAAAATTTGATCAATTAGCCTTAAATCATCTTTGCGATATTTAAATACATGTTCCTGTATAAATTTCAGTGTTTACTTGTAATTTACTGTTTCAGTTCATCACTCTTCAACAAAAAATCATTTTTGCGATATTCAAATACATGTTCCTGTTTGACAACAAGATATAAAAACAGAAAATTACGTAGCGATTATTAAGACGGTTTACAAATGCTGTTTAAAGGATGACATATCTACGGGGTTCCGAGCCAAACTGTATAATTGACCTGATAGTCTGCACCATCAACAGCAGTAACAGGATACATGACTGAAGATAATACTGTACAAGATCAAGCTTTTCCCTATATTCAAGCTGAGGAAAACCAAGTTACAAATGTTAATTACAGATAAAGTCATGCCATGATGACTTTTAAAAGCTAGTTCAGTCAGCAATACAGTATACAGTGAGGATAGAGATTCGGAGAGTATCAGAAATAGACGGTTCAAGCCAAGAAGCGCTCTAGTAAGCTTCCAAAGGAGAAACCAGGCTTAGCCGATCCATTTGGTTCTGGAGTCTTGTTAGAATTGCCAACTTTCCTGACATTGACCCTAACGGTATGGCCAATCTCTCTGCGAAGTGCTTCAATTGTCTTCATATCAACAGGATTCCCAGAGGAGTCCTTGACATAAAATACATTCATCGCTTGTCCTCCTAATGTTGATGCTCCTGCTCTTGCAACAGACAGGCCATGCTCACGAAGAACTCGTGTAACATCTGAAAGAAGGCCTACTCGATCCCTCCCGCTGACTTCCAGCCTTAGACCCTGCATATCGTTTCAACAGCAAACATAGAATCATTCATTATTTCAGATCAGGAGTCTGCCACTTTGAAAAGGAATGGAGATAGAATTAAGAGGGTCCTTAAGACAATCCCAGCTCTCCATAAGGAATGGGAAGAAAACAAATGCTCACAAGCTGGCAAGTTTGCATTATCACGTAAAGTAGGTGTGCTGCTGTTGAGCTGCGTTTGTTATGCAGGTTAATGAATCGTGGGTGATTGCCCATTTAACCTTGTGGGATTACAAATCTAACTCATACGCCTATTTCTTTTGTTAAGAAAGTGACAGGCAACCCTATCTGCATGTGAGCGCTAGAGCATCCCTTCCCATGATTTTTCCTTCCGATGAAGAGGGTTTTCCACGTAAATTCTTATTATGTTGTTTGATGGTGACTTTTTCTACATGATACCAGAACTTGATTGAAGTTGGGGACTTTCATGGAAGCCTTTATTGTACTTGGTATACATTAAGGGTATGCTTGTTATTTATTTTGTTGTTCAAGACTTCAACTTACTTATCAAGGTCTCTTAAACTAGTTGATTGATTTCTTCATTTTGGAACTTTTTCGATCATTCAAGAAAGTTCCATGGAAATTCATGGTTGGATTGCCCTTTACCGCCTCAGAGCGATCAGTTAATAGCAACTAATGGATCATCTTCACCTGCATGGCAACCTTTTGATTCGATGTATTCAACGTCACACTCCATTGATCATTTTGACCCACCAGACAAGTCTGTTTCTAATCATGATTGATCAGATTGCACTTCATGGTCGATCAGATATTTTGCCCATAGACTCTCATCTGATGCTTCTTTATCCCATCAGTTGTTCAATGTTGATCAATGATTCAGAGGGCTTCTGCTTCCAGACTTATCGACCACCTTCTTGAGTTTGATCGATCAATCTTTATTTCAGGTGGTGGTATAATCAACCGCAATTAGGTGCTTTTTTTTCTGCGATCAATCATCTGATTTGTTCATTATTTTCCATTCTTCATTGTTAACCAAAGATAAAGTTCGCCAAGCAGATTTCAAGGTACAGTTTAAGGATCTACAAGCTCACCTTAGCAAGATGAGCATCCGCGAGGAAGACTCTGGGAAGGCCATATTATTTTCTTCCAAGTATCGCTCAGAGGAAAATCAATAATAATACTATGGAAACTAGAAATAAAGAAATACACACAACATTAAGCGCATCAGAACATCATGTGCATGGTTTGATAGGATCAAGATGACTGCCATACTCCTTGAGAGAAACATCGAAATATACATGTTTGTAGACATATTTTTCAGATAGAAACTTGTGGTACAATGCCTATATCCATAAGATCTTGTTGAGAGATATTTTATCTTTCTCGTTTTTATGTTTTTCTTTTATTTCCGTCTTTATCATGTAATTTGCCCAACACGGTTCTCCTCCTGTATAAGATAACTCTAGGGCCTTAGCATAAATCAATTCATTCTTTCCCTCAACATGGTATCAGAGTGACAGCCGTAGATCGGAGCTCCGTAGATCGGAGCTCTCTTACTCCCAAACCCTAACCATACCCGCCTCTCATCACACCTGCCCCCACCGGACAGCCACGCCACCTCCACGCGGCCTCACGCGCCTCCATGTGCTGCCCAGTGCAGCCTCGCGAGGATCCGTGCACTGCCCAGTGCAGCCTCGCGAGAATCCGTGCACTGCCCAGTGCGGTCCCACGTGTTTTTGTGTGCAGCCCAACATGCTGCCGCATGGCCTGCACTGCATCGTGCGCCACCCAGCGCATTGCAGTCCCTAAAGATGCCTCCCAACATCCTTCCTCGATGCCACCGCACTTCAGGGGTCTCGCACACGCACGGGCGCCTGGGGACCAATACTCATGCCTTCCCTAGCATTGTATACCAGTTTCTCGACATCGGGGGACAGTTTGTGGTATGATTTTAGCCTGAAAAGGTGATTTCGAACCAATAAATCACCTCTCCAGCCCTAACTTGAACCAAGAATTGATGGGACGGTTGTGACATGAGTCTGCACACAATCGATTCACTATATGTCCGTGTAGACACATTTGCTCCAGTCTACAACCCACGTATTTGTCTATTATCGACACCATGTCAGAAAACAACGTTAATGTCCCATCCTCGGGTGCCTTCAAAGGTCAAGCGCCATTATCAAGATTGATGGGACTAACTACGAGTTGTAGGCCATGCAGTTCATGAACCTTATATAGTGCAACGGGAAGAAACACATTCTGACATAAAAGGAGCTGATTGACAAGACTGGGCCTAATGCCTCATTGGAGGCAAATGGCATGTACGTATGTGTATGGCCATCTGATACCATGTTTGTGGAGATAGCCAATGATATCTTCCATTAGCCCACAACCAAGCCGATGCGGGAAACCTTCTAGCCACATATGCTCAGGTGAGGAATGAGATGAAGATATTGCAGCTCCAGCACTATATCTTCACAGTCAAGCAAATGGTCGTCCTCTTCATACCCTATACGCATTTCGCAGGGGTATGTTCGAGAAGCTACACAACTTCATGCCTCGTACGGCAACACCAAAACAATAGAAAGCACACAATAACAACACCAAGGTTTGTGTATTTTTGGTAGCCCTTGATCATGAGTATGATGCCACACGACCCCAGTTACATTGTCAACCTCCTCTCAGACCTCATTAGTAATAGCCACATCTAACGATAGAGGAGGGTCTTCACAGTTCAGAGGATGAGGTCCAAGTGGTATAGGAACGAGTCGTTCATGATCCCCATCCCCGTGCACTTATTGTCACCGCTCAGGTCACTCTGAGGACATATGTTATTCCAAGAATGGATTTCTCGCATCTTCCCATGTTGTTGAGCATGTTGAGACACCTACACCTCTAGCCATTGCTTCTGATCAGAGATTCGATGAGTTAGTCTCCTGTCCGAAGGAGATCATGCCTCCCATTTATGGATCTTTTAGTGCCTCATCTGTCTCATCCAACTTTGCATCCTCTGCCTCAACAAGTACTTCAGTTATAGTTTATGCTCTTACTACTTGTCACATGGGAGAACTTCCGGAGTGGATCCGTAGAATCTGGAAATCCGACTGGCCTCTGAATCTGGAGAATCTGACAATTGGGCCTGTAGAACTCTATAAATACTCCCCCTTTCTCCCATACTTGTCGGAAAACAATGAATAGCGACCAAGTTGGGAGAAGACAATAAAATGGGGAAAACATGAACTTGCAGCTTTCGTCAAAAAAAAAATTTATTAGCCGCCTTGAATTTTTTTTTTTGAAAATTTTGTTTAAGATGTTTCACCTTCTTTTTTTCGTCTTTTCGAACATCCTCTCTCTCTTTCTTTTTGCACATTTTCCTTGGCTTTCCTTTCCTTTCCTTTTTTTAATAGCCAACTCTTCTCTCATTTTTTGTGATGAGTCGTTTCAACTTTTTTTTATATGGCTTTTGCAAAAAAATAACTTCGCCCCACTTGGGCCCACAACATATTTTTTTAATATCGCAGCTTCCCTTTTTTTCTTTTCCTCGTCATGTCTCTGCACTTCCCCCTTTTTTAATAAACAGGGCCTTCGGCATCCCTTCTTCAAGGGTTAGGGTTCCCAATTGGGAACCCATCCTTTCTGTGCTGTCGCCATAGGAGAAGAAAAGTTGTCTCGCCGCCTTGAGGGTGTGCGACTAGAGAAATGCGCAAGAGAGAGGCGTCGCTGAGCGGCGTTGCCGCTGACGAGGAGATGGCGCGAGGTGCGCCTGGACCTGCGACGAGGTGGTGGCCATCGCCACCTGGAAAGGTGTGCAGCGCCAAGGGGAAGGAGCTTCACCTCCTAAAGCGCGATGCACGTGGAGATGCTGCCACAGTGGACTCCAAGCAATTTTCTGCAGTGTGGTGGGGGTGAGACTTGGAAGAAGGATCGCCTGGATATTAGAGTTTCTACAACAAAACCCTAGAATGATGATTAGGGTTTAAAAAATAAACTCTAGAATACTTGGACAGATCTTGAACAAAATAATGATATTTGATAATCGAATCTTGAATAAATAAATAACGTAAAACTCCTCGAGAATCGTCCAGCTCTGATACCATGTTAGAAAATAGGAATGCGGAAGCCTATTAGAAATAAAGAAATAAAATTTAGAAGAACACACGGGATTTTACGTGCAACCCTACTCCCTAAGGAGCGAAATGAAACCACGGGAGAACGCCTCAGAAGGGTGATAGTCTATTGGTTTTCTCTCATTTGACTACATGGGTGTGGGGGTCTATATATAGCCCCCACTGAGTCTCCACATCTCCAAACTGGTAGACGTGGGACTAAAGACAGGATGGGGTAAATGGATCCAGGAGGGATCCATTTACTCTTCTCCCACATATATGACGCATATAACAAATACTTCAATACCTACAGAATATTCTTCATGCTTCTGATTTTTCAATGAATTTATTATATGTTAGTCAAATCACCAAGGATTCATATTGTCGTACCATCTTTCACTCATCTTCTCTTTAGTTTCAAGATATACTCATGGGTAAGGTGATTGGATGTGGCCGTGAACAAGGGTATCACTACAGACGGGTTTATCTCCATACGTCAGTCCTCTTCCAAACCCACTAGGTTAGTCTCTCGCTACATGTGGCATTTCAATTCGATCATCTTCCTCTGCAGAAGTTGTGTAGAGTTTTCCCTCGAATTCCTTCTAGATCTACCTTTCAGTGTGAGGCTTGCCAACTTTGGAAGCATCATCGACATAGTTATCGTGATCGTTAGAGTCGTAGCTCCTTACTTGAGTTAGTACATTTTGATATATGGGGTCCCAATTGCGTCCCTTACCATCAAGGGCACATGTTTTACCTTGTAGCTGTGGATGATTAATATAAGCTGTCATGGGTTTTTCAATTGAAAAAAATGAGGTTGGTCATGGTCATTCAATCATATATTTATGAAATAAAGAACATATTTCTGCTACAATTAAGTATGCTCACTCTGATAATTGCCTTGGAGTTTGTACTACTCAGTTATCTCATTTCTTCAAGTCTCATGGCATTATATAACAGACTTCTAGTTATCTCATTTCTTCAAGTCTCATGGCATTATATAACAGACTTCGCCCTACACTTCTCAGTAGAATAATGTTGCATAACGCAAACACCATCATCTTCTTGATGTAACCAAGGCTCTTCGCATTCAGAGTCGTGCTCCCCACTCCTTCTAGGGGGATGTTGTTCTTACTTCCTATTACATGGTAAACAAGATGTTGTCTTTTGTCCTTTTTCGATTGCATTTTCCGATAAGGATCTTTTCTCGCTGACACCTCGTGTCTTTGGTTTAGTGGTCTTTATTCATCATATGATCTCTAGTTGTGACAAGCTCCCTTCCAGAGCTATCAAGTGCATGTTTGTAGGATACTCTAAGACCCAAAAAGGGCATCATTGCTCCAATCCAGTTAGGTGGAAGTACTATGTTAGTGTTGATGTCACATTCTTTGAGTTGATTAAGTTCTTTACTTCTACAAGTAATAGGATGATTGCCTTCGAGTCAACAGAGGATGTACATGTACTACCTCCTCCTCCTCCGCCACCACCTCCTCTAGTGGTCCATCCTACCCCACCGCCTCCTCCTCCTCCTGTGGTCCCACCTACTCCACTCCACCACCTTCATTGTCACCACTTATTATGGTTGCTCCTCCGTCCCCACTACCTAGCACGTTGGCTGAGTTTTTGCCTCACTTTTACATTCACAAGCCCCCGCTATTCCCCCTACTCATAGGCCTTCCCAATCATCAAGTGCACCTTAGGATTATTCAGAGCACGTTGTTTCTATTGATGACACTGGTGATTTGCCCGAGCAACATATCACTATACAGGATGAGTAGGTGCCTTCTCACGAGGCTATTTTACACATTGAGGATGAAGTAGATGACCTTGATGTGCCTATTGCTCTACAAAAGTGGAGGCGTACATGTGCTATGTATATTGTCACTGTTAATGTCTCTTTGAGGTGTCTATCAGAGGATTTCAAGGGGTTAATGGGTCTTTTAGCCATAGAAACTCCATAAACATACTAGGAGGCTTTATGAGATAGTCAGGAGCATCTTTCTTAGAGGAGATGATCGCGTTACAGTCACGTGGACCACAGAACATTGTTAAATATCCTACATGAGCATCTGTGGTGGGATGCAAGTGGGTGTTCATGGTGAAAAAACTGTGCAGATGGTAGTGTTGATCACTACAAGGCAAGGCTTGTGGCTCGTGGGTTCACCAAGACGTATGGGGTGGACCACTAGGGATACCTTCTCTCCCGTGGCTTGTCATTGTACATTGTGGATCCTTCTCTCAGTTACAATGATCATTGACCTTGTCTCAGCTAGATGTGAAGAATGCATTTCTATATAATGACCTGCAAGAGAGTCTACATGCAACAATCACTTGGATTGGCTGCTGAGGGGGAGTGTCATATGGTTTGCAAACTTCATAAGGTTATCTATGGCTTATGCAGAGTCCCAGAGCATGTTTTCAGAAGCTCTTAGCGAGGCCCAAGGTGGCGGCGCGCACGAGAGGTTTGAGGTGAGGATTAGGGTTAGGGTTTCGATACAGGAGCTCTGGTCTAGGACCGCCGCTCTAATACCATGTTGGGAAAATAAAAAGAGAGATCGTTTATTCCTTGAGACCTAGGCTCTCTTATATAGGGAGAGACCTATGAGCAAATTTCACAAAGTAAACAGAGAGAAAAGGAAACAGATAAAAAGATACATAAACATGAAATATATCTTTACATTAATTATTTGCAAAATATTTATTTTCTTTTAAATTAATTAATTATTGTTGCAATTTTTTGCAACAAAAATCTCAACCATTGATTTAAACTAGGAGTGCATCTCCACCATCCAATATAGAACAAAAGAAAGGGCGAACCTAGTCTTTTCTTCTATACACATACAATTGCAAGAGCAATAATCTCTTTCTCTCTTTCAGACACGATCAAGAGTCTCCATCTCTCAAACACTAGTGGTCATCCACTTTAGGGTTGTTGAGAGTGTCGTGGTCGTCGCAATATCGTTGTCTGCCGGATCAACCACTCGTGGATCTCAATCTTCTTCAATGCTCCTTGCTTGTGAAGAAGGATTCGTATTTCGTGAGATGAAATCAAGAGATTCCAAACTCAGATCATCAACTTGAATTGTGGGAGCTTAATGTGTCATCTATGTGCCTGCAAGTACTTCTACGTCGTATCGGACTTGAGAAAGGAGAATATCTTACTTTAGAGATTAGCGGTCGCAAACACGCTTCAAGAGGTAATCCTAATTGTAGAGATATATGTTATTCTCGTATGTACCATTTCGCATTTTCTTTTTCCCGTTGGACTCTTGATGTATTTTACCCATAGGCTACTCTCCTATATAAGAGAGCCTAGGGCGTATGGAATAAACAAGTTTCTCATTTTTCCCAACAAGGTATCAGAGCGACGATCATAGACTGGAGTTCTCGATCCAAAACCCTAACCCTAGACCCCTTCCACCTCCAAGCCTCATGTGCCACCGTCGGGCCCTCCGTGCACCGTGCGCCGCCGCCGCCTAGGTCTTTGTACGCTTGCGCCTTGTCATCCGCCTAGGCACGCTTAGGCTCCATATGCATGGGCCCTGTCCTCCGTACGCGCCTCTAACGCACGTTGTTATCATGCAACCCATCACGCGTCGACTCTTGCGCGTCGCCTTTCAAGGCCCTTCCCAGCGCCATGGCTTCTTGGCGCTCCTGAGGCTGCGACTTGGCCTCGTGGTTCTTGCCTAGTGCATCATGCCTAGGACGTGACCGTGTTGGCAAGGAAACCGTCGACCGCTCTAGGGTTCGGCCAACCCTAGGGCATCTTCATTAGCAAGGAAACCGTTAACCGCGTACTAACGTCAATGGGTTTGGTTGCTTTAGTCTACATATGCAACCAAACCTGTGAATGCCAGTGTAGACGATCATATTCTCAGTTTACAACCCTAGTCTTCTATTCTCATCATGTCAGAAAGCAAGACAGATATTCCATCTACAGGCACCTTCAGAGGTCCTGCGCCTATTGTAAAGATGGACGGGTCGAACTACGAACTATGGGCCATGCAATTCATGAGTATGATGAAGTCGACCGGTAAGAAGCACATTCTTACTGAGGAAGAGCTTGCTGAGAAGATAGGGGTCAATGCTCATGGGAGGCAGAGGATTCATATGCCAAAGTCTAGCTATCCGGAACATTAGCAATTGAGATTACTAACGATATTCTCCATCAGCCCACTGCCAAAGCAATGTGGGACATTCTAGCTGCCACCTATTCACAGGAAAAGAATGAGACGAAGATTCTGCAACTCCAGCATGACATCTTTACAATCAAGCAGAATGGACGGCCTCTACACTCATTGTACACGTCTTTACGTGGAATGTTTGAGAAGCTTTACAGCTTCATGCCTCTCACAGCCACTCCAGAGCAACAGAAGACCTATCGGAATGCCACTATGGTGGGTGTATTCCTGGCTGCCCTTGATGCAGGTACGAGGCAGGACGTTCCCAGATCTTGGCGGATTCCACTATTCCTCCTATGGAGGAAGCCTTTCACAGGATGAGTCGTATTACTGTTCCTTCGTCTACTGCAAATCAGACCGCCTCAGCCATGGCAGCAAATCGAGGTCATGGGGGTCATCATCAATTCCATGGCCGTGGACCTCGGAGCAGAGGAGGTTGTGTTCAGCCATCATGCACATTTTGCCACTAATCTGGGCATACCGAAGACATGCTATTCCAAACATGGATTTCCTGCTTCTGCACGAGTCGCTGAACAGATTGAGCCTCTATCTGCTTTATCTATGGATCAGCGCTTTGATGATCTTGTAGCCCGTCTGAGGGGCATTATTTCTCCATCCGGTCCTGTTGCATCAGCACCTACTTCTGATAGTCACTCCAACATTGCTGCTTCTGCATCCACCAGTACCTCAGGTAGCAGTAGCACTTATGCATTCACTAGCAGCAGTGGATCAGATACTTTAGAGTGGATTATGGACTTTGGTGCCACACATCATCTGTGTGGTGATCAAGGTCTGCTTACAAGCTATCGACAGGTTCCTCCAGGCTGTACTGTGGTTCTTGCTAATGGGACGCATTCCTCGATTACTGATCAGAAGGAGATTAGCCTGAACCCATCTATGCATCTCAAGAACATGTTGCGTGCGCCTGATTTTTCGATGAATTTGTTGTCCATTAGCCAACTCACAAAGGATTTACATTGTCGGGCAATTTTTAATCCATCTTCTCTCATTTTTCAGGACATCCTTATGGGCAACGTGATTGGGCGTGGCTATGAGCAAGGCGGCCTCTATCGTCTTAGTCGGACCCCTTATGCCGGAGCCTCCTCTCTACCTGCCGGATCCATCTTCCCATTATTGTGGCACTTGCGCTTTGGACATCCACCGCTTCAGAAATTGTGTCATGTGTTACCCCAGGTTTCACCTCACACGTCCATCCAATGTGAGGCTTGTCAGTTGGGAAAGCACCATCGCTCTATCTTTCCCAGTCGTCAGTGTCGGAGTAGTACCTCCAAGTTTGAGTTGTTTCATGTCGATATCTGGGGTCCTAGTCGTGTTCCTGATCATTAGAGACACATATTTTATATGGTTATTGTGAATGATTCTCTTGTGTGTCGTGGGCCTTTCTGTTAAAGAATAAATCTGAAGCGGGGAATATTATCAATAATTTCATCAATGAAGTTCGTAATATTTTTTCTGCATCTGTAAAAATTGTGAGAAGTGATAATGCCTTGGAATTTTGTACTCATACTCTCTCCAATTATTTTTCATCTCAAGGGATTATCCACCAAACCTCATGTGCATATACTTCTCAAAAAAATGGGGTTGCCGAAAGGAAACATCGTCATTTACTTGATGTCACGAGGTCGCTTCTCATACAGAGTCATGCCCCTCATTCTTTCTGGGGCGATGCTGTTCTTACGGCATGTTATCTTATTAATCGTATGCCCTCGTCTGTCTTAGGTGAGAAGATTCCCTTCTCTCTTGTTTTTCCTAACAAAGAATTGTTCTCCCTCACCCCTCGTGTGTTTGCTCGGTTGCCTTTGTCCATCAGTTGTCTACAGGGATTGTCAAGCTCTCTCCTAGGGCTGTCAAGTGTGTTTTCGTCGGGTACTCCAAAACACAGAAGGGGTACAAGTGTTATGATCCATTACGCAAGAGGTATCTCGTTAGTGCTGATGTTACCTTTTTCGAGTCTGTTATGTACTTCATATCTACAGGTGATCAGTTGTGATCCTTTGGTACTACTGAAGCTATATACATGCCATCACCACCATCACTTGCATCATCACCACTACCATCTCCACCGCCACCATCCCCGACACCTCCTGTCACTGTTCCTGTTTCCCCATTGCCATTCCATTATACCCGTAAGCTTGCTTCTACTCATGGTCACCGCTCACCATCTAGCTCGCCTGAGGTATGTTCTGAGAATATTATTAATATTGATGGATCTGATGATTTGCCTGAGCAGAATGTGTTACAGAGGCCAGATGAGGAGGCAGGTGATTTGGATCTACCTATTGCTCTTTGGAAGCAGAAGCGCAGTTGCACACCATATCCTATAGCATCTATTGTGTCTTTTAATCGCTTAACTGGAGATTTCAAGAGATTTGCCATTGCACTATCGGCGGTGGATATTCCACGGAATTACTAAGATGCGTTGAAGGATAGTCGATGGTGTTTAGCCATGGAAGAAGAAATGGATGCTCTTCAGTCAAGAGGCACCTGGAGCCTTGTTACTGCACCTACTAATGTGTCTACAGTGAGCTGCAAGTGGGTCTTTAGAGTTAAGCAGAATGCAGATGGAAGCATCGAAAGATACAAGACACGCCTGGTTGCTCGTGGCTTTACACAAACATATGGGGTGGATTATCTTGATACATTCTCGCATGTTGCTCGTCATTCCACCCTACAGATCCTCCTCTCTGTTGTGGTTCCTCGTGATTAGCCACTATACCAATTAGATGTGAAGAATGCATTCTTATACGGTGACTTACAGGAGGAAGTCTACATGCAACAACCACACGATTTTGCTGTTGAGGGGGAGTGTTCTAAGGTGTGTAGACTTCATAAGGCTATCTATGGCCTTAAGCAGAGCCCCAGAGCTTGGTTCCAGAAGCTCTCAGACCTGTTTGAGAAACATGGGTACAAACGTTCCAATGCAGATCATTCCTTATTCGTACAGAAGACACCCAGAGGTATTATTGCAATTATGGTGTATGTAGATGATATCTTGATTACATGTGATGATGAACAAGGAATTCACAGGGCGAAAGAAATGCTGGGTCGTGAATTTGTCACCAAGGATCTTGGAGTTCTTAGATATTTTCTGGGACTGGAATTCATCAGAAACCCTTATGGCCTAGTAATGACCCAGAGGAAATATGTCACTGACCTGTTGAGTGAAACATGAATGCTTGGTTGCCGACCTTCTACTACTCCCATGGATCCCAATATGAATTTATATGATGACGACTCTGATGAGGTGGATAGGAGAAGATACAGAGAACTGGCGAGCAATCTTCTCTATGTTACTATTACCAGACCCGTTATCACCTTTGCTGTGAGTCGGGTGAGCCAGTTCATGGAGCAACCACGTCGAGTACATATAGATGCTATACATATGATACTCAGGTACCTTAAGTCATCTCCAGGGGCAGGTTTGTTGTTTAAGAAAGACAAGGAGATTATCATCACAGCATGTGCAGATGCAGATTATGCAGGATGTCCTAAGGATAGGAAGTCTACCACTGGATTTGTTGTGTATGTCGGAGACTCTCTAGTCTCATGGAGAAGCAAGAAGCAAATAGTTGTAGCAAGATCTAGTGCTGAGTCTGAATATAGGGCTATGGCCCAGGTCAGTACAGAAATGATGTGGGTGAAGGCTGTGCTTATATATATATATATATATAAGTCCTGCTTCCTATGGCTCTGGAATGTGACAATCAAGTTGCTCTATTCATTGCAAATAATCCAGCATTTCATGAACGAACCAAGCACATTGAAGTTGATTGCCACTTCATACAAGATATGATTCAGAAAGGGTTTACTTCTACATCCCATGTTAGCTCAGGGGACTAAACTGCAGACATCTTCACCGAGTCATTACTTCGAGGGTCGTTCCAGAAGTGTTAGTCCAAGCTGAGCATGATTGACATATATGCTCCACCTTGAGGGGGAGTGTAGAGATATATGTTATTCTCGTCTATACCATTTCGCATTTTCTTTTTCCCGTTGGACTCTTGATGTATTTTACCCATAGGCTACTCTTCTATATAATTGCTTGTTTGTGATCTTAATGAAACAATTAGAGAAGCGTTCTCGAATCATGTGGTTTCATCTTTTTAAAATTTTTAAATTCCATTGCCCGTAGCAACTACCATAACTAGTTGCCCTAGATCGTATTCGATACGATCTACATGCTTCCGTGATGCACTAAGGCCCAACCCCTATCCTTCAGAAGGGGCCTTCTCCCATCAGATAGTGTCCCACCAATATCTCGAGCGGTGCCCCACTTCTTGTCAGCCACTCTGTGAGCGTCACCATTTCATGTTATGCCTACCATTCCAGGACCTCCTTGTGGGCGGCAGGTGCTCCAGCCATCCCCCAACCCTATGCGATGGTATCCTGAGATGAGATGGATGGGTTTCTCCCATTAGATACTAGCAGAAGAAAGGCTTGAGACTTTTCTCTTGGGCTTCAAAGGTTGTTGCTTCTTTTATTAAATTTCCTTTGATTGAAGTCCAATGAGCCATGTATTACTTTCGAGAGAGAGAGAGAGGGAGATGCTATTGGATTCAAATAGGGGGAAGAAAGAGCAGCAAGGAGAGTGAGGGGTTATATCAAGGCACAATTAGGTTGCATCGTAAAAAAGAGGCTCTATAGGATACAACAAAAAAGGGAGAGAAAAATCGAGAAAAAAAGAAAAGAGAACGGCTTATAAAAAGAAGGGAAAAAGCTTAAAAAAGGAGGTTGATTTGTGCCAAAAGAGAGAGCATTAAAAAAGGAAAAATGATGGAAAAATGAACGAAGTTTTTGTTTAACTCCTCTTCATTTGTTCTCTCCACTCGATCGAGTACCCTCCAGTTTTCGACAAGTATGAGAGAAAGGAAAGCAAGAGAGTACATGAGACGTTTATTCCACATCCCCGCGGGTATTATCTACGTTCGGCAGAGATTCTACTCAGAGACCAACTCAATGCAGGCAATGCAAACTCCAACGGTTGTAAACAATACAAGATCCTTCTGAAGTTCCCAAGAGAGAGAACCCACTTTATAGTCCCAATTAGAGCAACCTGCATTCAAAGACCTACGTAAGGAAGTTCCCGCATCATGAAGAATTAGGCATTTGGCAATTAATTCCCCATATGCTATGACACCACACCCCCATATATTTCAACAACATAGATATTTATTACAGAGGTCAAACCTTTAGTTCATCCACACCAACATAGCATGCGAAGCACTGTCCTCGGCAGAAACTAACAGAATATGCGTTGAGTCATTATTAAGAGCGCACACGGATTGGATAAAATTCATAATCCAACAGATTTGTTGTTATTGGATTGGATTTACCTTTCTAATGAAACTGATCGGATTATAATTTTTGAAATCCATTAAACTATAGATTGGATCGGATCAATCATCAAAATCCATTTCGATAGGATCCGTGAATATGTTGATACTATATATATAGAGAGAGACATGCATATACACATGCATATATACCCACATACATACTTACACATAAATATATATATAAATACATATCGAGAAAGGATGGGGAGTATGCACCAAGAAACACAACCATTGGATTCATATTCATCAAACGGTCCCTTTAAACAATGTTTCCCTATGCAACAAACTAGATCTTACACAAATTCCCTAAAAATGTGGACTCTTTGATAACTTTTGCTTTTTCATTTCTATTTTTACAAGTAAAGACTTGTGTTGTAAAAAAGTGTGTTGGCTCACTGCTAAAATTTATATCATTTGTTTAAATAAAATTAAATTTGTCCGCTGCATAAAGTTAAATCTGATTCAAATAAATGATATATTTATTTTCTTTTAGGCATAACAATACAATTGGTTGTGGAAACTTATCCCTACACGCCAAATCTATATATCTCATCTCATGTTTCTATCATTTCATGTATGTTTGAATATTCAAACTCAATTCTATATATTTAAATGTAGCAATAGAAGATATCCTCTCTTACTATCTAGTGATCAACACTTGAATAGTTAATGTCATCCTCGAATTTCTCTCCATTTGTTTTCAACTAGTAAAAGTATGTCTTATGCTAAGTATATCCATGTTTTAAAGGAATGGTTGAGGAATGTGTGATCTATTACGTTTCAACATTAAAATACATTTGAGATATACTTTAGGATTTGCTTCATTAATTGAGGGCTACTATGCTACAGACATCTGGGTACACTATTAAAGAGAAATTTGTAAGTATTAAAACACGATCCAATCTGTAATCTGATGGATTGGATATAATTGGATTTGCATACTTGATGCATACTTGATGGATTGGATCACAACAACAACAAAGCCTTTTCCCACAATTAAGTAGGGTTGGCTACATGGATTCTTCACCTCCATTCATATTTATCTTGGGTCAATTCCGGGCTTATATCCACAAAACTAAGATCCCTTCGTATGGTCTCTTTCCAACACTTCTTTGGCCGACCTCGCCCTCTCTTAGCCGACTCAACATCCCAACACTCGCATCTCCTAATTGGTGCATCAGCTGATCTTCTTTGCAAATGTCCAAACCATCTTAAGAGGTTTTCTCGCATCTTATCCTCGATTGGAGCTACACCAACTTTCTTTCTGATTGCATCATTCCGAATCCGATCTTTACGTGTGTGTGTGTCCACACACCCACCTTAGCTTTTTCATTTCTGCTACATCCATTCTCTGCCCATGTCTATGGTTCACAGGCCAACATTCAGATCCATAAAGCATAGCAAGTCTCACGGCTGCTTTGTAAAATTTTCCTTTAATTTTTAAAGGAAATTTCTTATCATAGAGAACAGTAGAGGCTCCTCTCCACTTTAACCAGCCTGTATTTATTCTATTAGTAACATCTCCATCAATTTCCCCATCATGTTGCATAATAGATCCCAGATATCTAAAGGAATCTCTCTTCTGAATGTTATACCAATCTTCACCTCCATTCCTTCACAATTGCTTCCATCAAAGGTGCACTCCATATATTCCGTCTTAGCCCTACTTATATGAAATCCTTTAGTCTCCAACTCATGTCTCCAGACCTCAAGCTTCTCATTTACTCCATCTCTAGTCTCGTCAATTAACACAATATCACCTTGATGTATTGGATTGAATGAAAAAAAGTGAAAGCCTGTAAAAGTTGGATAGGACATAAACGAATCTATGATCTGATCCAAACCGATCCATGTGCAACCCTAATTGTTATTGGTCCATGGTGTCATGTATTCAGCGAGTGAGTTCGTGCCTTCTTATTGTTTGTCTAGGCTGAGTATTGCATGCCCCAACTTGAGGGGGTGTGTTGGAGAATGACATAGGTGGGTAGTTGGACATTTTTGGGATCCAATCATCAACCATGAGATTAGTCAGAATTCGCGATTTGAGATATTCTCCCGAGGTTTCATCCCGCTCCCCTTATAGAATAGGGTTCCACACAAAATCTTTCGTGTTCTTCGTATTTATCATGCTTGATCTGATTATGGATTCCGCATCATATTTTTCCACGATGTCTAATATCCTATGTATAGGAAAAATACCACTTTACCAAAATAGCACTTTTAGGTATCTTCTAGATAATTATGAAGTTAAAATCATTGTTTGCACCATGTTTTCATTTCTTCATTTTATTCAATTCCAAAATAATTTTCAAAAATACCCAAAAAATATTTTAGGATTTATATTATTCTAATACCAAACATTTTTCCTAATTTTTGTATTGTGGTTTGAGCCTTAAAAAATTGCCAAAGTACTTATATAGGCATTACATATAAGATTCATTACACATCATCTCCATTTTGCATCCTTATTTTGCATCGCATTACATTTGCATTCTCATTTTGCATAAAAAAATTACATCCTTTAAAACATACCCACATTTTTGCCCCGAATCGATATTGGACTTACCCAAGAAAATACAAATTGACCATATTGCTTAATTGAATTATTATTTTGTGGTTTTGACTGCGAGTTTTTATCACCTGCTACAATTAAATTGACAAATTTAAGAGTGGAAAGTGTCTTCATTGTCATGTATAGCCTCTTGATGTGTATGTGGGATCATAATAGCTAACAATCACACTACAAACTTCCTGAAACCCTCTAATAGATGCTCTAGTAACACAGAACCTGCGAGGGTACGTAACACATGTACATCTCCTCTTCCAAAGTCTCATAAGCTGGTCAAGATCTTCTAGCTGATCTACCTCATTTACTATGATAACCTAAGGAGTTGCACTCCCATTTTGTAAAGTCTCCTGTAAGGAGTTGCACTCCCATTTTGTAAAGTCTCCTGCTGCCAAAAATATTAACAGTGCCATCAATGGAAATCAAATGTTTAAGAGTTACCTGGGCGTGGTGGATGATGGGAAAAACACATGAGCACGGGGTCTAGTAATCGGCCTGTAAATGCACATGAGGCAAATTTTGAACGAAGGAGGCACTGTAGGAGCTGGAAGTGATGGAGGATGTGGCATATAAACCTCATCATTAGACTCAACTTTGTACTTTGTACTAAGCCTTCTCCCATTATAAGTAGGGTCGGCTACATGAATTCTTGCTCAAATCCATGTTGAAAGATTCGACTATTTTTTACGCTGGTCGTCGACTACCTAATGCAACCCCTGCAAGAAGGGGATTTGAACCCTGATCTTTTGTGTGGTAACCTACTATAATGCCACTAGACCATTAAGTTACAAAGTATTCATGAGATATGTTATGCTCTAGGGATCAAAATGTTGGTTCACACCATAGACACGTGCAAAGAATGACAGTAGCAGAAATGGAAATGCTAAGGTTGACGTGTGGTCAAACATGAAAAGATCAGATGGGGAATGATGCTATCATAAGGAAAGTTGATGTAGCTCCGATAGAGGATAAGATGAAAGAAAACTATTAAAATTGTTTGGCATTTGTAAAGGAGGTCAGATGATGCACCAACTAAAAGATGCGTAATTTGGGATGTTGAGTCGGTTAAGAGAGGGCGAGGAAGGTCCAAGAAATTTTGAAATGAGACTATCCAAAGGGATCTTAGTTATTTGGATTTATGCCCAAGAATGGCTTAAGATAGATATAAATGGAGGCAAAAAAATTTATGCAACCGACCCCACTTAATTGTGGGAAAAGGCTTTTTTTGTTATTATTGTTATTGTATTCGTTGATATATATCTCGACTCATATAATGAGTCTGTTCTGATTGGATAGGATCCAATCCACACGCTTTAGCGATGTGCAAGGCATGATCACATCCCTTTAGCACCACCGTCGTTGGGCAAATTGCACGCGAGCCATGTAGGGTCTGCAAATGCGCATATAAGCCTACTTTTCAGCTTTATTATCAATTTTAAAAAATGAAATTTAGTCCCAATAATGAATGTTTAATGTTTTAAGAATCTTTATCATCATACTCAAAAGAACTAAAATAGTCATCATGTGAGAAAATACTTAATAGACTCAAAATGTAATGTCAGCACTGACACAATACTTATGTCTACCATAATCAAAGCACATGCACCCTTTTTGATATGGGAATAGCCAACAAAGGTGCATTTGACAGATCTGGGGGATAGATTGTCATGTTCAAGAATCAAGTGATGGACAAAGGACACAACCAAAGATGCGAGGTTGTAAAAAGATGTCCTTGTCAGAAAATGCAACCGAAAAAGGAAAATTTTCTTTAAACACAGAGGACAGCATATTCTTAATAATGTATCGTAGTGAGGGCAACACCTCCCAAGAATAAGAAGCATGATTCTGTATCAAAAGAGTACGGGCAATATCTATTAGAGGACAGTGTTTGCACTCGGTAACATCGCTCTACTGTGAAGTGTAGGCACACAAAGTTTCTTTATTTCAATGAGATAGCTGACCAATACCAAATTCCAAGACACTTAAAGAACTGAGATAGCTGACCAATACAAAATTGCAAAGCATTGTCAAAGCAAACATACTTAAAAGTAGCAAAAAAAGATTCTTTATTTCAATAAAAGTTTGCACAATAGGGCCAACCTTAAACTTATTTTTCAATAGAAAGATCCAAGTAAGTCTGGAAAAATCATCAACAATGAAAAGATAAAACATATGCCCCTGGTGATCAGGAACACAATTAAGATCCAAAATGTTAAATTGCAACAACTCAATTAAAGAAGTACTACTACGACTCTAACAATTGAGAAAACTGCCACGATGATGCTTCCCAAGATGGCAAGCATCACATTAAAAACTAGATTGTGGTGAGATTTGAGGGAGGACTCTACACAGCTTTTGTAGAGTAAGATGACCAAACCGAAGGTGTCACAAGGAGAGATTAATCAAGTAGGAATGGAAGATCTCCAAACATAAGGAAATTGGACTAATCTGTAGAGACCCCTTTGCTTACGGCCACATCCTATCACCCTGCTCGTAAGTAATATCTTGAAATACAAGATAAGATGGGTCAAAATGGCGCGACAATTCATATCATTGGTAATCTCACCGATTTACAATAAATTCATAGAAGGTACATATAGTACATTTTGCATATGCAAGAAAGGCATCAATTGAATCTCTCCATGTCATGTAATATGAGAATGTCTTCCATCAGCAAAGACTCCATATCGGCCAAGACGAACGGTATCATAAGATGTGAACTATTCTCAATCAATGCAAAGATGATGAGATGTTCTAGAGTCCATGATCTATTCTGAAATATCGACATAGTGACATGGGGTAAGGGCATAATTTGTACCTGAGGTATTGGCAGAGGCATCAATGTCATAGGAGAACTAGTAGAACCGATGGAGGGACCCATAATTTTCCTTAGATTAGAGACAAGATCATCATACTTCTCATTAGTAGGAGTTGTAGTGGGCTCAAACTGCTCAGCAGCATGACCAGATGCATAGTGACCATGTTTTTGATAGTATGTATCCATAGAGTGTCTTATATGATTACGGTATATGCATTGCGGGCGAGTTCGCCCACTTCCTCTACTATAGATACCACGTCGTCTAAACATTGTTGAACCTCCTCCATCGTTGAGGCATGCATAGGAAAGGAAGTCAAAGTAGTAGCTGTAGGGGCAATGTGATCCTACTTAGTTTGATGTAATCCTCCACCATACGAGGTATAAAAGCGACGATAAGAAGCTGGCTACGAGCAACATCATACTGGGGATCAATAGTTTCAAGAAACATGCCCACCATTGTGGCGTTTCTATATATCATATGTTACTCAGTACTCGTATTCAAAGGCATGAGGCTATGGAGCTTCTCAAACATGCACCTCATCTAAGAGTAGAATGCATTGAGGGGGAGACAACCCTACTTCGTTGAGAAGATGTGATATTGAAGCTGGAGGATCTCTGTCTCATTCTTCGCTTGGGAATGTGGCGACAAGAATGTCCTACATCGCATTTGTTGTAGGCTCTTATAGACTATTATTCGTTGTCTCTGTTGTAAGAGCACCAGAGAGCCAAATACGTGTTCATGCGTAGTCTTTGTTGTGAAAAATGATCAAATTACATTCCAAAGAACCCTAGGACTCTCTTATATAAAGGAGAAGCCCATGGGTAAATTACATAAGACAGAAGAAATAAATGTAAATATAGAAAAGTCCAAAGACATAATAATATATCTGCACTCCCCCTCAAAATGGAGAATAGATGTTGATCATGCTCAGCTTGGATGTACACTTCTGAAAGGGTCCTTTAAGTAGGGCCTTGGTAAAAATGTATGTAGTTTGTTTCCCTGAGCTTACATGGGAAGTAGAAATAAAGCCTTTATGAATCATGTCCCGTGTATAATGGTAATCCACTTCAATATGTTTAGTTCTCCCATGAAAAGCAGGATTATTTGCAATGAATCATGCTGCCTGATTATCACACTGCAATTGCATAAGAAGTGGTGCATTAATATATAAGTAATCTAAAACATCTCAGACCCACATCATATATGTGCTCCCTTGTACCATAGCTCTATATTCTGATTCGGCACTAAACTTGGCAACCACGATTTGCTTCTTGCTCGTTAGGACAATAAAGAGACGCTATCAAATAAGCAAAGCTTGAGGTAGACTTCTTGTCTTTTGGACATCATGTGTAGTATGCATCTACGCAAGATGTGATAGTGGGGGATGTCCCTTTTCTGAATAACAATCCTGCACATGGAGATGACTCAAGTACCTCAAGATCATATGAACGACATCCATATGTACCTGTTTGGGTTGTCTCATTAATTAACTGACCCAACTAACATCAAATGAGATGTCTGGCCTAGTGATGGTAACATAAAGTAGCTTTCCCACCATCTATGTATCTTCTCATGTCTACCTCCTATGTAGTCCTACACATCATCTCTTGTAAAAATGATATCATCAACATCATCCTCGTACAACCTCATGCTCAGAACCATATGGCAGGTCGGCACACAATCATGCATGTTTCACCTGGAATCTTTGTAACATATTTTCTTTGGGTCATAATAAGGTCTTGTTGATTTCTGGAAAACTTTAGCCTCGGAAAGTACTGTAGAGTGCCAAGATCCTTTGTGACAAACCGTTGACCAAGAAATTCTTTTGCCTTTTTGATCTCCTACACATCATCTCTTGTAAAAATGATATCATCAACATAGACCATAGTAACGACCGTACCCCTGTGAGTCTTCTGAAGAAGCAATGAATGGCTGCATTTGATCTCCTGAATCCATGGTTCTTAATCAAGTCCGAGAGCTTCTGGAACCAGGCCCTTGGACTCTGCTTAAAGCCATAGATGCTCATGTGAAGTTTACAAACCTGCTGACACCCCCCCCCCCCCTCAACAGCGAACCCCAGGGGCTGTTGTACGAAGACTTCTTCCTAGAGATCACTATAAACAAATGCATCTTTGACATCAAGCTGAAATAAAGGCCAATCATGTACCACAACTACAGTAAGGAGAACTCGAAGTGTGGAGTGGCGAGCAACCAGGGCGAATGTGTCCAGATAGTATGCCCCATAGGTTTGAGTGAACCCAGTACAACTAATCTGGCCTTGTAACGATCAATACTTCCAACGGCGTGGTGCTTGATAGTAAACACCCACTTGCAACTGATAATAGAAACTCCAAAAGGAGTAGGGACAACCCTAGGTGCCACGCAACTGTAGCGTGGCCATCTCCTCTTCCATGGCAAGACGCCACCAACTATCTCTCAAGGCCTCCTTGTAAGTCCGTGAAATCTCCACGACGGATAGACCAACTGCAAACCTCCTGAAATCCACTTACATGCGATCGAAAGAAATAAGGGAGGCGAGAGGATACGATGCACGTGTACGCCTCTGCTTCTGAAGTGTATTAGGTACATCCATGTCAATGGGGATCTTCTCAATCTGCATGCCAGCTTCCCGCAAAGGTTCCTGCTCAGACACATCTCCATATCCATTAGCAAGGTTGCAGAAAGCGGCAGTCGGTACTCAGTCGACGAGGTCACTGACTAAGGATTAATCGACAGTCGGGAGACTAATCGTATTTAGTCGGTCATTAGTCGGTTTTGAATTTTGTAATTATTTTAAATAATATAAATCAATTTTTATACACATATTGTTATATATTTACATTGACTTATACATTTTCTATACTATCATAATGAAATAAAAGAAACAACTATCTTTAAATATAACATTAAGCATATTAGAATAAGTTTTCCTTTAAAAAACAAAAACTAAAAAATTAAAAAATCTCTATGTAAAAGTCGGCCTTGTAGTCAGCCGACTAGGCTGATTAGTCAGCCGACTTTTACAACAAAGACCATTAGTAGAAACAATGTACTCAGAACAAACCTAAGGTGTGTTGGATGATGGGAGCATAAGCCGAGTGACAAGTATAGAAACATGGCAAGGGTAGAGCACAGGTAGTGTTGTGGGGCTAGGGTTTTGGTGGGGTATGAGAGCTCCGACCTAGGACCAACCACTCTGATACCATGTTGGGAAAAAACATCAAATTATATTCCAAAGAACTCTAGAGCTCTCTTATATAGAGGAGAAGCACATGGGTAAATTACATAAGATAGAAGAAATAAATGTAAATATAAAAAAAGTCCAAAGACATCATACTATCTCTACAATCTTCCTTCCACAAAGTGTTAGCCACATTCTTGTTAACCGACTCAGGTTACATCAGGTTATATTCTTTGTTGTTGTCTCCATGATACTCATAAATTGCATTGTCTACAGTTCATAGTTGGTCCCGTCCATCTTGATGATGAGAGTTGGACCTTTGAAGACCCCAAAGGAGGATATATCGACCTTGTTCTTTGCCATGACGAATGAAGGAGATCAAGAATGACATGACTTGGAGATAGAGTGGCCTGATTTTATTTACATAATCATGTAGGGAACAAGTTGTGTGCAGACTCAGAATACAACCTTTCCCATCATTTGTCAGCGTGCTAGGGCGGTCATATTAGTTTTAAACGAACAAATCCAACTTGAATTGCACCAAAAACAAGGAAAGAAATCCCCAAGACAAGTTACAGAGAGATCAGGTGGGTACACTGAGGTCGAGGTGGACCTGTGTGGTTCCCAAGGTGAGCTTGCACACCCATGCGGTGGCCTTGGGGTGTCGATGATAGGCCTGTTGTAGTAATGGGCACCACGCGTTGCACCAACAACTACATTGGGGTGTTCAGCGAGAGCAAGGGGGTTGTTAGGCCGGTGCACAACCTTGAGGTGACGGAGGAGTCGTGTGTGGTTCCCGAGGAACCCTACTCCATAAGGAGAGGGATGAAACCATAGAAGAAGGCCTCAAATGGCCGGATATTCTATTCGAATTTCTTATTGAGTACATGGGGTGTGTGGCTTCTTATATAACACCATAGACAGACCAAAGTCCCACAATTATAGATGTGGGACTAAACATGAGTGGGTGGTGATTGAATCCTGGAGAGATCCAATTACCACTCTTTACATTCTCCAACACTCACCCTCAAGCTGGAGCTGAAAAAGCCGTAGCTTGAAACAAAAAGAAAAAGTATACAACACGTCTTCACACGATACATCACGAGAAGAATGTCTCTGGTGTTGGTAGAAGACCTCGCTCGAGGAAGGATCTGCAACTTTCAGGTCACGGGAACATATCTCTGCCATGCCTGTAGAGTTCCAGATCATCGGAACGCATCTCTGTCGTGCTTAGAGAAGAGTCGCAATAGGAGAAATCCAATGCAGAGTACTAGTTGGCCGTAAAAGAAGTATACACCCTGACAAAGAAGTTGATGCTAGGTGAATACGGTTGAACATAATATCAGTCTGGAGTGTCAGTCTGTCAGTCACGGTCGGGTAGTTTACATCCTGAAAATCCATCTCTGACTTCCTCTACGTCCCATACTTGATAGAATAAAAAACTTGGAACATCAAGTTGGGAGAAACAAAACTTGCCCTTTTTTGTTTTTCTTCATCTCTTTTTTTGCACAAAATAAATCCGTTCAACATTTTATCGATTTTTTTCTCTCGATTATTTTTCCTCTTTTTTTCCAAATCCCTTTTTTTAAAGCATACGGTTTTTTTTTGTAAGCACCCTTTTTAACAACTTGGCCCAAATAGGACCGAAAATGTAGCAACCCAATTGGGCTTACTCTTTCTTCCTTCTCTTTCTCTTTTTTTGTTTTCATAAAATTCATACGACCCAATTTGGGCCTAAAGAATGCGGCAAAATTTTTTTATTTAGGGTTTCCTTTGAGAGAAATCCCTTCCAGGGTTTTCCTGCAAGATTGTCGCCGCCTATGGGAGGGGAGTGGCAACATCGCCTGCTGGAGAAGGAGGTGGCGCTGCCCCACCTCGCACCGTCTGCGGCCTTCAAAGGAGGGAGAGATGAGCACCACTTGGGGAGGAGAGGTGGGCAACACCGTCTGTGCTCGATGGATTGAGCCACCTGCAAGAGGTTGTTCCCACGATGGGGCTTTGTCGGTGCCACCTGGGAGTAGTTCGCACCGATGGAAGTGTGTGCGGCACTGTAGGAGGTTTCATTGCTGGGAGCTCAAGGATGCCTTCAAGATCTCGAAGGAGTGGTGGGATGTGCCGCAAGGAGAGGAGGTAGGCTCCATCTGGAGCTGGAGAAGGGTGTCATGGCAGAGAACCGTTTAGAGGAGAACTGCGAGAGGGAGGTGCCACACTAAGAAGATGGGGTCGTCAGACTGGAGATGCTCATGCGCCGAGATGCCATAAGCCCCCCCCCCTTCGCATGCAGAGTAGCTAGAGCATTGAGGCGATGCTGCTTGGATGGTGGACGTAGTGTTGCCTCGAGGAACACATGCATGTATGGAGGAACCGTTTGCATGGAGGTGTTGTGCGCCTACTATTTCTGCTGGAGATCAGAAATGATGTCGAGGTAGCTGACTTCGCTTAATCAAATATAGGGTTTCCTGAGTGAACGCAAGAAAAACCGAATAAGATCTTCGAATATTCATAAGCATGATCATAATCTTTGATTCGAAAGAATATGAATAATAATCGAACTCAAAAAATCAAAATCGAATCTCTCAAGAATCGACTTGCTCTGATACCATGTTAAAAATAAGAAATACAAAAGCGAATAGATAAACAGAGCAATAAAATAAAGAAATATGGAACTTGGACGCTCAAGATTTTACGTGGAACCCTACTCCCTAAGGAGCGGGATGAAACCACGGGAGAAGGCCTCAAAAGGTCAGATATTCTATTTGAATTTCTCATTGAGTACAGGGGGTGTGGGGCTTCTTATATAGCCCCATAGATAGACCGGAGTCCCACAGTTAGTAGATGTGGGACTAAACATGAGTGGATGGTAATTGGATCCTGAAGAGATTCAATTAGTACTCTATTACATTCTCCAACAAAAAGAATGTGTAGTCATCAAGGACTCGCATTTTTTACAGTGGAATGATGTAGCAGTAGCACCTCATTTATGATTCAACAAGCTGAGTAGACTGGATCCATGACCTGACAAATGTGTTAATGCATTTTGAGAACAATACTCGTCATTTTTCACGTCGAACTCTTCTTCCTTCATAATATGATGGATCCTTTCCATGTGCATCCAACCACATAAAGGAACTTTATGCCCACAATTAATAGTTTGTCCCGTCAAACTTAATGACTGACACAAAATAGGGGTCTCCATCTCCCCAGACTTCATCTAGAAGGAGAATCTGGTAAAAATAATCAGATCATGGAAAGACAAACTAACACATCAGATGTGTGATATTGGTGTACGTATGCCTAGTGTTTGTAGTGATGTACCCATGTTGAGGTGGTGGAAAGTCTAGGCCGTGTTGTGCCAGAACGATGCTGGCGTTGGTGACCAAGACGAATGGTGGAAGCCGATAATGACAAGGACCAGAACCTGGTGGTGGTAGAAGAGGAAGGAGTCAATGGGGTGGGAATTTGGTGGAGGGAGAAGGATGCTTATTTGGGTGGGATGTTTAACCATTGATTTAGGACCATTATGATACCATGTTAAAGACTTGATTATAATGAGAGGTATACCTCCTCCATATATAAGAGGGAAGATGGTGGTCAAAATGTTACATAAGCGATGCTAGACTAATCAATGAAGAAGAAAATGAAATACCTAACAAAACTATCTAATAGAGAGCAGCGATGCTAGACTAATCAATGAAGAAGAAAATGAAATACCTAACAAAACTATCTAATAGAGAGCATGTTGGGATTGATACACCACTTCATCAGAGAGATGATAGAGCCGAAGGAGCTTGTGCTACCATTAATAAAACTAAAGGAAAAATTGATGTCTTCACCAAGGGGCTTCACACAACAAATTTTGAGAAGAATGTGGCCAACCTAGGCATGTTTAACTCTATGCCTAGCTCTAGAAGATGGCAGGGGCATCCCCTTTCTTTTGTTAAGAAAGTGAAGACACCCCTAGCCATTAGCATTCCCTCTCATGTTTTTTCCCTTCCATTGAGAAGGGTGTTCCATGTAAATGCCTACACTCATGTGTTGCTTGATTGCGATCATTTCTTTAGTTACTGTTGGGAAAAACGATAGATCTATATTTCATGATAACCCTAGGCTCTCTTATATAGGGGAGAGACCTAAGGGTAAATTACATAAGATAGACAAAGAAAACTATAAATAACAGAAACAATATATGAAGAACAGAAATATCTCTACACTCCCCCTCAAGTTGGAGCATAGATATCGATCATGCTCAACTTGGATGAGCATTTCTGAAATGATGCCCTGAGTAATGCCTTGGTGAAAATGTCAGTTGTTTGTTCTCTTGAATTGACATGAGTGGTATGAATCAGACCCTTCTGGATCATATCTCTGGTAAAGTGGCAATCCTCCTCAATGTGTTTGGTTCGTTCATGGAAAGCTGGATTGTTTGCAATAAACAAGGCTGCCTGATTATCACACTGTAGTTGCATGGGGAGTGGTACATCGATGTGCAAATCCATAAGCACCGCTCTTACCCACATCATTTCTGTGCTTGCTTGAGCCCTGTATTCAGATTCGACGCTTGACCTGGCCACCACTGTCTGTTTCTTGCTTTTCCAAGAAACCATAAAACTTCCCACAAACACAGCAAACCTCGATGTGGACTTTCTGTCCTTTAGGCATCCTGCATAATCTGCATCAGCACACGCAGATACTAAAAGAGATGCTCCCTTTTTAAATAATAATCCTGCACCTGGAGAAGACTTCAAATATCTCAAAATCATATATATAGCATCCATATGAACCTGTCGAGGTTGCTCCATGAATTGACTCACCCGACTTACTGCAAAGGCAATATCGGGTCTCGTAATAGTAATGTAAAGTAGTTTTCCCACCATTTCTCTATATCTCCTTTTATCGATCTCCACTGTATCATCATCATACAGCTTCATGCTAGGGTCCATTGGGGTACTGGATGGCCGACACCCCGCCATACTTGTCTCAATGAGCATGTCCGTGACATATTTCCTTTGGGTCATTACAAGACCCTGAGCATTCTTTGCAAATTCAAGCCCCAAGAAATACCTTAGAGTACCAAGGTCTTTGGTAACAAAGTGATGACCCAGAAAAATCTTTTGCCATCTTCACTCCCTGGTCATCATCTCCTGTAACAAGGATGTCATCTACATATGCCATAATGACTATAGTACCTCTAGTTGTCTTCTGCACAAAGAGTGAGTGGTCCAAGTTTGACCTCTTGAAACCTTCTTTCTCAATTAGATCTGACAACTTCTGAAACCACGCCCTCGGGCTTTGTTTAAGGCCATATATTACCTTATGAAGTCTACAAACCCGCTGACACTCCCCCTCAGCAGTAAACCCAGGTGGCTGTTGCATGTAGACTTCCTCCTGTAGATCACCATATAAAAAGGCATTTTTAACATCCAACTGAAACAAGGGCCAATCACGTACCACAACCACTGTAAGAAGTATACGGAGGGTAGAATGTCGAGCAACTAGAGAAAAAGTATCCAAGTAATCCACGCCATACGTCTGCGTGAACCCCCTTGCTACCAACCTGGCCTTGTACCGATCTAGAGAACCATCTGCATGATACTTGACAGTGAAGACCCATTTGCAGCTGACAATGGACGTACATGGGGGTGGAGAAACCAAGGTCCAAGTACCACGCGATCTTAGGGCAGCCATCTCTTCTTCCATCGCTAAACACCGGCTGCTATCCTTCAAGGCATCCTGATAATTCCGTGGAATTTCTACAGTAGATAGCGGAGCTGCAAACCTCTGAAAACCGCTTGTCAGTCTGTAGAGAGAGAGACCTGTGAGGCAATAGGATAGGAAGCACATGACCGCTTCTGCTTCCGAAGTGCAACAGGTAAATCCAGATCTGCAGATGTGTCCTGTATACTGGAAGTATCCCCCTGTAATAATATGTTGCACAGATATATCGTCAGACCCATCACTAGAACAATGTATATCAGAACCAACTTGAGGCGCAGTGATGGATAGATGTGTGCCAGGAGCAGAGACAGTCCGACGAGTGTAGAATTTAGGAAACGGTGGTATAATGGTAGGTGGTGGTGGGGGTGGAGGTGGTGGTATAGGTGAAGATGGTACTACTGGTGGTGAACACAAAGGAGGAGGAGGCACAAAGATTTCTTCATCAGAATTGGACAAGACCAACCGTTCACTCGTAGAAGAGAAATACATTAGCGATTTAAAGAAGGTGACATCGGCACTAATATAATATTTTCGACGCAACGGGTCATAACACCAATATCCCTTTTGAGTCCGTGAGTAACCAATAAAGACACACTTAACAGCTCTAGGGGAGAGCTTGTCAAGACCTGGAGTTAACTGATGAACAAAGACCACGCAACCAAACGCCCTAGGAGGTAGAGAGAATAATTCTTTTTCAGGGAAGACAAAAGAGAATGGAGTTTTCTCACCCAAGACGATCGATGGCATGCGATTGACCAAGTAGCATGCAGTAAGAACTGCATCACCCCAGAAAGAATGTGGGGCACGGCTTTGAATCAGGAGAGTGCGGGTGACATCAAGCAAGTGGCGATGTTTCCTTTCTGCAACACCATTCTGTTGGGACGTGTAAGCACAAGATGTTTGGTGTATAATACCACGGAATGAGAAGAAATGAGACAAGGCACGAGTACAAAATTCCAAAGCGTTATCAGTTCTCAAAGTTTTAATAGACACTGAGAAAATATTTTGTACTTCATTGATAAAACTTTTGATTACATCCCCAGCTTCAGATTTATTTTTCAATAGAAAAACCCAAGACATACGAGAAAAATCATCCACAGCAACAAGATAATAACGGTGTCCCTGGTGATCTGGAACACGACTAGGACCCCATATGTCAACATGAAACAAATCAAAAGGGGAGCCACTGCTCCGACTCGGACGACTAGGGAAAACAGAGCGATGATGTTTTCCCAACTGACACGCCTCGCATTGAAAGGATGCTCCTGGTGAAATCTGAGGCAATACACGACAAAGCTTCTGAAGTGGGAGATGACCAAACCGCAGGTCCCAGGTGTAGGGAGAAACAGAGCCTGACTCAGAAGAAGAAACACCAGCAAATGATCCCTGGTCAAGACGATACAAACCACCTTGCTCACGGCCACATCCAATCACTTTGCCCGTAAGAATGTCCTGAAATACAAGAGACAAAGGGTCAAAAATAGCTCGACAATTCAAATCTTTTGTAATCTGACTAATGGATAACAGGTTCATAGAGAAATCAGGTGCATATAACACATTCTTCAGATGCATAGAGGGTGTCAATGTAACCTCCCCCGGTCCTGTAATTGGGGAATGCGTCCCATCTACAATCACAACTGTTCTACCAGATCTAATCTGTCTGTAAGACGTAAGCTGATTCCGGTACCACATAAGTGATGGGTAGCACCAGAATCCATAACCCAGTCAGAAATCACAGAACCATGACATGACGTGGTAGCAAAAGTACTACCTAAGGTACTGGGAGTGGCAAAAGTACTCGTAGACGCAGAGGCAGCAACATCGGAATGACTTCCAGGTAAAGTGGTGGAAACAGGAGACATAATATCGCTCAGCCTAGCAACAAGATCATCAAACCTCTTATCAGATGGTGGGGTAGCCTGAGACTCAGCATGTTCTACAACTCGAGCTGAAGCAGGAAAACCATGCTTAGAATAGCATGTTTCCTCGGTGTGCCCTGGACGACGACAATACGTGCATGGATGACGAATACGTCCCCCTCTGCCACAGGGTCTACGCCCACGAGAAAAGGAAGAGCCTCCTCGACCTCTGGAGGCTGCCATGGCTGAGGAAGTCTGGCTAGGAACTGTAGATGGAACTGTAATCCGACTGAGTCTGCAGAACGCTTCCTCCATTGGAGGAATAGTAGCATCTGCCAAGATCTGAGAGTGCGCCGCATCGTATTCCGAGTCTAGCGCAGCAAGGAAAACACCGACCATAGTAGCATTCCTCTACGTCTTCTGCTGTTCCGAAGTCGCAGTCAGGGGTATGAAACTATGAAGTTTCTCAAACATCCCTCGTAGGGATGTATACAAAGAGTGGAGAGGACAACCATTCTGCTTCACTGTAAATATATCATGTTGTAATTGGAGAATCTTCGTCTCGTTCCTTGCTTGAGAATATGTGGCCGTAAGAATGTCACACATCGCCTTCGTCGTAGGTTGATGTAACACATCATTGGCGATCTCAGTTGTTAATGTGCCAGAAAGCCATACTTTAGCGTAAGCATCGTTTGCCTCCCAAGAGGCATGTACTCCAGTCTTCTCGAACGGTTCTTCGGTAAGAATGTGTTTCTTACCACTCGACTTTATGAGACTCAGGAACTTCATAGCCCAGAGCTCGTAATTAGTCCCGTCCATTTTCACAATAGGCGTCGGACCTCTGAAGGCGCCAGTGGAGGGAACATCAACCTTTCTTTCTAACATGATATCGTTGGAGGAAGATAACCAAACAATAACTTGTAGAAACAAATGTCTACACATACAAGACTGGATTTGGTTGTGCATGTATACTCAAACCGCAACCAAATCCATCAGACAAACAAGGGCGTGCGCGCCTAGGGCAGAATAAAGCAGGCCAAAGGCCGTTGGTTGCGCAGGCCGCATGCGACGAGAGGGGCTCCGCGGCGACACAGGAGAGGTCCCGCGACGAGGGGGGATCCTGCGACGGTGAGAGGGATCCCGTGGCGGCGCAGGTGGCTCACGACGCCGATAGGGTATTGGCAGCGCGGGAGAGGAGGAGAGAGAGGAGGGGGGGCCGACGGTAGGGTTAGGGCACAAGAGCTCCGGTCTAGGACCGCCGCTCTGATACCATGTTGGGAAAAACGATAGATCTATATTTCATGATAACCTTAGGCTCTCTTATATAGGGAAGAGACCTAAGGGTAAATTACATAAGATAGACAAAGAAAACTAAAAATAACAGAAACAGTATATGAAGAACAGAAAAATATCTCTACATTTACAAATAGCAATTGGAGTGCAGTATATAAGCAGAGAAAATATCAAATAACTGTGGTTTTTAATTTAAAAAAAGAAACATCAAGTCGATTAAAAATGAACATTAATGGAATGCCTCTTGATTAGATTGCTGAGAAAGAAAATCTTGTTGAACACAAATAGGAGAGATAAAAACACGATGACAAATAATATGATTGGGCACTTGTATGTTGTAGAGATTATATTATGTTATGAGGGATTGTTCTATATTTCCTATTTATATAACGTGCGTCTATGTAATTTACCCAAGGGTTTTCTCTCTATATAAGAGACCCGAGGGCTCTATGGAATAACACATCAGAGTTTCAATCTACATGCCAACCATCCAGCACGCCTCAGGTATGTACTGATGTTATCACTAATGATGGGTTAGATAATGCACCGATGCAGGAGCCTTTACTACAGGAGAAGGAGCCGCCAATCACCACACTGATAGATGATCTTGATCGGCCTATTACTCAACGAAAGCAGAGAAGAACATGTGCCTCATATCCTCTTGCCTCCCAGGTCTCGTTTCATCGTCTCAATGGGGATTTCCAGAAGTTTGCAGCTGCTGTCTCATCCGTTGACATTCCACGGACCTATCAAGAAGCCATGAAGATTGATTGCTGGTGCCTAGCTATGGAGGAGGAGATGCGTGCCTTACATTCTAGAGGGACTTGGTCTCTAGTACCCATTCCTACTGGTGCATCCGTGGTGAGCTGCAAGTGGGTGTTTACGGTGAAATTTCATGCAGATGGACGTCTCGACAGATACAAGGCCAGACTTGTTGCACGTGGATTTACCCAAACTTATGGGGTAGATTATATGGATACGTTTTCACCGGTGGCTCGACACTCTACTCTTCGTATCCTACTATCGGTTGCTGTGGTACGTAACTGGCCCATTTTTCAGCTTGATGTCAAGAATGCTTTCTTGTATGGTGACCTACAGGAGGAAGTCTACATGCAGCAGCCACCAGGGTTTGCTGCTGAGGGGGAGATAAGGCTATCTATGGCCTCAAGCAGAGTCCCCGAGCCTGGTTCCAGAAGCTTTCCCAGCTAATTGAACGACAGGGGTTCAGAAGATCAAATGCGGACCATTCACTGTTCATCCAGAAGACCCCTAGAGGTACAGTTGTTGTCATGATATATGTTGATGACATCTTGGTTACAGGAGATGATGCTCAGGGAATTGAGATAATCAAATCCCTGTTGGGAAGCCAGTTTATTACGAAGGATCTGGGCACGATACGATATTTTCTGGGGATAGAGTTTGCAAGAAATGCACAAGGGATGGTAATGACTCAAAGAAAATATGTCACAGACTTGCTAGGTGAAACTGGAATGACTGGATGTAGACCGTCAAGCACACCTATGGACCCAAGCATGAAGCTGTACGATGATGATACCGAAGAGGTGGACAAAAGAAGGTACAGAGAGATGGTGGGTAAGCTCCTATACATTACTATAACTCGACCGGATATTGCATTTGCAGTAAACCAGGAGTCAATTTGTGGAGCAGCCTAGGCAAGTTCATATGGATGCCTTGTACATGATATTGAGATATCTGAAGTCCTCCCCAGGCACAGGGTTGCTATTCAGGAAAGATACAGATCTGTCTATTTTAGCTTGTGCAGATGCAGACTATGCAGGATGTCCAAGAGATCGTAAATCTACTTCTGGATTTGCTATCTTCATAGGAAGCTCTTTAGTTTCTTGGAAAAGCAAGAAACAGACTGTTGTGGCGAGATCCAGTGCTGAATCCGAGTACAGAGCCATGGCACAAGCAAGCGCAGAAATGATGTGGGTTAAAGCAGTCTTAGAAGATTTGAATGTAGATGTCTCCTTGCCTATGAATCTCCAATGTGACAATCAGGCAGCATTGTTTATTGCCAATAATCCGGCCTTCCATGAGAGGACAAAGCACATCGAGGTGGATTGTCATTATACTAGAGACATGATTCAGAAGGGCTTCATTTCTACTTCTCATGTCAGTTCAGAGGACCAGACTGCTGATATATTCACCAAGCCATTGCTCAGAGGACCTTTCCAGAGATGTTCTTCCAAGCTGAGCATGATAGATATCTATGCTCCATCTTGAGGGGGAGTATAGAGATTATATTATGTTATGAGGGATTGTTCTGTATTTCCTATTTATATAACGTGCGTCTATGTAATTTACCCAAGGATTTTCTCTCTATATAAGAGACCCGAGGGCTCTATGGAATAACACATCAGAGTTTCAATTACTCTAACATATGTTATACAATATATAGTAGACAATAACAGAGAAGGAACTGTTTGAAGAGCACATAGCAAATAAGTTCACATTAGATTATCATCCATCTATAATCAGCAAACTCCTCACCTTAATCATGCTCAATCAGGAACACCCATTTCCTAAAGCAACTGAAAGATTCGGTAGAAGGGATCTACAATTAAATCATCTTCAATGAACCTAATAAAAAGACATCTAAGGGACAGCCTATTTCCCCAGTGTCTTCATTTTGGCATAATCACTAATAGACTGTTTTTCTGCTCAGTGAAATAATGCGGTAATGGAGATAAGAGAGGCCAAAGTGTATTTGCCGTTGAATCTCAAGCAGAATGAAATGCATACCTCTGATACCCTTCGCAGTATTGCAGCTTCAAGACATTTGATAACCTTTTCTTTGTCAGAATCCGAGTCCAGAATCAAGCCATCCCCATGCCGTATATAAAATTCCTGAAAATTTGAAGCTTACATATTCAAGATATATGCATGGAGGTAGAGAAAAAGGGATTCTGCATCTTCGAGGTCAGATGTATTGCATGTGTCAAATTACATGCTTAGTAATCATACACAAATGAAAGGAAAGGCACAAATAGGAAAGAGAAAATTACGATGAAACAATCTAGGGAACATTCTGAGGACAAAATGCAAATTGACAGGCACACAGGATAATTGTGAACGTACCTGCATAGCATAAGGTCCTTCTGAAGAAACAGCAGCATGGAAAACAGAATACTGCATATCTGTGAGAGTGCAAACAATGTCAAAAAGCAATTTTGACCTATCTTTGCATCGAACGGTTACTACAGAATATCCTTTATCTTGACAATAATCAATGGTTACAACTGGTTTGAATATATCTGCATCCTTTTCTTCAAAGTCCGCATTATTTTCATAGTCCTTGTCAGCAAACATAAGCTGATGGAGGCGGCGATCTGCATGGGTGGATCGAACAGAAAAGGTTGTATGTGCTTCCTTGGTATCATTTCCACACCCGCGCAAGACATTGCGAAGTTGCTCTTCCATCAATGATAATCGAGCTGGGTCGTCTACAGCACTAGAAGTGTCCCCATCATTGACGTAAAGGATACAAGCAACACGCATTTTGTGAGTCCATACCTCAGCACCTAATACATTACAATGGAGACTGCTCAATACAGCAAATATCTCCGAAATAAGACCTGGTCGATCAGTGCCAATGAGCTCTATAGCTGTGTGATCACCAATGGACTGCAATTCAACTGCCTTGGCCGACCAACTACTAGAACTTGCACCTTGAACCTTTCTCTTTGGGCTGAGAGCCTACATAACAGAACTCCATAAGAAAAATGGTGTTTCTTAATTCCAAAACTCAAGCATATAGATGGCAGAATGTAGAGGATCAATGATTCATTGTTGGAGTTAAACATGAATGATTTTTTTCCCAAAGAGAATTTTAGCAATGAAAATATTCATTGAAAAACATAGCACTGAGAATTCTTAGCCCATTGCCTACAAACAAGACTTTGATGCATTTTGCAATACATTAACGCAGTTTATGGCATTTAAAAAAAATAGACATGCAATGGATGACTAAAAAGTTGCATTATAATATCTAACTGTGAAAACATATTAAGATAGAAATAAAAAGAAAATAAATTGTCTGAATGAACCCAAGACACCTTATCACATGAAGATGCAGTATAATGTATATTATTACTCATAGAAGCACTAGAAAAGGAATCTATCCTCTTCAATCTATCCATAATATCGAATGAAAACAATGAAGCAAAGTTAGTATTCCCAACATCACTAGAAAAAGG
This sequence comes from Ottelia alismoides, assembly GCA_037367405.1. NCBI lineage: Eukaryota > Viridiplantae > Streptophyta > Magnoliopsida > Alismatales > Hydrocharitaceae > Ottelia > Ottelia alismoides. The sequence goes on from JAZKJV010002156.1 coordinate 843,210, forward strand.
TAACGAAAAACAAGTAATTAGATGACTCCTCCTAGGCCAAGGGAATGGGTTATGAATAAAGTGAAACCTAAATCTCCTGGTTCATTGCTTCTCGCCGCGACAACCAGATGAATAAAAGAAGTTTCAAATGCACCCAAACATTGCGAATGTGATGATAATGAAGATCAGAACTAATATCAAAGTTTACATTCGTAGGGAAACTGATTGGATTGGCTTTACATACTAACAGATCCCAGAAAACTGTCAAACACTTCTGTTTAAGCAGATGGACGAGAAAGAGGTCACATCAAATAACATCTCATTTTCTCTACAACAGCGAAAATTAACAAGGGGATCCAATTTTCCACAGAATATAGATGTTACCAAATAACTAGTCGTTATCACCCAAGGTAACAAGTACCACTCTGTAATATTGATTTCTCCATATTTGAGAAGACAATTAAGCAATGAGGGGCTACTAGCTGAGCTACTATAGAAACAACACCACAAATAGTAGAAGTTTCTTTCACAACAAATCTCATGAGTGGATCATATGCAAGTGTAGTTTTTAGGAATCGATATGCAAATGATTTGGAAAATCCCTTCAGAGTAAGGATACTTATGAGAAATGGTACAGAGAGAAATTCCACTTTGTATTACATTTTTTCGAAGTCCAAGTAGTATGAGAGCAAAATCCCCAAGCCCCGGTTGTTCGGGCTGGGGCTCCGCCCAGACATTTTAGGGCTCCACCTGGCAGTGCTTCAACCTGCGGGGCTCCACTTGGGCCGATGGGAGCCCCCGGCTCGAGTTGGATTCCTCCCGATACAAGTTGGGCTCTGCCAGGTTCATCTGGTGTTGATGGGGTGCCCCATGGGCTTTTTGGTTCCTACCGGAGCTTCAAGGGCATAGCCTAGAGGCGCAAGTCCACTGGCTGGCTGGAACAGAAGCTTTGTTTGGAGGCGCTTTCTTGGAGGAAGATTCCTCTCAGGGGCACGTTTAAAACCTTATTAGTTGTACGTGATCAACAATTTTTTTGTTATGTACCGTAGATAAGCCGCCTCTTCAAGAGGCGATTTTGGTTAAGAGGGAGCCGCCTCTTGAAGAGGTGGCTCTAGCTAAAGCCGCCTCTTGCCGAGGCGGCTTTGATCGGGGCATAATAAACCCAGCACAGGCAGACAGAACCACCCACATTTGATCAATGCCTCGCCTCTTCCCTTTAGTCTCCTCCTCTGCCCCCTGCGACTACCATCGCCTTATCGTCACCATTGGCTTCGTCCGCGCGACGGGCCCGATACTGTTGACCAACATTCACTGCCTCCCCTTCCGCAACCTCAAAGAAGGTATTGTCTATTCTGGGTTTAGGATTTTGGGCATTTTTTATTGTTATATGGTATGTGTTAAATTATAGATGTTTTTTTCATCACTAATAAACTATTGTCGATGTAATGGAATTCAAGATGTCTCACAAAGTTCGTTGTTTTTGTCATTGTGGTGGAACAATTTTGAAGTCGAGTAAGGACGTGACCTATGTTGGAGGTCGTATGAATACAATCAAGATTGGTCAGGAAATGTCATTCTCGAGGTTGATTGAGCACATCACATCCGTGTTCAGGTTGGACTTATCGCAAGGACTCGATACAGATGTTTCATAGAATGTCCCAAGATGGTGCAACATTTTACATTGGGTGAGTCGAGCTTGATGATGATGTCCGAGAGATTGTGGAATATGTCGAGGAGATGGGTGCTGCATATCGGCCTATGATATTTACTGTCATTGTTTCTATGCTCGGATCACTACCTCATGGATCTGTACCTCAAGGTGGAAATACATATATTTGTCCTGTGGTGAATATGAGTCCTTGTGTAGGAACTCATGTTAATAATCCATAACTTGATAGGTTAATGGAACCCTGGCCACAGAATACCGATGACGAGATGAAAAATGATGATAGTGAGGAGCACGATCATCTTGGAACATGTATCGTGTCTGACATACCATTTTTGAACATGAGAGGAGGTGATGGTTATATTTTGAATGGCGAAAATTGCATGAACTATGATGATGGGATTAGTCTGGGCAGCGAGTTGAAAAATGGGATGCTTTTCAAATGCAAAGCCGATTCGATGTACTTTGTGAAGGTTTTCTACATGTCTCTTTATAACTCTGTAAATATCTCTTTATAACCCTTGAGATGTTGTCCTGACTTTTGTGATTCCCATATTGTGTATAAACATTTAATCTTACTAATATATGAATCATGTCTTTTAAACTTGTTTTAATACCATATTTTATAACTTCATTTATATTTACAATTCCAAAAAAAGGAGAAGCAGCAGCTATGCGAGCAGCAGAGTTGCTGCTTCTCTTTTTTCTATTCTGGACAAAAGTCGCCTCTTCAAGAGGCAACTTTAGCTAGAGAAGCCTCTTCAAGAGGCAACTTTAGCTAGAGAAGCCTTTTAAAGAGGCAGCTTCCTCTTAACCAAAGCCACCTCTTCTTATCTACGGTACATAACAAAAAAATATTGCCGACTGCATACAACCAATAAGTTTTTAAAATTTCCCCTGGGAGGAATTTTCCTATGCTTTCTTGGCCTCGTCTAATGCTAAGAAGCCTCTGTCGCTGACCAATGATTTTGTTGCTACTGCAGGGCATGTTGTAAATGTTCTACCCAATGATGAGAAGAACAAAGGATATATTACTGGGGAAGAAGAAGGCTGGGAAGTGGAACAAAAGATTTTCCATATTACGGGTATGTTGTTTACTTATCAGCAACTTGATTGCTTTCAGGATGCATGTGCTGCATCTGCAAGGGTGATTGGGATTTCCTCATATGGTCTCTGGTCGGGAGACGACATCGATGCAATGATTGTGGTTGAGGGGTGCACATAGTGGGCAAAACAACTTTTTCAACTTCATCTCGTTAAATGCTTGCCACTATCTTCCGCTACAGGATCTGCTCCATGTTTTGGTTTATATGATAATTTTCTTGACTTGATGGATAAGTCCCCAGACTTGATCATGGATACACATAACATGGTGATAGATTCTTTGTTTGGATCGGATTGCCCAGATCGCACCACACTTGCGGACCTCAGGTGTTTTCTGACTCTAATATGGGATGCAGCTCCAGCTCATCAGTTTAGTCCTAGGGTTGTTTTGAACATGCTTTCTTGTGGGTCATGGAGATCGTTGCTGTCCCTTAGGGAATCTTGAAACCGCCGTTGCATGATTCAATGTGCAAAAGAAGCGTGCCTTATAGGACTCGAGGACCAATGTCGCTTGTATTTGCCCGCTGCAAGGCTGATCGTTGGAAGGTATTTTGTATATCGTTGCCACAATCGATCGTTGGTTTCTTGGTCACAAGGGGCGAGAGCTTCCCTAGTTGAGGTAGGTGATGATGATGCTGATGAGCATGTGGTGATGCATGCAGTTAAGGGTTGTGAAGTGAGTTGTAACCTTGAGAGGTATGTGCACCTTCAGAAGAAGTTTGAAAAGCGAGGCATCGTAATGAAATACATGGGTGTCATGTTAGCGGGAGACTGTTTTGAATGTTTGGGCCTTGGCCAGGAGGATAAAAGGAGAGAACTGGGACTACTTCTAGATAGTTGAGAGGTAGATGTTATATGTTTACAAGAGACGAAGCTGGAGGTTTGAGACTTATTCAACTAGCGTGAGGTGGCAGGGTCATGTTTTTAAATATAGAGCGATGACATATACCGTACCGGTGCCTGAGGGGCATGCATAATGGATAGAATGGAGATTTGATGACGTTAGTGGCTTCAGTAGGTGACACCCCAACGTGAGTGTATTCATGTATAGGATCTTTTATGGTTTCTGCTTTTTGATATATGCAATTATTGTTCCATTGGTGCCCAATTTCATGCTACCTTGGATGAGCTCCATTTGGTGTGAACATATTTTTCCAAATCTTGTTGATTGTTGGTGATGACTTCAGCATCACTCTCCTTGCATCTAATCATCCAGGCAATCGGGTGGAATGGAGTGACTCACTCACTTTTGCAGATTTTATTGTGGAATTGGTGATGGAGGTCTTAAATGCTACGAAATGGAAGTTTGCCGGGATGAACACCTCTTGAAAGTCTCGTATAGATTTTTCTTCGTTCAATTGGATTTTGTGAGTGTTTCCCCTTGGGTTCTGTGTTGGCCTGGCTAAGGTCAGACTCAGATCATACGTCGATCTGCTGGGACTTGAGTAATAGCCAATGCTCAAGCAATATTTTTTGATTTGAGCATTCCTGGATGTAAGAGAAGGGCTTTTGAGAGAATATCGTGAGATGATGGAAAGAGACAGAGGTGGTCAGGTCAGCATCGAGAAAAAGATCAGAGAAGCCCAAATCCTTGTACAACACACTTATTTGGTTTAGAAGGGAATCTCGTGTAGTTTGAGGGCAACAACAAAACTTAACCAACACAAGTGGAGGTTATTTTGACAATATTGAAGACTTTAGGGAGCTGTTGGAGGAGGTGATGGCGGCAAGATGCGACCGTAACTGCATTCTCTTGGAGGAGGATGAGAAGCGAGACATTGAATGGAGACAATGCTCGAGACAGAAATTGTTGAAAAAGTGGGAGACTAAAACTAGATGCTTTGATGCAATAGCCAGTGGACATAGAAGGAATAATGTGATCCATTCGATCAAAGTGGATGGGGAGTTGGTTGGTGATCATGTCATTGGTGACGTAGTGAGACGACATTACCATGAGCTCAGCAAGCGTGTGACTAGTAATGGTGCAAGATGGTCACGAAGAGATATCCCACGGGTCACGGTTGTCTAACATGCAATCTAAAGAGTTGTTGAGACCGTTCTTGCTTACAGAGGTTAAGCATGCAATTTTTGATATGAATATTGATGGTTCCTCGAGATCAGACGGTGTCCCAATTTTCTTCTTCCAGGAGTTATGGGATCTGGTTAGCGAGGAGACCTTGGATGTGGTTAGGGAGCTGCATCAAACGAACAATGGGTTCAAGTGGTTGAACTATTCCCTTCTTTACCTTTTGCCCTAGAAGTATGTAGTGAGACGTGTAGATAACGTGTACTCTATAACACTGTCGAATGATGTTCATCAGATTGTGGCAAAGGTATTGGTCAACATGCTGCCAGAGTTGCCTGGCTCCATTATATTTCGGCCCAAATGGCTTTCATCTCGGACCATCATATGATGGATGCCGTTGTGTTGGCATATGAATTTGCTGATGAGTGGCGAATGAAGAGGACCAATGGGTTCATGTAAAAGGTGGACTTTTCGAAGGCCTGTGATAGTGCCGACCAGTGTTTCATATGGTGTCCCTATACCATAGGTGCTTTCCCACTCCCAGTGAATGGATTGATTGGATGAAGAGATGTGTGACGACAGCCTCTTATACAGTTTTGGTGAATGGAAAACGAGAAAGTGGATTCTTTCAGTGACAACATGGGTTTAGGCAGGGATGCATGTTGGCACCCATTACTCTTTGTTATGGTGGCAGATGCTCTGGCCAAAAAGGTGTCAAAGGTAAAGGAGGAGGTTTCCTTGATCATTTCCATACGGGATAGAGATTCCAGTTCCCATTTTCTTGTATGTTGATGATACTACATTCTTTATGGAGGGAGAAGCTAGAGTTGCAGAAGGAATGGCCATTGTGCTTGAGTTGGTTAGTCTGGTCTCGAGCAAAAAGATGGCCTTAAATTTCAACGGAATACGATCAGTTGTCTCCGAAATATCCATTTCTCCATGTCAACGAAATCGAAATGCTATCTAATTTCTGATTTCTAGTATTTCGGCAAATTGTCAGCGAAATCTCATCAAAATTCCATGTTGTTTTGGCAAAACATGAAAAATAAGATAATGTACCATTTGCTTTCATCTAAAATTGGTCTATATCTGTTAAAATCTAGAAATGAAGCGATTCGATAAACAAGAAATAATAAAACATTGAATACTCGGGATTTTACGTGGAAACCTACTCCAGAAGGAGCTGGATGAAACCACGAACAGGTTGGAGTCTCATCGCTCGTCCATGTGGGACTAAACATGAGTGGGAACACTCCCCCTCAAGCTCGAGTTGAGAAAGCTGCAACTTGCAACAAAAAAGAAAATGCACACAACTCATCTTCACTCAATACATCTAATAGACATGGGGATAGAGACACCTCGTCTGAAGAATCACTACTAGTAGAGGACCTCGCTCGAGGATGAGTATGCGACTTTCAGGTCATTGAGAAAGAGCCTCACTCGTGCTTGTAGTAGTCATTGCGATACCAAGCCGTGCCTAGAAAAGAGTCAATGTAGAAGAAGAAAGTCCAACGCGGAGTAGTAGTCGATGTTCGGTGAAGATGGTTGATAACAGTAATAGTCTGAAGTGTCGAACTGTCGGTCGTGGACAGGCAGTAGAAGTACTATAGATACGTCTCAAGAAGAAGAATGTGCCCTCTCACTCCTTTCTCCTAGACTTGATATAATAAGAGCATGGATCATCAAGATGGGAGAATTAACATAAAACATGTGATTTTTTGTACCTTTTTTAGAAATCAGACCTCTCATTTTTTTAAATCCGGCCTTCCTTTTTTAATTGTTCATCCATTTCCCTTTTTTCTCTTGGACATGTTAGGACAAAAGAAGTGAATAAATTAGATGAGACCCTAGGGCTCTCTTATATAGGAAAAAAACCCTAGGTTAATTACATGAGAGTTACATAAAGAAAATCGAAATGAGAAAAAAGATAATACAAGATACAAATATCTCAACACCCCCTCAAGTTGGAGCTATATATGTTTATCATGCTCAGCTTGGAACACCACCTCTGAAATGGACCTTTAGAAAGAGCCTTGGTGAAAATATCAGATGTCTGATCTCCATTAAAAACATGGGAAGTGGATATGAGACCTTTCTGGATCATGTCTCTAGTATAATGGCAATCTACTTCTATATGCTTGGTTCGTTTATGAAATGCAGGATTATGGGCAATAAATAGAGCCATTTGATTGTCACATAAAAGCTGCATGGGAAGAGAAACCTCAACAGCAAGGTCAGTCAACACATATCTAACCCACATCATCTTTGCGCTTCCACGTGCCATGGCCATGTACTTAGATTTTGCGCTAGATCTAGCAACCATTGTCTGCTTCTTGCTTTTCCATGATATGAGAGAGTTCCCAATGAAAATAGCAAAGCCAGAAGTAGACTTCGTGTCTCTAGGGCAACCTGCATAATCTGCATCTGCATAAGTTGTCACCTCAAGAGATATACCTCTGCTAAATATAAGACCAAAATCACGTGAAATCTTCAAATATCTCAAGATCATATAGACTGCTTCCATATGAACCTTCCTGGGTTGCTCCATGAACTGGCTAACCTTTCTCACAACAAAAGATATATCTGGACTGGTGATCGTAGCATATAGGAGCTTCCCAACAAGCTCTCTATATCTCCTTCTATATACTTTTCAGTGCCATCATCATATAGTCTAATACTCGAATCCATAGGCGTAGTAGCATGCTTGCACCCTGTCATACATGTCTCTAAAAGAAGATCCATCACAAACTCCCTCTAGGTCATCATAAGACCATGTTGGTTCCTGGCGAACTCTAATCCAAGGAAGTATCAAAGATTGCTAAGGTCCTTAGTCACAAACTACTGACCTAAGAACTCCTTGGAAGCTTGAATGCCCTTCTTATCATCCATTACGATAATAATATCATCAACACAGACAAGAATAGCAACAGTACCTCTCTATGTCCTCAGAACAAAAAGTGAGTGATATGCAGTAAACCACACAAACCCTTGTTGCTCTATCAGCTCCGATAGCTTATGGTACCAAGCTCTCAAACTCTGCTTCAGGCCGTAAATCACCTTATGGAGCCTACACACCTTCTGAGACTCCCCTCATTAGCAAACCCTAGTGGTTGTTGCATATATACCTCCTCCTGTAAATCACCATATAGAAATGCATTCTTCACATCAAGTTGGTAAAGAGACCAATCCCGTGAAACAGCAACTGATAGAAGAATACGAAGTGCCGAGTGTCTGGCTACTAGAGAGAAGGTATCCTGATAGTCCACCCCATAAGTTTGGGTGAACCCACATGCCACAAGCCTTGCCTTGTAGTGATCCACACTGCCATCAGCTCGTCGCTTCACTGTAAAGATCCATTTGCATCCCACAACAGAAGCACCTAGAGGAGAAGTAACAATGCTACAAGTACCATGCGACTGCAAAGCGGCCATCTCCTTCTCCATGGCAAGTCGCCACCTACTATCCTGTATGGCCTCCTGATATGTTCGTGAGATAGTAGCAACAGAGAGTCCCACAACAAAACTCATGTACTCCTATGAAAGATGGTCCAAATAAGCATGCACAACTAGAGGATAAGTGGCGCATTGGAGACGTGGCTTCTTCAAGGCAATAGGTACAACCAGGTCATCAGCCTCTTTGTTCTCTGGTATCAACTCATCTTGTGCAGTATCCTGTGGAACATTCAAATCTCCAGTGCCATCGGTAGAAACAATGTGTTCATTACATACCTGAGGCGTGTTGGATGATGGGGAAGGCGCATGAGCAGAGGGCAAGTAGAAGACCTGCGAATGTAAAACCGTGATAGGAATTGCGTCAAGGTAGGCAGAGGTGGAGGTGGTAGAGGTAGAGATGACTGAGACTCAGCATGGAATGCAGATGGTGGAGATAACGAAGGCGGAGGAAAAACAACATCCTCACCAAACTTAGTGTTAGACAACCTATCACCTGTAGGAGAAAAATACATAATAGACTAAAAAATACGACATCAGCACTAACATAATATTTTCTTCATATAGGATCAAAACATTTATACCCTTTCTAGGTACGAGAATAACCAACAAAGACACATTTGACAGCTCTAGGTGAAAGCTTGTCACGACTAGGAGTGAAATTGTGGACAAAAGTCATAGACCCAAAAACCCTGGAAGTAAGGGGAGAATATGTCCTTCTCGAGAAACACAATCAAGAAGGGAACCTTTTCTCCAAGAATAGTGGAAGGCATGCGGTTCACCAAGTAGCAAGCAGTGAGAACAACATCACCCCAGAACGAATGAGGACCTCGACACTGAATCATAAGAGTCCTCGTGACATCCAGAAGATGACGGTGTTTGCATTCAGCAACACCACTCTGTTGTGAAGTATAAACACAAGATGTCTGACGAACAATACCAAGAGATCGGAGAAAATCAGATATATGTATGGTGGAAAACTCCAAGGCATTGTCAGTACAAATAAACTTCACATTAACAGAAAAGGTATTCTTAACTTCAATAAGAAAAGATTTAATGATAACACCTGCTTCATACTTATGTTTCAACAAGAACACCCAAGAATCTAGAAAAATCATCCATAGCAACCATATAAAAACGGTGTCCCTGGTGATCAGGAACATGACTAGGACCCCAAATATCAAAATGAAACAACTTAAATGACTGACTACTATGATGACTCTGACGACTCAGAAAAGAAGAACAATGATGCTTCCCAAGCTAACAGGCTTCGCAGTCTAAGGTAGCACAAGTAGAGATCTGAGGTAGAATGTGACACAACTTTTGTAGAGGAAGGTGTACAAAGCGAAGATGCTACATGAAACGAGAAACATATCCTGAAGGAATAGTAGCACCCCCAGCACACTATGATTGGACAAGCTTGTACAGTCCTCCTTGCTTATGGCCACTTCCAATCACCCTGTACATGAGTATGTCCTGAAACATAAGAGAAAAGGGATCAAATATGGAACGACAATGTAAATCTTTTGTAATTTGACTAATAGACAAAAGTTTCATATGAAAGGTTGAAGCATATAAAACATTCTACAGATACATAGAAGGAGCTAGGACAATCTTCCCTTGAGCAACAATAGGTAGATGGACCGCATTAGCAATCACCACGGATCTACCAGACGAGATGGACCTATAAGAACTAAACTGTGACCGATCGCTGCACATATGATGTGATGCTACAGAGTCCATAATCCAATCAGTCAAATATGAAATGCTACAACTGGTAAGCGCATAAGCAATACCTGATGAACTAGACGAAGCATTGGCAATAGCTGCTATATCTGAAGAACCCGCAGCTGAAGTAGTAGGAGTGGTCATCATCTCTCGTAATATGGAAATAATATCATCAAAGCGCGCATCATGAGCAGGAGCAGAAGTAGGCTCGATCTTCTCAGCAACACAAGTAAACGCAGGATATCCATGCTTCAGATAACATGTCTCCTCAGAATGATCGAGACGGCGGCAATGTGTACATGGGCCACGCTGATGTTCTCCTTAACCACGAGGTATGTGCCTGTGAAACTGTGAAGTCCTCCCTCCGCCACGAGAAGCTGTAGTAGCAGAGGGAGTCTGGAACATAACAGTAGATGAAGTAGTGATCCTACTTGTTGGAGAAAATGAGAATTGTGTTTATTCTGTGAACCCTAGGCTCTCTTATATAGGAGAGCAGTCTATGGGTAAATTACAAAAGATAATCATAAGTACAGGAAATTAGGAAACAGTACGAAACATGGAAATAAATAGCGTAAACAATAATATCTCTACACTCCCTATCAAGATGGAGCATAGATGTCGATCATGCTCAGCTTAAACAAGCACTTCTGAAAAGGTCCTCTGAGTAAGGCCTCGGTAAAGACGTCTGCAGTTTGATCTCTTGAGCTGACATGAGATGTGGAGATAAAACCCTTTTGAATCGTATCTCGGATATAGTGACAATCAACCTCGATATGCTTGGTGCGCTCATGAAACGCTGGATTATTTGCAATAAATATAGCGGCCTGATTATCACATTCCAGTGCCATAGGAAGGGGAACCTCTATATATAGATATGTAAGAAGAGCTCGCACCCACATCATTTATGTGCTCACCTGGGCCATAGCCCTATATTCATACTCAACACTAGATCTGGCTACAACTGTTTGCTTCTTGCTCCTCCATGAGACGAGGGACTCTCCAACATATATGGCAAATCCAGTGGTAGATTTCCTATCCTTTGGGCACCTTGCACAATCTGCATATGTACATGCCGAGATGGTGACCTCCTTGCCCTTTTTAAACAACAGACCTACGCATGGAGATGATTTGAGGTACCTGAGTATCATATGTATGGCATCCATATGGACCTGACGTGGTTGATCCATGAACTGGCTCACCCGACTAACATCAAAAGAAATATCAGGTCTGATAATGGTAACAAAAAGAAGTTTTCCTACCAGCTCTCTATATCTCCTCCTATCAACCTCATCGGTATCATCATCATATAGTTTCATGCTTGGATCCATGGGTGTGGTTACAGGACGACATCCAAGCATACCCGTGTCACTCAATAAGTCAGTGACATATTTTTTCTGGGTCATCACAAGCCCTTGTTGATTTCTGGCAATTTCCAATCCCAGAAAGTACCTAAGGGCGCCAAGATCCTTTGTGACAAATTCTCAACCTAGAATTCCTTTGGCCTTCTCGATTCCTCGCATGTCATCTCCTATAATGAGACTATCATCCACATACACCATAATAGCAACCATACATGTGGATGTTTTCTGTACAAAGAGGGAATGATCTGCATTCGAATGTTTGTACCCATGTTTCTTAAATAAGTCTGAGAGCTTCTAGAACCAAGCTCTAGGACTCTGTTTAAGTCCATAAATCGCCTTATGAAGTCTACACACCTGTTGTGAACACACCCCTTCAACAGCAAATCCAAGTGGCTATTGCATGTAGACTTCCTCTTAAAGGTCACCATACAAAAATGCATTCTTGACATCTAACTGAAACAACGGCCAGTTTCGAATGACAGCAATAGATAGAAGAATTCGTAAGGTGTAATGACGAGCAACTAGTGAAAAAGTGTCAAGATAATTCACTCTGTATGTCTAAATGAAACGTCGTGCAACCAGGCGCGCTTTGTATCTGTCGATGCTACCATCTGCATTATGCTTAACTGTAAACACCCATTTGCAGCTCATAGTAGACAATCCAGTAGGAGTTGGCACAAGGCTCCAAGTACCTCTCAACTGAAGATCATCCTTCTCTTCTTTCATAGCCAAAAGCCATCGACTGTCCTTCAGAGCCTCTGGATAATTCTTCAGAATTGCCACGGCTGATAATGCAATTGCAAAATTCCTGAAATGGCCAGTCAAGCGATCAAAGGAGACCATGGAAGCTATAGGGTATGACGTACAGCTCCGTTTCTGCTTCCGAAGTGCAATAGGTAGGTCCAAATCTGCTTCCTCTGTATCTGCTCCCCGGGAAGAGTCCTGCTCTGGTAGACCATTAGACCCATCATTAGAAATTGTATTATCAATACATACCTCATGCATGCTAGATGATGAGCGGTGACCATAAGCAGAAGGACGGCGGGTATAGTGGTGTGGTAATGGCAGGATTGGGACAGGTATGGGACGTGAAGGTAGTGGTGGTGGAGGTGTGTGAGGTAATGGTGGTGGTGGTGGCATATATATGTTATCATCATTATATGAAGATATCAACCGATCACTGTAGGAGTAAAATACATTACAGATTCGAAAAAGGTAACATCGGCACTAACGTAGTATCTCCTGCGCATTGGATCATAACACATGTATCCTTTCTGTGTCCTGGAGTACCCAACGAAGACATACTTGATAGCTCTAGGAGAGAGCTTGTCAATACCTGGAGAGAGTTGGTGGACGAATGTGACAGACCCAAACACACGAGGAGTGAGAAAGAACAGAACCTTTTCTGAAAAAGCAAGGGAGAAAGGGATTTTCTAACCTAGGATTGATAAGGGCATGCGATTAATAAGATAGCATGCTGTTAGAACTGCATTGCCCCAAAAAAGAATGAGCACGACTCTGAATGAGAAGTGTCCGAGTAACATCAAGTAAATGACGATGCTTCCTTTCAGCAATCCCATTTTGTTGAGAAGTATAGGCACATGTTGTTTGATGAATAATACCCTTGCTTGAAAATAACTGGAGAGATTATTAGTACAAAAATCCAATGTATTATCAGTGCGCACAATTTTCACAGAGGCAGAAAAAACATTTTGGACTTCGATTAAGAAAATTTTGATAACATCTCCAGCTTCAGATTTATTCTTTAATAATAGACCCAAGACAATCGTGAGAAATCATCCACTGCTACTAGATAAAACATGTGCCCTTGATGATCAAGAACACGACTGGAACCCCAAATATCTATATGAAATAACTCGAAAATGGAGATACTACTCCGACCTTGACAGCTGGGAAAGGTAGAGCGATGATGCTTTCCCAACTGACATGCCTCACATTGAAAGGACGCGTGAAGTGAGATTTGTGGCATAACACGACACAATTTCTGGAGGGAGAGATGACCAAAGTGCAGGTGCCAAGTAAATGGTGAGACAGATCCGGCAGATAGGGAGGAGAGCTGGCATATGGAGTTCGGACGAGGCGATAAAGACCGCCCTGCTCAAGGCCACATTCAATCAACTTGCCCGTAAGGATGTCCTGAAAAATAAGAGATGATGGGTCAAAAATGGGTCGGCAATGTAAGTCCTTCGTAATCTGGCTAATAGACAATAAATTCATAGAGAAATCTGGTGCATGCAACACATTCTGTAGAGCATAGATGGTGTCAAGCTAATCTCCCCATGTCCAGTAATCGAGGAATGAGTCCCATCTGCAATAACCACAGTTCGTCCTGGAGCAACCTGTCTGCAGGTCGTAAGTTGTCCCCTATCGCCACACAAGTGATGTGTGGTACCAGAATCCATAATCCATTCTATAGTATCATGTCCACTATTGTTAGTGAATGCATAAGTGCTACCTGAGGTACTGGAGGAACCTGAAGCAGCTACATCTTAATGACCCTCAGGGGCTGACGAAGATGTCACATGGCTAGAAGGAGGTATAATACCCCTTAAACGTGCTACAAGATCCTCAAAACGTTGATCTAGAGATGAAGTGGCCGGGGGCTCAATCTGTTCAGCCACTCGAGCAGAGGCAGGGAATCCATGCTTGCAGTAGCATGTATCCTCTGTATGTCCCGGACGATGACAGAAGGTACATGGCTGACGAATGCGACCTCCTCTCCCTCTAGGGTCGCATCCACAAAACTGAGAAGATCCTCTGCGACCTTGGGAAGCTGTCATTGCTGAGGATGTGTGACTGGGAGTAGAAGATGGAACCGTAATACGATTGAGCCTGCGGAAGGCTTCCTCCATAGGAGGAATAGTAGAGTTTGCCAAGATCTGAGAGCGGGCGCCTCATACTCGAGATCTAGGGCTGCCAGAAATACACCTACCATAGTAGCATTCCGATATGTCTTCTACTGCTCAGGAGTCGAAGTGAGTGGCATGAAGCTATAGAGCTTCTCAAACATTCCTCGTAACGATGTATAAGCGAGTGAAGGGATCGTACATTCTGCTTGATAGTAAAAATATCATGCTGGAGTTGTAGGTAGGATCTTGGTCTCATTCTTTGCTTGGGAGTAGGTGGCAGCAAGAATATCCCACATTGCCTTGGCAGTGGGTTGATGTAGTATATCATTGGCGATCTCTATTGCCAATGTGCCTGAAAGCCAGACCTTGGCATAAGCATCATCTGCCTCCCATGAGGCATTTACTCCAGTCTTCTCAACCGGCTCCTCCTCGATAAGAATATATTTCTTACCAGTAGACACCATCATGCTCATAAACTGCATAGCCCACAGTCCATAGTTTGTCCCGTCCATTTTGACAATAGGCGTTGGTCCTCTGAAGGCGCTTGTAGCGGGTACATCAACTTTACTTTCTGACATGTTGTATATAGAGAACTGGGGCTTTGTAGACCAAATTAATCAATATCTACACATCCATACGTGGATTTGAATGCATATGTAAACTTATGCACTCAAATCCATCATCCAAGTGGAGACCCTAACGCGGGATGTTTTATACATAGAGCACGTGTAGGATCGCTAGGCGAGAGGCACGCGTGTTAGGGAACCGAGAGCACACGCGCAGGAGGCATAGCACGAGAAGGGGTGTAGCCCGAGGCCGAGCACGTGTAGGAGCACCGTGCACGAAGGGAAGGGAGTATGGGGCTCTGTGTCACGAGAGGTGATGAATCTCGGATTTATCACTCTAAATCTCATTTATTAAGCTCAATTCCCTCAAAATCAACAGCATATCTGCATTTATTCTGCATAATTAGCATTCATGCATGTTCTCATAAGAATGGCATTTTATCCATAATTTTTGCACAAAATAAGAAGCCAAAAATCCAAGCTAAAAATAACTTGTAAATAGCCTAACTTCCCGGATTTTTAACTCATTCATACTAACTCCGAATAACCCAAAACAACCTACACCGTGTACATATCACTAACAAGAATAAATGAAAAATACAAAAAAACAATTAACCCAAATAAAATAGGCCAAAACCGCATCTTGCATCCCTTTATTGCATTAAAAATTTCAAAAAAAAAGACCGCCTTGAAAATCGTGTACGAACCTTGATAAACACAACTCTAGGTTGTTCCTTTGCCTCCTTGTGATCGATCTTGGGACTTGCTCAAGTAAAATAAACATAAAACCACTTGTTTGAAATTGATTATTATTTGTGGTTATTTCTTGACCTTTTCCGATTGCCGCCTGCAACGAACGACATTATTATTTTCACTCACGAAAAATAGAAACAACTCTTTAACGACGCGATTTTCGGATTCATCAAATGGCACCGTTGTCGGGGAGGCAAACGACTTAGTTTTGTGTTTTTGTTCGGTTTTCTGCATTCGGGTAATCTGACCCCCCGAATTTTTCACTGTAAATCCCATTTTATTTCCTGCATTTATTTTTCAACATTCATTCCTTTCATTTTATTTTTGATTGATTTTTCGATTCACTCTCTTACATTCTCTCTCTTATTTTTCTTGTGAGGTACCCGGCGTACGTGGAGCGGATTTTCAAGAAACCGAAGCATCTTCACCGACATCCGAGAAAGCCGCAAATAATTTAAGATCGAGTCGAGTCGTAAGAGAGCGTAGAGTCTAGGTTTTTCATTTCTACAATTTTATTTACTTGCTCATTTACAGCGGTGCCCGTTTGGACGCTCGCGCATGTAAAAAAGACTCTGAACTCTTCTTGTGGTGAGTCATGGCCTGTTTCACTCTCCAGTGAGGGTGGGGTCCGACTTGATTAGCGATTAGAATAGACCTGCACATACAGCTCTCAGATTATTTATATTTTTGCTTGTGCTCGTAGGATCTAAGGCCACACTGCACTTTAACTCAGACGCACATAGATCGTTCAACTTAGCCAAAAATTTAAATCAATTGTTATCCGCTAATAGAACTTTCTGCTTAGGTGCGTTTTTCATCGGCTTACATTCATTTAGAATAATTTTTCAATTCTGTATTGCATCCCAAATGAAGATTGCGAGGAAGCAATGTAAGTCTTCTAACTGAGCATACATCATTATTTTCGCGTGCATCGGCTTTTCCCGAACTACTCTCTCTTATTTTATCATATAATTTTAAAAGAAATTGGGACTGGACGGTAGACGTGTATTTGTACTCATATAATTTTTCAGTGATCGCCTCATTAAAATTGGGACTGCTAAATATAGCCGATCCTAAAGCACCCATAAAATCAAGAATTTTTTAGAGCAACCCCGACTTTGGATGATTTTATTTTTTCTTAGTGAGCGAGAGACGATACTTAAGGTTAGAACTAAGCTCCGACACCTATCAGCTCGCTAAATTTTTGCCAAGATTGATTTATCACCAACTAAAATTGAAAAGATAATAGCCGAACTCTTACGGCTTCATTGTGTGAGTTGGTGAACCCGGGGTTTGATTTGTGTTTGCATTGGTGTGCGTATCCCGATACCTAAGATCAAAAGCCGCACATCTGATAAAACTCCTCTTGACTTCCCGTGCAATCATCTCTCTCCTTTCTTGATTTAAAATTCACTATGGAATTCTTCTCCAATAACTCTTGTGGACCCAACCCCTCATTCCTTTCAGCTCTTTCAAAAATGACCGAACGTTTATCCAAGAATCCATCAGAGCTATACTATGAAAATGAATTCGTATCGGTTAGACCCAAAACACCTCCCCCTCAACCACCAATAAATCCATCTCCCTCTGCTAATCCAATCTGTTTCATGAATGACAACCCTTTGTATTCAGAACAGACAAACCAACAAATGATTGAGGTCTCTACTTCTTCATTTATCAATCCTCTTTACGCTGATCATACAATTCATACTTCATATTCGGTAAATGTCAATCCATCATTCATGGGAGATGATAATCACATGATCGAATTGAACACTTATTCACCTCTCCCATCGACCCTCTCCTTGAACATCAATGAACAATCATTATCTTGGATTGAACATAACAACCCCCTCTTCACTCATACAGAAAATTGGGCTGACCACATAGGAACACATCAACCTTATATGCTAACTCCACAATATCAAGGTCCGACCACTCAAAGGATTGAACTCTCCTCGGACCAACTCCACATACCTAGACCATATGAGCAACCACCTTCCATGATTATTGAGGAGATACTTTCAGAAAATGATGATCGTATATCGGATATTTCAAGAGACTCCTCTCCTAGTACATATAGAAAAATGGAAGAGGACATTCAATTACAAAAACATAGCCCAACTACTCCCATGCTTGGTCATGAAGAGATTTTGGAGAATATTTTAAGGATGAATAAGAAATTTGATTTAATGGAGGATAGATTTCAAGAACTTGCCGATCGATTAATCTCTGGTAGCTTGGACATGAAAATGAATGAGGAAATGATTGGATCTGGGACTGAAAATTTTGAGGATATTCAGGGACCTAGGGACGATTCTGACAATTTCAATTCTACACATTACTCCCCTAAAAATGACTATGCCACGGACTATCGCTGTGAATATCAAGGCCCCTTTTCATCTGAAGAACACACCACACCCCCACACCACACAGAAAACACCAAAAAAAGAAATATTTTAAAACCACAAAAAATTGGAAATACAGAAAATTTCATAAAAATTGAAACTGAAGATGATCTGAGGAATTTGGATCCGACTGTACGGGAAGCACTGGAAAAACGCTTGATGTTTGAACTTCCCTTCATAAAGGCCATTGAACACTTTCCCGACCTTAAAAGATTTTTAATGGACAAATTGATGAATAAGAAGACGGGTATGATACGAACAAAGACTGAAAGACATATATTGTCAATGGCCTCCTCCTTGGTGTTGAGGAGAAAAACCAAGAGCCGCATAGTGAAGCGGTTGCCCAGATTTGACTGTGAAATCAAAGACACAATCTTCACCCATGCTCGGATTGATGACGATGCACCGATCAATATCCTCCTGACCTCTGTATTTCACGAACTCAAACTCAAACCGATTCAGAAGATACGAGAGATTATTCAATTGGCGGACCGATCGATAAAACGGCCGAGAGGAACCATTTATGTCATCATGAAATTCCAAGGTTTGCCGCTCAAAGTAGAATTCACGATCATTGATATTGAGCATCAAGGGGAATTCACCCAGTCTCCAATTATTCTCGGAAAGCTGTTCTTAGCATTGGATAAGGCAATTATTGATTATGAGACTCAGGAAATCGATTTTAAAGCATTGGAAGCACTTAGATCTGATCATATCTTTGAGGAACCACGATCTTCTGAAGCAACCCACGAAGTCCCCAACAACCGTAACCATGAAACGGTAGAAGAGCCCTACCTAGCTAGCAACCACACCTGAGATAGCGGTTGTTGATGAGACTATTGGTTTAGAGAATCTCTCCCCTGCTCCATTCCCAGCCGCTCTCACCATGGAGAATCATGTATATGAATCATATGATCCAGAGACTTATGCATGGGCACACCCTGGGTCAACCTACTCTGACTACATGGATTATATCAACTCGACACAGGAATGCTCCAACATCAAATCAATTGAGAAAGAACATGCAGAAACTCTCCCTAGTATTTCAATTCCTGCAGATCTCAAAATAAACAAATCCTTCTACTACGATCCTGAGACATATGCATGGTCGCACCCTGGAGCAACATTCTCTGAATACTTGAATCAAATCATCCCAAATCGAGAGTGCACCAACATTCAAAAGACCAAGAATAAACAAATAAAATGCAAACCGACCAAGGAGAAGAACTCTAATGGCTATTCATCTGGATACTCAAGTGAACCGACACCTTCACGAAGAAATAAAAAGAGAGTCACCTTTGACCTTTCGGAAGAGGAATCAGCTGATGATCCCTCATCAGGTCCGGAAAAGGTAGTCTACATGAGTGAAGTCTGTTCGGCAGCTTTAAAGCCATATCTTCGCAAGAATCCAAAATTCAATTCTCGTTGGACAACTCCCGTTCCTAACTACTACTCATCCAAAGCTGATGCTCCTGCCCTCTTCAAGTACACTGGAATTCTTTCGTATGAGCTGACTGAAACCGGTGCTTCTGAGTATTCATCCGAGGACAAACCGATTGACCCCAAGGAGCGAATTCTGAGAAAACAATTGAAGAAACAAAAAGACCAGAATACTTGGAGTATGTCCACTTTCAAATACTACTCTTCTGAGGATAATTCTGATGATGGATATCTTACATCTGACTCAAATACTTCATCCAGTATCCATCATGATTTTTCTGAGGATAATAGTGATAATAGTTGGGAATCATATGCCTCATCTTCTCCGACTCACCATTACGATCCCCCACCATAGGCTCACAAGAAGATCAGCCGAAAACCGCCTTAATCATTGGCTACCCACCCTCCCTCCCGACCACATCGATCCCCTTGTACAGCCTCTTCCTCTACTTAGGCCAAGGCCTAAGTATAAGAAGGACCGATGTCATTTGTATATACCATTTCTCTCATCACACTCTTTCTCCTGATCGCTCCATCTCCACCCTTCTTCTATACTTAGGCTGACCAAAGCCTAAGTATAGGGGGAACCGACACCCACACCTGCACATACTCTCCACATTTACATGTCCTGACCGCCTCTTTTACGCTCTTCTTCTATACTTAGATTGTTCACAGTCTAAGTATAGGGGGCGGGCCATTATATTTTCCACACTCTTACGCTTAGCCCGAGTTATGTCTTCATTACGCTTCTTGTGCTCTGAGGACACAGCACTCGCTAAGTATAGCGGGGTCTGTATATATACTTTGTATATATTTTAGCCATACCTCGTACTTTTGCGTAAGTCTATATGTGTATTTACGGGGTGGGTAATCTTTCAAAAAAAATATTTCAAGAGAAAAGAAAAGAAAAAGGATTTTGTTACTGACTGACTTTGTCCAAAAATTTTTTGAAAATGGCTTCTTATCATTCTTGCATTCATAAAAAAAACCTTGCATTAAAAAAACAAGAAGAAGAAGAAAAAAAATGTGTCTGCATTTCACACACTTGCACTTCATCCAGCATCGCATCCATTTGCATATGTGAAAAGTCATTGGGATCTGAACCGAGTTATGAGCCGAAACCGAGAGTGGTCTGAACTTTACCTTAATCCACCTAATTTTCAGAGGAACTTCACCGAGAAATAGGATTTTAAGAGCTTCAGGTCTTTTGACTTAATTCTTTAAGTTCCACATGACAATGTGCAGCGTTTGACTCTTAGTGTCTAACCTGGTCTCTTCATTCTGGGTACAACTCTGGAATAGGGAATTAATTTGTACTCTCGCACTATGCACTTAGCTCAACTCAGACGGGATGTTGGAAGACTGTGTGAATCTCTTCTCTGGTAGCGTGGAAATCTAAAGACCGGAGTACGGGTTGAAATAAAGCTTCGGAAAAGGGATGGACGGCTGGGCACAATTTTTTCTAAGAAAAAAAAATATTCTATATCCGTAGGGGCACAACAAGATCCAAGCAGAACCACCAAAAATTCCAAAATACAAAGAAGCAACTACCCAATAAAATCCGACCAAAAAGGTCCAAGCTTCAAGAAACCTGCAGATCTTGGTGGAGACTCGGCTACACTGGCTATCTTCAAAAGGAGAGGTGACTACACTGGCCACTCTCCAGTTTTTTTAAGTTCTCCCTCATTCGATTGTGAACACAGTGCGACAGACCTTAGAAGGAAATACCTGACTCCCCGAGGACGAGTTACTGGAGAGGAGAGGAGCATGGTAGTCCGACATTCTGGATGAGAAGAGCTAAAACCCTCCACACATATGAGTCGGTTGTTCAATGTTCATAGGGTATATTTTGGGAAGAGGATTGATCTAAGATGACTTCTGAACCAAAACTGTGACAATGATATGCAGAACTTGAGGGCTGTTGATTTTAAAATTCTAAGTCTCACAGAAGTTCCGCCACACTATTAATCCAAAGGTCGAGTTTAGTTTCATTTTCACCTACAGCTCATGGTCTTAGTATAGAACCCAATCTCATTTCACCTCATAGCATTTCTTTTTGATGCTCAGGGACGAACATGGTTTAAGTATAGGGGGATGATGAATCTCGAATTCATCACTCTAAATCTCATTTATTAAGCTCAATTCCCTCAAAATCAACAGCATATCTACATCTATTCTGCATAATTAGCATTCATGCATGTTTTCATAAGAATGGCATTTTATCCATAATTTTTGCACAAAATAAAAAGCCAAAAATCCAAGCTAAAAATGACTTGTAAATAGCCTAACTTCCCGGATTTTTAACTCATTCATACTAACTCCGAATAACCCAAAACCACCTCCACCGTGTACATATCACTAACAAGAATAAATAAAAAATACAAAAAAATCATTAACCCAAATAAAATAGGCCAAAACCGCATCGTGCATCCCTTTATTGTATTAAAAAATTCAAAAAAAAAGAACGCCTTGAAAATCTTGTACGAACCTTGATAAACACAACTCTAGGTTGTTCCTTTGCCTCCTTGTGATCGACCTTGGGACTTGCTCAAGTAAAATAAACATAAAACCACTTGTTTGAAATTGATTATTATTTGTGGTTATTTCTTGACCCTTTCCGATTGCCGCCTGCAACGAACGACATTATTATTTTCACTCACGAAAGATAGAAACAACTCTTTAAAGCTGCGATTTTCGGATTCGTCAAGAGGTATGCGCTGCTAGAGAAGCACGCGCTGGAGGGGGTTCGCGCAGTGCTGTTAGGGTAAAGGCGGCAGCGGCGACGCTGCTAGGGCAGAGGAGGCACCGGTGCGAGAAGAAGGGAGACAGGGGAGGAAGGGGATGGTTGGTAGGGTTAGGGTTAGGGTTTCGGATCGAGAACTCCGATCTAGGACCGCCGCTCTGATACCATGTTGGAGAAAATAAGAATTATGTTTATTCTATGAACCCTAGGCTCTCTTATATAGGAGATCAGCCTATGGGTAAATTACAAAAGATAATCATAAGTACATGAAATTAGGAAATAGTACAAAACATGGAAATAAATAATGTAAACAATAATATCTCTACACTACTCAATCTCTTGTAGACCTCCATTGGAGGTATCGTCTCTCCAGTCAGTAGTTGAGTACATGTTGCATCGTACTCAGAGTCAAGAGATGATAGAAATACTCCCGTCACAGTGGCATTCTGATATACCTGTTGTTACTCAATGCAGGTAGTAATAGGTATGAAGCTGTGCAACCACTCAAACATGCCTCTAAGATGTGAGAAGCGAGCATGAAGTGGTCAACCATTCTGCTTGGTCGAAAAAATATCATACTGCGGTTGAAGAATCTTGCTTTCATTCTTTGCCTGGCCATGTATGCCTGCTAAGATGTCCCACATAGCCTTTGTTGTGGGTTGATTTACAATATCATTGGCAATCTCCATGTTGAGTGTCCCGGAGAGACAAATGTGAGCGTAGGCATTGTCTTGCTTCCAAGAAGCATTAGCCTCAGTCTTGTCCGCCGGCTCTGAATCCGTAAGAATGTGCTCCTTGTTATGGCACTGCATAAGGGTGTGAAACTGCATGGACCACAACTCGTAGTTGGTCCCATCTATCGTCACGATGGGAGCCGGGCCCTTGAAGACACCAGACAATGAAAAGACGTCACTGTTGTTCTCTGACATTATAAGAAGAACGTCGAAACTCGGAACAAACCGAGGAGTAGACTGATCTAAGTGAGTCTACACAATCATATGGATGATTGGTTGTATCTGTAGACTCATACAACCATCATCAACACTATCTGTTGTGGTCTAAAGTTGGAAGACGTGATTTATATGTGAAAAGTAATGAAATCCGAACAAAATAAAACAGTATCGGCCTGCAGAAACGATCAAATTGTAGCAAGAACACGAAAACGAGGTCGAACTGGTGTTATGAGTGGTCGGTCCAGTCACCAGTCACGACGGCCATCGCTAGTTGGCAGGTTGTTGTGCGGCAGCCCTGGGCTGCAAGGGGAGACCATCAGCAGCTAAACACGTGGAGCCCTTGGGCAACAGCTGGGTTGTACGTATCGTGGGGCGTGCGGGGTTGCGTGCGGTGGTAGGTGCGGTGCGAGGGCGCAGGGGTACTGGTGGGGGAGATGTGGGGTTAGGGTTGGTGGGATGTGGGAACCCCGGTCTAGGATCGTTGCTCCGATACCATGTTAGGGTTATTTATGAATGGGAATTGCCACGAGAACGGGATATTGTCATGAGCATGTTGTTTAGAACTAGGGTTCCAGTCGTGGAGCCCTCCGCCACATAGAATCGAAGCTTCTAGAATTAGGGTTCCATGAAACCTAGAACACATCTCAAACTCGAAAAGATCTTAACTATCGAGCGATATCCGAAGATCGGATCTAACAAGATATGCCAGATATGCCACCTGAGACTCGAAGCCTTCATCAGAACAACCGTTTGGAGCAAACATGCAATTTGGGGAAGAACTGGTATATATCTCCAGATTGATTGTTAGCTATTTGATCAATTGCCAGGATAACATTAGAGCTGCTCAATCTGAGGCTATCACAACCATTGGATCATATCACCATCAATGCTCCATCTTTGCATTACGTGTACATGTTATGTCCCTCGGACTGAACCATCTAACTCATCAAAATTGTATGCCAACCTTAAGAACTCACGAGCAAAAAAATTGATGTGTTTGAACATATGCATCGTTCATCTTGAACTTTTCTTATTTCCATATATCCTCTTTCCAGCAATCACGTAGTAGACCATGTGATGGTTGGTCATTTTGCACGCCTGACCCTACAACTTTCCAAATTTTCACACGCATAATATAGTTTAGCTTACTTACTATTTATTCCATCTATGTAGTATATTAAATAAAGGGAAAAGGGAGTATGCACCCTAGGGTGCATCTAATTATATGCGCACAGTCATTTTTTCCTTTATTTTTGGATTTTTTTAAATGAAACCAAGGGGTTTTAGGTCACTATATATCATGATGCACTATATATCATGATGCTCTTATTCTGAATTCTACTCAATTCAACACTTTAAGCATATCCATCAATATTATCAAATTTTAATGGTCTCAGAATAGCTGAAATTGACCCCTTCTAGATGGATATGTTTAGAATGCATGTTTTGCATGAAATTTGATACGCGTATTCCACTCGATAGACTAAGTGAAAATCCCACTAGTTTTCATTTCAAAATAATGGAAAAAAATGGCTGAGTGCATATAGTTAGATACACCTTAGGGTGTACACTCTCGTTTCCCTTAAATAAATACCTTCTAAAATCTGTATTATATAGTACACATATAATAAAAATAAAATAGTTATAAATATATAATAATATAGTCTATATAGTTTTAAATCAAAAACAAAATCATTTAGTGTGTTTAATAAATCAGAAACGACACCTAAAAATACAATTTTACGTTAAAATAAATAAAATCCAAATACATTCATAAAAATTACATCAAATAGTTTTTAACACATACTAAATCATGCACAAATAAAATAAAGAAATAAAATCTTAAAAATTCAATAATCATAAAAAACGTATAAAAATTATATAAAATTAAAGATAAATCCTAAAAATATCTATTACATATCATTTTGAGGATAATAAAATTCTCTACAACATAAAAATAAAACAAACCTGTAGAAGTTTATTTTATGCCATTGTATCTTTTATCTATTTCCCTTTCATTTTGTTTACCGTATGCAATTTGCCCATATGCCTCTCCCTATATAAGAGAGCCTAGGACTCATGGAATAAACACAACTCTTATTTTTCCCAACATGGTATCAGAGTTGTGGTCCTAGACTGGAGCTCTCAAACCAAACCCTAACCTCAATCCCTCCACCTTCAAGCCGCCCAGGGTTCAGCCCTCCCCATGCACCGCTCGGCCATCCGTGCGCCGCTCGGTCCCCCGCGCGCTGCTCGGCCCCCGCGCGTTGATCAGCCCCCGTGCGCTGCTCAGCCCCCGCGCGTTGATCAGCCCCCGTGCGCTGCTCGATCCCTCGCGCACTGCTCGACCTTTCCACGAGAGAACAAAGCACATCAAAGTAGTTTGTCATTATACCCGTGATTTGATTCGTGGATTTACTCAAACATATGGTGTCGATTACCTAAACACATTCTCCCAGTGGCTCGTCATTCTACTCTACTGATTCTTCTTTCTATTGCAATGGTATGTGATTGGCCTCTCTTCCAGCTTGATGTTAAAAATTCATTTTTGTATGGGGACCTCTAGGAAGAAGTCTACATGCAGCAGACTCCTGGGTTTGCTGCTGAGGGGGAGTATCCACAGGTTTACAAACTTCATAAGACAATATATGGCCTTAAATAGAGTCCTAGGGCATGGTTTCAGGATCTCTCGGATTTAATTGAGAAGCATGGAATTCAGAGGTCAAATGCGAATCGTTCATTGTTTGTACAGAGAACTTCTGGAGGCATGGTGGTTATTATGGTATTAGTCACAGGTAATGACATGCAGGGGATAAAAAGGGCTAAAGAATTTCTGGGCCGACAATTTGTCACTAAGGATCTTGTCACCTTACAATATTTCTTGGGATTAGAATTTGCTAGAAATTAGTAGGGTCTTGTGATGACCCAACAGAAGTATGTGATAGATATGCTAGTTGAGACAGGAATGATTGGATGTCGGCCAGCTACCACTCCTGTGGACCCTAGTATGAAGTTATATGATGATGATACAGAGGAGGTGAACAAGAGATGATACAGAGAAATAGTATGGAAGCTTCTTTATGTTACTATAACCAGACTGGATATATCATTTGCAGTCAGTCAGGTGAGCCAGTTCATGGAACAAACCTGACAGGTATACATGGATGTTGTATATATGATTTTGAGATATCTAAAGTCTTCTCCAGGTACAGGATTATTATTCAAAAAGGGGGTAGCACTTACCATTTCTGCATGCGTTGATGTTGATTATGCAGGGTGTCCAAAGGATAGAAAGTTCACTTCGGGCTTTGCAGTTTTTGTTGGTAGCTCTCTTGTCTCCTGGAAAAGTAAAGCAAATCGTGGTTGCCAGGTCCAGTGTTGAGTCTGAATATAGGGCTATGGCACATGCTAGTACTGAAATGATGTGAGTTTGCACTGTACTAGCATATTTATATATAGATATACATATTCCTATGCAGTTACAATGCGATAACCAAGCAGCCATATTCATTGCAAACAATCCTGCATTTCATGAGAGAACCAAGCATATTGAAGTGGACTGCCACTACACGTGGGATATGATTCAGAAAGGGTTTACTCAGAGGGATCAAATTGCAGACATTTTCACTAAGGCTTTGCTTAAAGGGTCGTTCCAGAAATGTTCATCCAAGTTGAGCATGATTGACATCTATGATCCATCTTGAGGGGAAGTGTAGAGTTATATTTATGTCTTTGTATTGTTTCTGTATGCGTTTACATTATGTTATGATGTACCGTTACGTATTTCTTATTTATCTCATGTACATCTATGTAATTTACCCAAGGGTTTTCTCTCTATATAAGAGACCCTAGGTCTCTATGGAATAACACAACAGAGCATTATTGACTCTGACATGGTATCAGAGCCAAAACCCTAATCTAGGGTTTATCCTCCACCCGCCCCCCCCCTTCGGCCGCCGCCTCTCCTTTCTTCGACCGCCGCCTCCTCCAGCCTCCCGCCGCCGAGGCTCCCGCCACCACCCGCCGCCGAGGCCCCAGCCTCCTGCCGCCAAGGCTCCCAGCCTCTTCCCACCATCCTCACCAGCTGCCGCCGACCTCACCGGTCGCCGCCAACCCCACCAGCCGCCACTCGCGGTCCTTCTTCTCCGGTCGGCGTCGATTCAACAATGGGTTCAAGTGCATAAAGTCTACATATGCACTTGAATCCAAACGGATCTTTGTAGACGCCAGTTCTTTTGTCTATCATCTCTAGGTCTTCTTCTACGGCGATATGTCAGAACAAAAGGTTGATATGCCCGCCATAGGTGCCTTTAAAGGTTCGACATCAATAGTCAAAATGGACGGGACAAACTACGAACTCTGGGCTATGCAGTTCCTGAGTCTTATGAAGTCATGTGGTAAGAAGCATATTCTTACCGAAGATGAGCCGGCGGAGAAGACGGGGATATATGCCTCATGGGAGGCTGATGATGCGTATGCCAAGGTCTGGCTGTCAGGGACGCTCATGATGGAGATTGCCAATGACGTCCTCCATCAACCCACCGCCAAGGCGATGTGGGATATTCTGGCTACTACATATTCTCAAGTGAGAAACGAAACGAAGATGCTGCAGTTGCAGCATGATATTTTTACTACGAAGCAAAATGGACGGCCTCTTCATTCTCTGTACACGTCCCTACGTGGGATGTTCAAGAAATTATATAGCACTATCCCACTCGCTGCCACCCCCGAGCAGCAGATGACGTTCCGCAATGCCACTATGGTAGGCGTATTACTTGCTGCCCTTGATCCGGAGTACAAGGCAGCCCGCTCTCAGATCCTCGCCGATGCCACTATTCCTCCAATGGAGGAAGTCTACAGGAGGCTCAGTCGTATCTCTGTCCCCTCCAGTGTAGCGACTTCACCTCCTTCGGCAATGGCGGTCTCCAGAGGACGAGGTAATTCGTCTTCATTTCGTGGCCGAGGAGGTGACGGACGTGGCCGAGGAGGTCGTATGCGTTCAACGTGCTCATTCTGTCGTTGCACTAGTCATTCCGAGGATACATGCTATTCCAAGCATGGATTTCCTCCTTCTGCACGTGTAGCTGATCATGTTCAGGCTCCGTCAGCATCTACTCCAGATCACAGGTTTGAGGAGCTAGTGGCACGGCTTCGTGACATTATGCCATAGTCATCATCAGAGGGTGCTGATACATCCGACGTTACGGCTTCTGCGTTAGCTACTACCTCTGCTACTGCCAGTACCTCAAGTAGTACTTCTGCCTTTTGTCATAACCACGATCTCTCAGGTTGGATTGTTGATTATGGAGCCACCCATCATCTCTGTCGTGATAGAGATATGTTGCAGTCCTACAGGGATATACAGTCTGGTCGTTCCGTGCTCATAGCTGATGGCACTCATTCCCTTATTGTGGGTCAGGGGGAGACTTTCTTATTGCCCTCCATGCACTTACAGAATGTTCTACATGAGCCATAGTTCTCCATGAATTTATTATCAATTAGTCAGATTACAAAAGATTTGCACTGTCGCGCTATATTTGACCCATCTTCTGTCATTTTTCAGGACATACTAACGGGCATGGTGATTGGTTTTGGTTCTGAACACAATGGCCTCTATCGTCTAGTACGGAACTCCTACGCTGGCATCTCACTACACTCTCAGGGATCTGTTTCTCCGTACATGGCACCTTCGCTTTGGTCACCTTCCGATCTAGAAGATGCGCCACCTCCTGCCACAGATCTCTCCGAATTCTTCATTTCGTTGTGAAGCATGTCAGTTAGGGAAGCACCATCGTTCTAGCTTTCCTAGTCGGTAGGGTCGGAGCAGTCGCTCCCCGTTTGAGTTATTTCATATAGATATTTGGGGTCCGCGTCGTGTCCCGGATCATCAGGATCACAGGTTTTATCTTGTTGTGGTTGATGATTTCTCTCGTGTTTCTTGGACTTTTCTTCTTAAGAATAAATCTGAAGCAGGAAGTGTTATCAAAAATCTTATCAATGAAGTGCAAAATGTTTTTCCTCTACTGTTAAATATATGCGCACGGATAATGCATTGGAATTCTGCACTCGTTCTCTTGCTCAGTTTCTTTCATCTAAGGGCATTATCCACCAAACTACATGTGCTTACACATCTCAACAAAATGGTGTCGCGGAGAGAAAACACCGACATTTTCTTGATATTGCTCGCACAATACTTATTCAAAGTTGTGCACCATTAGCCTTTTGGGGCAATGCTATACTTACATCATGTTATCTGGTCAATCGTATGCCTTCTACTATTCTTGGGGAAAAGGCCCCAATCTCTGTTCTCTTTCCTAATAAAGACTTGTTTTCACTTACCCCTCGTGTCTTTGGAACTGTCGCCTTTGTTCACTGCTTGTCTCCAGGACTTGACAAGCTCTCTCCTAGAGTTAAGTGTGTTTTTGTGGGCTACTCGCGGACACAAAAAGGGTATCGTTGCTATGACCCCATTCACGACAAGTACTACGTGAGTGACGATGTTACATTTTTTGAGCCAGTTATATACTTCTCCCCTGCAGATGACAGATTAGTTTCCTCTACATCTACGGATGATAATGTCTATGTTCCCCTACCTCCAAGTCTGGGTCACTCTGAGTCCACTACACCACCACCACCACCTCCATCTCCTCCCATTCCACCATTCACTAAGTTCTACACAAGGCGGTCAGGGCCTGCTCAAGCTACACGTCAACCATCCAGCACGCCTCAGGTATGCTCTGATGTTATCGCTAATGATGGGTTAGATAATGCACCGGTGCAGGAATCTTTGATATAGGCGGAGGATCCGCCAGTCAGTACAGTGAATGATGATCTTGATCGTCCTATTGCTCATAGGAAGCAGAAGAGGCAATGTGCGTCCTATTCTCTTGCGTCTCAGGTGTCCTTTTATTGTCTTACTGGTGATTTTCAGAGGTTTGTGGTGAGTAGCAAGTGGGTGTTTACAGTTAAATATCCGAATATAGAGCCATGGCAAGCAAGCACATAAATGATGTGGGTTCGAGCGGTCTTGGAAGATTTGAATGTAAATGTCTCTTTACCCATGCAGCTTCAATGTGACAACCAGGCAGCATTGTTCATTGCCAATAATCCAGCTTTTCATGAAAGAACAAAGCACATCGAGGTAGATTGTCACTACACTAGAGACATGGTCCAGAAGGGCTTGATTTCCACTTCACACGTCAGTTCAGAAGACCAGACTGCTGATATATTTACCAAGCCATTGCTCAGAGGACCTTTCCAGAGATGTTCTTCCAAGCTGAGCATGATTGATATCTATGCTCCATCTTGAGGGGGAGTGTGGAGACTTACGTTATGTTATGATGTACCGTTACGTATTTCTTATTTATCTCATGTACGTCTATGTAATTTATCCAAGGGTTTTCTCTCTATATAAGAGACCCTAGGGCTCTATGGAATAACACAACAGAGCATTATTGACTCTGACAGTTTCCTTATTTTTCTGTTCTATCTATCATATGTAATTTACCCATGGGTCTCTTCCCAATATAAGAGAGTCTAGGGTTCAAGGATTAAACAACTCTATTATTTTTCCCAACAAGATGCATGTTGCAATGTTGAATTTGTGGAATGTTCAATAGATTAGAAGTTATAATTGCTCTATGCCCATACCTATGGGGTAACGTGATCACTTGTAAAAGTAAGAAACAAGTAGTGGTGTCACGTTTGAGTGTAGAGAGTGAATACATGGCAATTGCCCGAGCTGCCAAAAAGATATAGTGGAATCCGTGAAGTTTTTATGGATCTTCACATATCACCTTACAAAGTAATGGAGATGGAGTGCGACAACGCAGTCATCATGAATATAGTGAGTACACCAAGCATGCAAAGTTTGACTGTCATTTCACTAAAGACATCATCCAAAAACGTCTACTATGGTGCTCATTCTACATATCACAAACATGTTCACTAGGGCACTTCCGAGAGCTCTATTCTATGTCATAACAAGCTGGGTATGAAGGATATCCATGCTCTAGCTTGAGGAGTATTAGGGTTTCAGATATACCCTACTGGAGATATTTATGTAATTATCTTTCTTTTTTATTCATCCTAAATTACCTTCTCTACAGGAATAGAGGACTATGACTCTTTCTCTCTCTCTCACTCTCTCTCTCTCTATATATATATATATGTATGTATGTATGTGTGTGTATATACACCAAAGCACAATGATCAATCAAATCATAAATAAGGAGTAATGTTAAGGGAGAAATCCATGCTTGTAGCAAGAAGTAAGGACCACAGATTAGAGGCTCCGCAAAATTATGTTATATGACAATTTTTATGCTATTTTCTTTGCAATATCTTATTGTCCCTAAATATAAAAGTATAATATATTTATTGATTTTTGGAGATTCATCACCAAAAAGAATGCATTATCGAATGCCATGTCCCCGCCTGTCTCAGCTGCTGCACATGCACTCACAATCTACCCATATCTCAACTCATGCATTGATTCACCTAAAGGTCATTAGCTACATGGCTGGAGGCCAACAAGGTTCGTCTGACTCCCATTTACCTGTCAAACAATTGCAAGGAAATCAAACGACAAATAGAATTCTAAATTATCCTATTAGGTACAGACCATTAATTTCATAATAAACCTGATTTTTCATTTTTTTAATATCAATAACTAGGACGGGAACAATGAAGAATCCAATCACTTGATATTTTATGCCATGTCACAACTTTGTTTTGGATGGGCATCTTCTCGGCGTCACCCCCTTTTTCCTTCACAAAAATATCACAACTTTGCACAAATTGGAAGGAAATATCGACCACTACAACAAAAGGTGACATTTTTCGAAGGGCATTAAAATTAAGAGAATTCAAGAGACGGACCTCAACAATGAAAGGATAATAATGAACAAACACTAATTTAGCAACAAGAAAGTTAACCATTCATAACAACGTATATTATTTTTTCATAGCTTGTATCAAGTTGATTGACTGCAGAGGTTCATACCATCTCAATGTACTCTATGGCCTTCTTGTCCCTGAGTTTATTTCCTTGTTGATCAGTTACATGAAAAACTGTATTCAAACAACATAAAATCAGCAATGATAGAAAAGCAAAACAAATCACTAAAAATGGAATTATATTTTCAAGGAATAAGTACAATATCGCATAAGCTTTTGACATACTGTTTGCAGTTTTAATCACTAATAAAAGACTGTTTCTTTTGGTAGCTGACAACCAGCCAAATCTGTCCGATTGTTACTAAATGGTCTAACCAGACAATAACAAATTTCCTTGACTAAAAGCAGAGTGTGAGTCCCAGTGCTCAATAATTTTAAAAGAAATAAAAAATATATATTAAGCTGCCAAAGAGAAATTGCAAGAGCCAAAATTGAGGGAGATCTTCTCTAACTTCTTATGCACTAGGGTTCCAGTGGACCAAAATCGACATCCATAATGCTTAACATGGATTTTAAAGATAACATAACTCCACATTGACACAAGACACCTGCTTTTACTTGTGAGCCATGTGAGGCAATTTTAGGGCATCATTGCAATTGAAAATATAAAATTACCGTCCATGAACCATCCACCATCAGAAGATATGTAGGCTTTAGTTATAATCAAATCAAGGTCGCTCAGAACTTGAACCACTTCCAGAAGTGTCCCCGGCTTATTTACACTGTCAACCTGCTGACAACACACACACAAAAGTTAAACCCCCCTTAATATTCTTACCCACAAGCAACACTAGACTGGGAGGTTCTGTCACCTTGATCAGAGTACACTTGCTGCAACTGCTGTTATCGATGCTTACCCTGCAATAGGAACAGCGATGAATTGGAGTGAGAGAATGAACACAGTTAAAATTATATGAGATTCTAAGAAATTAAGAATTAAACCTGGGTGGGTTGATTCGGTGGCTAAGATTCTCATACTCTGGATCAAAATAAGGCCAGCAGACTCTACCCTCCATTCAGAAGGCACCGACGAACTCCACTTTCTTCACTCCGTACAACCCTTCTGCCACCGCTGCACATCAAGCACGAACAACACAAGCAGATTAACGTGTCATGCACGTGCTTTTCAGAATCAAGTAGAAAGCTAAGACATGTTTGTGTTATAGTATTTAGTTTCTTGTATTTCTCTCTGGTATGCAAGGCCCTTAAAAGTGGCCATTGCTCCATCGGGAAGAGAGCACCACACCGCCATATTGCCATTGTTTAAACATCTACACCTATTATTCTTATAGGGGCTGCTGTAGAACCCGTGGTCGGTAAGAATCTTTCTTTTCTTGCTAAATAAACAAGAATCTTTCTTTTCTTGCTAAATAAACATGAAGAATACTTTTAACGAGGATCGGATCTTCTAAAGAAATGATATTGGTCTGAACTGTGCACCAATGTCCTCAACGTGAGAATATGCGTGTAGAGGAACAGTTACTGATAGGGAAGTTTTAAACGTAGGTCGATCTTTTTGGTTGACCGAATTGTTTACACCAAATTTATTGTGAAATTTACTATTATATCCGAACTTTTTATTCTGGAGCTATTGTTAAGCCATCATCTTCTGCCATTCAAACAAAACATCATCTCCCGCCGTCTTTGTCAGAAAAATGAAGTGTTTAAAATTGTTTTTGCACATTGGCTCTGTAGAATTTCGGGACTATAGGCTACGTACTGTAAGATACCACCGTATTTATCCAACCCAACTTAAACGAATAGGAGTTGACTATCAGATGAGTTTAGTAGCAGGAGTTGACTGTAAGATTACTCGAACAAAAGACGACCGAAAAAATGAAAGAAACTTTAAAAAAACCGACAGCAAATGGATGCTGATGTGTATCGCCACTCAAATAGAGTTGCACTTGCCGGAAGATCCTTTTTTTGCACATGTCCAACATGCTTCGTATAATCTTGCCCTAACCGAAATTAATTGATGTGTCGTTCAACGATGAAGCCACCTTGATGGAGGCATAAACTGCAATGCCTGGGAATTTTATTGATAGGCGCGTAAAAAACCCAAGAAAGGTCAGCAGAGCACTGCTTGATGGAACCACCCTACAGTCCACTGTCCACTATCCACTATGATAACTAGATGCTCCACGCACCATATGTACGAAACCAGCGAAAACAAGATGGGAACCCCACACACCCACAACCGAATCTCCAACAGAGATAGAACAGCATCAGGCCAATATCAGTCAACCTTCTATTTCCATAACAAAAATATAACAAATCAGAATGGACGATGGACACCAACTCTAAAGCCAAGTCCACTCGAGATCATTTTGTGATTGATGCGAAAACCAGTGGAAAAAGCGTGCTTCAGAGCTTTGACTTAGCCTCCTAAAACTATCGTGACGAAGGACGTGATTGACAAGTCATATCGTGACTTAGATTCACGGCAGAGCATATCCAAGCCTATCTTGAATTGCTTTATGCTAGAAAGAAAAGAAACGAAAAAAAAAAGCATGACCGTGGTAAAGCCACGAGATAAGAATCAAATCAAAACAATAAAGTACGGAATCCTCGAAAGCAAACATATCTTTACGCTTCAAAAAGACTGTTCTTCAACGCTGTTGGGAGTCAATTTCCAATATTTTACAAATGCATAATTGGTTGAAAATGAAAGTTGTTAATAGAGATTCGAATAACGAGTGAGAGATAAAGCAAGGTCACACGCAGATCAGATATTATAATATTTAGCTTCAGATGACAAGCAAAATAGTGATGTAACGAAGACCTACAAACTTATCCAATCATTCAGCATAATGACGCTATCCTCCAAAGCACGACATCAATAGTGGGGGGAATTTAAGCGTAGACGTCTGTCTAATCCGTATCTAATCAAGGATAAGAGTGCTGGAATCCAGAATTCTGACTCGAGCGACCTAAAAATCACGGGATCAAAACAGGACCTAACCACCCAACCCCTCCAACATATCTAAATGATCTGATGGTTCGATCCTACGATATAAAAGACTAACTTTTAAATCTTCCGCATCTTCGATTAAGAAAAAAACGGAACCTCGGTCGCAAAGGACGGCGGGGCGCCAACATTCCCACTCCATCCCGCGAGCATAAACCTCGAACCCCTATCCTACGTGGCCTTGACGCAGCAAGGAATCTCGGCCCTTCAAATTCCCCCAACCCCGCCCCCCACCCTATTTAAATATAACAATTAAAAGTAATAAAAAAAAAGGGAAGCATACGAAAAAGGTCCCCCGACGGGTGCAACCTATTGGAATCGCGGGATTCGATGGATCGAATCCGGAATGGAGAGGAAGTGGAATCGTTACCTGTGGATTGGAGATTGCAAGGGGAGCACGGACGGAAGGTGGAGGCGGAGATGCGGTGGCTCAAAGTCTGGGTGGAGTTCGGGGGATGAATGGTTTATATACAGAGAGGAGTGGGGAGCAGTTGGGGGGAATTATAATAAAAGCGTGAGGGGGGTGGGGAGGCGAATGGAATCGAAGGGGGCCTTTCGACGTTGGAAGAGCACTCTGCCACCACCAACAGCTGTTGCCTCTCTCTCTCTCTCCCTCTGGCTGTTGCTGTTGTTCTTGTTGGGGTCGTTGGCCCCTCCGCGTCTCTTTGTTTCTCCCTTCGCTGTGTCCAGTGAGAGCCAAAAACCGAAGTTTGCAGTTAGTACAAATGGAGAGAGTGAGGGAGGACCCGACCGGTAGGGGAAGCGGAAGGACTAGGCCGATTTGCTCGAGAGACACTTCGCTATTATACTATTAATAACTTTGGTATCTTCCTTGTGGGATATTGCATGCAAACGCCTGTAATTTTTGGAATTACTTTGTAATCATTAGGGGGACATTCGTTTGGAGATCTGTCCCAAGAATAAGGTATTATTCTCCTCCCCTTTCATCTCTTTCTTTGTACAATTATTCATCCATGAGCACCTATATTTACTTTTATTCCACCATTTTTTTCTATTCTTATTCCACCTTACTTACCTTTATTTCATCATATTTCACATTATTGGTATCCTTCCAGCTGAAAAGGAATAGTACTGTAACACTCAGGACCCGAACCACCCTAATACGAAAACCAAATCCAAACCGACTTGGATCTACGTAACCCGCTAAAAATCCAATTAAGGTCGAATGAGCCCCAATCGATCCGCAGAACGCATATCGGATCCCGTCTAGATCCGATTAAAAAAACCCGATCGCAATGTACCTCATGTCGCAGAAAAAATTGTGATACAATCCAGATGGTAATGTGAACAGAGACCATCACTAACTCTGTCTCGACAAATCGGGACCAACGGAATCAACCATTTGCCGATCGGAGATCGTTGGACTGGTTTTAATCGCAAAATTTAATCACAAATCGAAAACGTATTTTCCGATTTTTGAATCCACGTTATATTAGAAAAATATGGATATTGGACTCATTTTGATCGTCACTCCGAGACGATCGAAACGAACTATTACATGCTCAAATCAGAGATTTGGAGTGAATTTGGTGATTACTTTGGTATTTCATCAACATTAAAAATAAAATAAAAATAAAAATACTTTTTTTACAAACACGTTTTCATTCTCCCCTCCCCCAATTTTCTACACGATTCCCCTTTGTTCTTCCCAAATTAAGCACATAACCCCTTCTCTCTTATTTATATCACCATATCCCCTTCTTCTTCTTCTTCCCATCTTCTTCTCTTCTTCCCCAAGCAAGAATCCATCCTCCTTTCCCTTGTTGCAGTTGTTGCTGCTGATGTTGACATTTTCTTCCATTCCTAGTACTACAAGGTACATTCAAATCCCTTCTTTGCTGCCATGTGTGTAGTTTATTTACATTGCAACTTTATTTCTGAGGTATCAGATTTTATTGGCTATGTAAAAAAACTTGTATAATCAATAATTTGTGTTTCTTAAATTGAAAATTTTGAGAAACTGCATACTATGTATAAGTCCCACTAATCACCTACATAGGACATAATCATTTTGGAATGTTGGTCCGGAAGAATAACACACAACAACTTTCTGAAACTTAATTGTGTTCTTTTAGTTGTAAGACTGGGTAATAATTTCAAGGGTGGGATAGTAGAGTTTGCTTGAAGTAGGTGACACATACTCAGCTCTAGTAAATGGAGAACATATGATTACAAATTGAGGTGGGGAGACATCTTATAAAGCTCTGTTAATTCCAGTTGCAAGGCTGGGTAATAGCTTCGAAGGAGCGATTTTAGATTTTGCAGGAGGCTGACATAGAGGTCAAATTCTACTCGAACTTTTCCATCTCTCATATCAACAACCAGCGAATCATCTGGGTGGATTTATTCTTGAATGACAGGCACCACCACACCTCTTGTGGTTGACTTTCGGATTTGGAAAATCTATTCTTGAAATCCTTCTGTGATAATCTGATAAAGTGATTATGCTGCACTGATTGAACTACATTGAGACTGGCAGATGCTATGTGAGCCTTGCTTTTCTTCTCACATGTGTGTGTAAGATTGTTCATCTGGAGATGTGATTGTAGATTCTTGTTTGTGAGGGAATGAACTTGTTTTGGTTAGTTGTGTGGCTGATGCTTTCCATCTACACACAGTATAGTGGTAATGGCAGGTCATTTTCATGGATATGTTGGCAGATATGTTGCACAGATGATTTAGTTGTCTAACTAGTAAAAGTGATTTGTATATGTTCTCAGTTCTTGGATTGGGGAGGAAAAGATGCGAAATATTAAAGTGGAAAGTTTTCAATGCAAATGGATGTGCTAAGAGGGTATTTTTTTTCAAGATATTAGTCATGTGTTAATTAACAAAATGCTGTGCTGATATTTGCTTTATTATTTTTTAAATGAAACTACGATGGATAGAGTGCTTTGATGAGGATTACATCTAAATAATGCGCTATTAGTACTTCTATTTGTAATTGTATATTGTGCCCGAGTGGTCCAATTTTACTCATATTTGTAATTGTAGATTGTGCACTAGTGGTCCAAATTATGTGTATTCAACATATGTTTGGATGTGAAAGCCTCACTTATTTTTGTCTGGTATCAATAAACTTATCAAGATTATTTTAATTGTTAATAAAATCTAAGCCAACCATCTTTCAAGGGTGTTGGATTCTATTATCCTGCTTCTACAAACAATTTCCATTCCTATTAGATTACTAATGAATGGGTGGTACAAATGGTTACTGAGGTATAATTGGAGAGAAAGATGAAGGGCTGCGAAAATTGAATATTTATTGTATCCTATTACATCATATATCTGTAAATTCTTAAATAGAATCACGGTTATCATGTATATATGTATGTACACACCTTTCTGAACTTATCTTCCACATTTTGACTAAATTTTCGGTTCTTTTGCGGGTATATGGATTAGATAGGTACTAGAGTAACATCATTTCAGAGATTGGTATACCTTATCAATTGCAAAATAGAATCTTTTAAAATAAGTGATAGATATTACCACTTCCTTATTTTTATTATTGAGGAAAACAATATAAGCATTCATATACATCTCTATTCTTTTAAACTAATGAATGTTGACTTGGATATATGGTTTGATGAGCACCAATGATGACACATATTTGTGCCGGTCAAGATGCCTCTTACACCTAACCGTGCGAGGGTGCGGTGACCCTTAATAGGGCTGGAGTTAGGATACCCAGATTGAGCAACAACCGCTTAGTGTGCTTGCCTAGGATCCCAGACTCTTCTATCACGAGCTTGCAGTTTTCTCCGCTTCTCTTTTATCGTGTGCTTAGGCTCGAAGGGAGGCAGGGGGAGGCTCGACTCGATCGGGGAGGGGAGGGACAGGCTCAACGGGGTAACCGACTTGGGCTGAAGGAGGTGGGCAAGGGAGACTTGTTCTTGGGGGCTCGTCGGGGGCAGCATTGGCTGGAGGAGGAAGGAGAGGAGCTGGTGGCGACGAGGAGTCTTCAAGGAGGAGGTGGTGGTTGACGGGGGGAGGGGGTGGTTGTCGACGAGGAGGAGGAGGTAGGGAAAGTGTATTCATTTGTAAATAATAGAACTTAAAGGGTAAAAAATATAAAATATTTGACAGATACCGTTATAGTTAACGAAATATTGGATGGAGGTTAACTCGGGGGTTATGGATGTAAGAGTAAAGAATATTGAGGATTTTGGATGAAATTCACGATTATGTAGGGTTATGATTGTAATTGCATAATTACTCAAGGTTGTGGATGTAAAAAATTCTATTGTAATTTACACTCTCGAAAGGTGTCCTTTTGTGACAAAAGAAGTTTGAGAATCACGATAATCAGTGATTTTTTGTTTGTGGAGAACTTCTGTTGCATGAAATGAAACAGTGGAATATCCTGTGTGTGCGTATGTTGGTTCAAAGAAATTGCAAACACAACTGTAGGAGGAGAAATTATGAAGACCTTTTTATTGATGGTAAATGGGCAATTAATCAACAATTTCTTTAGAAGATTAATGACTCTGGAGTAAAGATTATCGTAACTTTTTCATTCAATGCTCAAAGCAAAAATGCTTTGGATATATAATTCAAGATCTATAAATCATTGATTTATTTTAATAGCAATTCGACTTAAAAAGTATTCCATAAAAATTTACAAGATGAAACTCTTGTGGGTTAGGTTTGGGTCAATAAAATATGAATTATAGGACTCGGCTCTTATTTTGACTTGTTCATTAAATGGTCGGGTCAGAGACATGTACCACATAGCTTGACCTTGTCGTGCCCGCAAAAATATAAAATTATATAATCATAAAAGTTATATAAGACATAAACTATATACTATAGTTTAAGTTTTTCTTACGTGATGTTAGATTTGCATTATATTTAATAGTTTACGTCTCAATTGGTAAAAAAAATTACATTTATTTTATAAAAATTAAATGAGGAGGATTGAGAGGGTTGGAAGGAGGGGCACATCGGTGTACCCCAATCCAACCCTGCCCAACCCTGCAACCAAACGAAGCCCTAGAGTTGCAAGTGCACCGGGGCAAGGTGTGTGTACCTGTGCAACAATATCCATTTTGACCTGTGGAATTTCTATAAGCATGGACTTTTGAGTGAAAGCTTTGTACAATATATTCCAAGCCGACTCAATAAAATAAATTCAAAACATTACTCTTCAAAGCTTCATGATCCACTTGATATAGCATATAAGCTTAATCCTTCGAGTTGAATATATGCTTATGTTCAATTAATCTTGTGATACAGAAAACAATTATATCTTTCATGGTTTAATAGATTTATTTTTTATTATTAAACCTCCAAATGTTTCAACAAACTTTTTTTTCTAGTGACAAAACTTTACACAAGTGTAGTTCATACGTAGGTATTTTTGTCAAGCACATCTTTAATTATTTAAACAAATGAAAGAGCTATCCCTAAAGACACACATTCTACTTCACAGCTGCGAGTACATTCAAAGGAGATAACTTTGATAATAACTCAGAAATCAACCACAAATACTCAAATGTCTCTCCCTTCCCTTTTCATCATAAGCAAAAAGTGAAAGAGTTAACAATAAGAAATAGTTGAAGCATAAACTATAGTTTCAAACATAAACAAAGTAGTAACAATAAGCACAATTTAAAAAGAAAAAAAAACAATGTATGTTTCTTATACAACTCAAAGATAAAAATAATATTGGCTAGCATGGACTTGATCCAAATAGTCATGCATGTAGAATCATCAAAGCTCCTTCTTTCAACATGGACTTGATCCAAATAGTCACGCATGGTTGAAATTTGACCATACATCTCTCGGTGATTATTCAACACGAAGGTCTTCCAACATAAATTGTCATAATATGTGTTATAAAATATGAAGCGGAAGCATAAACATGGAAAAAGATAAAAAACAAGAATAAGAACGCGAGATTTTACGTGGAACCCTACTCCGTGAGGAGCGGGATGAAACCACGGGAGAAGCCCTCAAAGGGGCGTGTTTTTCTATTCACTTTCTCAATGAGTACAGGAGGTATGGGGCTCCTTATATAGCCTCTCCAGAGCCTCCAAGTCCCACCACTAGGCGGTATGGGACTAAACACATGGATGGGGTAAATGGATCTTCTCCAGGATCCATTTACCATGTTACAACTCAATGGGCGCACACACGAATACTCTAACACTCCCCCTCAAGCTGGAGCATGCAATGCTCAGCTTGGACAAATAGAAATAAACTCAACTCAACGCTACAGGACACTACGGACAATATCAACCCAACGCGCACATGCTGCAGTCGAGAAGGTTGCTTCTCATGCCATGCAGGTGAGGAGGATGAACGGGCTGGAATGTGAGTCAACTAAATCTCCTCGTCAGAGAGCATGTGCTCTGAATTGCACCTGTCAGAGTCACTGCAACTGAAAATGAGTCTCCTCGTCGGAGTACTCTGACCCGCCACAACATGTGGACTACTGCTCCATCTCTGAAAAAGGGCCGAACTGAAATTGCCGTGACTGTGCAATCCTCGTCGGAGTCCACGGTCGCTGGAGAATGGAGTCTAAAGAGTCTCCTCGTCGGAGAACTGGGTCTCTCCCATCTGGCTCTGAGAATGGTGCTCTACTTTGGAGTACCTATGATACCACATGAAAACCCTTGCCCTCAATGGCATAGGGAATGGTCCTATGCTCTGGAGTCCCTATGGCTCACATGAAAACTCTGGCCTGACAACAACAAGAATGATGGGGACCTCGAACTGATGATGGCAACATATGCTCATCTGAAAATGACCGCACACTCGTGCATGTCTGAAACTGAGGACTCGGAAGACAAACGTCGAGTCTGAAACCGAACTGTAGAGTCTGATCAACTGGCTGGTCTGGAGACTGGTGGTATCTGAATCTTGATCTAGAATACAAGACCTGTGACTCTACATATACTCCCCCTTTCTCCCATACTTGTCGGAAAACATGAATTTCGATCAAGTTGGGAGAAGACAAGATAAATAGGGGGTAAACAATAAGAACATGAAACTTGTGTCTTTTGTCTTTTTTTTAAATAGCCGTCATGATGATTTTTTTTAACATAAGCCATCACATTTTCTTCATTCATTTTTCTAAGCCGTCCAACTCTCTTTTTTTTACGGCTTTCAAACAAAATTTTCTGCGTACGGTTTTTTTTATTGTACGCACCTCCTTTTTTTTACTGCGTACGATTTTTTTTACGCGACCTTCTTTTTTTTTCGAAACAGATTTTTTTCGGCCCTCTTGGGCCCACCTCTCTCTTCCTCCTTTCTCTCTCTCTCTTTGTTTACTCACAGCAGGCCCCTCTATTCACTCTCTTTTTTTTATATACACAAAGCAGGCCCAGCTGGGCCCATCCCTTTTCTGCACCTTCTTTTTTTTATTTTAAGGTGGCCCGCTAGGGTTTCTGTAACATCTGGATCTGCACAAACCCGAATCGACCCGATTAGATTCTGTATAACTCAATAAAGTTATTAATCAATGTTAAATAGCATAAATCGATCAGTTGATTGTGAATCAAAAGTCGTTCGGGAGAAATTGATCAAAAATCAATCGCATCGTAATGCGTGCCCGAAAAAGCCGCAATGCAAATTCGAGAACCGCAAAACAAATCGAGACCGTCATAAAACCCGATTCGATGAAACAAGACCAACGGAATCGACCGTTCGTCGATCAGAGGTCATTTGATATTTTAAAAATCGCAAAAATTTAATGACCAATCAAGATCGTATCTCGGAAATTTCGAGGATTCATCTTCGATCCAAAGTATATGAATATTATACTCATTTTGATCGTCATTCAGAGACGATCGAAACGAGCTATTGTACACCAAAATCTGACACTCGAGGTACGTATACGGTCAACTTCGATTCTCTAAACATAAGAGAGCTTTTGTTTAAAAAAATAATAAAAAAAATGAAAATAAATATATTTTTTCCAGCAAAGCAGACAGCAGTCTGCTACTGTCCATCTGCCCCTTCCACTTGGATTTTTTTTCCACTTGTCAACCAAGGGCTTACCTCCCTTGGTTATATAAACCTCAATCCCCTCTCACTTATTCTCTCCATTATCTTTGCAAAACCCAGCCGTAAGAGGCCCTCTCCAGCCCTTTTCCTCCAAATTTTAGACGGAGCTACTCTCATGTTGAAGCAAGAAAATGCTCCAAGCAACAAGAGCCTTTGCTCCTGGTTGTTGCAAGTTACTGCCGAAGAAAACAGCCCTCCAGCCTTTCTCCTCCATACGATTGGAGTCTACTGGACATGCAACATCTATTGCATGTTGGCCTCCTAATTCCTGGAGCCATTGAAGCCACAATTTCTGGAGCCATGCAAGTGCTATAGGCTGCATCCAAAGCTCCAAATTGAGGATCCTGCTCTGAAAACCCCCTGAAGCAGCTACCAGAGGAGTTGCTCCCCTCTTCCAAGAAGCAATTATTTTAGGTTTTCTGTTACTATTTCATAGGCAGCTGGGAGTTGTTGTTCTCAATTTCCATTAAAGCCACTGCATGTCAAATTAGTCCCCAATTCTCAGAGTAATCAAGGTACAACTCCCCCTTTTATTTCTTCACATTTTCTTTTCCAACTCCCCAGCCGAAGGAGACCAAACCCCCCATCGTTCTCCCTTTTTTTTTACTGCAGATTATGCAAATTTGCATCAGGAATTGTTGCATTCTCTGTCAGCTACCATTTGTTGCTCTTCTCAGATTTGGGGCTGCTACCACAACAGTTGTGTTAGCCATTGTTGCTCCTACTGGGATGTTGTCCAGCAACTCAGGTGCAGTTGTTGCTGCCCTTT
Source organism: Ottelia alismoides (assembly GCA_037367405.1). NCBI lineage: Eukaryota > Viridiplantae > Streptophyta > Magnoliopsida > Alismatales > Hydrocharitaceae > Ottelia > Ottelia alismoides. The sequence goes on from JAZKJV010002156.1 coordinate 886,988, forward strand.
TGATGGCTTGAAGCTGCTGCCATCAACCGGAAGAACCACGTAGCTGCCGCATCCCACTTATGTGAAACTCTCCTGGAGTTGTTGCTGTCCAAGCAACTGTTCAAGTACTGCATGCAGACTTAGTTTCAAGTTTTACAGAAATTTAGGTATAATCTTCCCCTCCTCTTGCTGCAGTCCATGTTTTTGCACAATCCCTAGTCATCTTCTTTGCTGCCATACATGAGCAATCTGAAACTCTCCTTTTTGCTTCCTTCCACGATTCTTGTTGAATTAATAAAATAAGGTATGTGTATCTTACAGATTATATCTAACAGAAGATCATTTCTAAATAGCATGGAATAGACGATAGATTTTGAAAGAGTTGTATCTTAGAAAATGTGTATTTTGATCCTCGCATAGAAAGTTGAGATAAAAAAACGTGAAAAGGATATGCATGATTCAAGAGGACAATATCTAATAGGGCTCATAGTTACCACAGAAGGGGATCTACATATAACCTCTTGGGCTACGAATTTGGTAACTACGACATTATTAGCATATAGGATTTCTTTTAGAACAAATCATTTTAGAAATCAAAGTATTAATTTCGTCTAGGCAACTCTCTGGTAAGGGACATGCAGTTACGATGGGTATCAATTATTTGAAAGTTTATTGTATTCACTTATTCAATTAATTACAAAGATTCACTATTGAAAAATATAGTATACGTGTACAGCCAGTGTTAAGATGACCTTGTTCTCTTCTTAACTCTCTTCTGTTTACAAGAAAACTTTCTCTACTACTGATATTCCAGGAATCAATCATTTGTATATGACTATAGTAGTTTGCCTCATTAATATGATCGTTTTTCTTAGGTATTAATCTCCGTATTAGTGTTAACCTGTTGAAAATCTACTGCCATAAATAGTTTAGGAATAGAGATGACTGGTTGAATCACTTGTAGTGCAGAATGAGAGGTTCCTAACATAAACAAATACATACATAGAAGAATCTATAAAATTCACAATTTCCATTTCTCATTTATTTCAAGTATATGCATCGACAATATTACATGGCCATTCACATAGGACATTCTTGAGACATGTTTTATATTAATTATTGTACAATCCCGTATATACTAACAGATGATATGATGCTGAGGTAATTTAATAACCTACAAAATATATCCTTATCATGTGTTTTTAATTATGAAAAAGGTAAACCAAGAACCGTGAATGCAACTAAGAATATCATCAAGTTAAGCGGCGAATTTTACATGGAGTTGTCTTCTTGATCAGACCCATTACAAATCATATCATACCACAAATTCAGATGAGCAGATCATATCTATAGACAAGTTCCAGATTTCTTAGTTCTCTTATGTTGCTAAATTAAGTTCCTCTTGTATCCATTTTTCCTTTGGACCCAAAATTCAAATCTAATCAATTACTATAAAAGGGGGGGGGGTGTTATTACCATTACATCTCAATTTTAGATCTGATCATTTGACTTAAGAATCTTTCTTCGAAATAATGAAAAACTGTTTGTATGGATCAACGGGGACCAATCATTGAGATCCGTGAAGCTAATCATATAAGTTATGGAAATATGAATAATTAATAAATGTATCTATGCGGTTAATCAGAATCAGATAATGAAGTGCCAGTCATGGTGACCTTTACACCTGACTGTGTGAGGGTGCGGTGACCCTCAGCTGGGCGGGAGATAGGAAGCCCAGTTAGGGCAGCGGCCGCTTAAGGCGCGGGTCTAGGATCCCAGTCTTTTTCTCGGTTTTTCGCGAGCGCTCGCAGTTTTTACGCCTCTCTGGGATCCACAGGTTTCTTTTAAAGACCGGTTCCGCTGACCCTTGTTCTTTAGGGTGCCTAGGCAGGAGGACCCTTGGTTTTAGTTTTTTGAGCTCGTTAGCCCGAACCGGTCGGGCCGGTTTTTCTTTTAGAGCGACTTTTCTAGAGAGTCTCTCTCACCCGTCTCAGTGGCGTAGTTTTGGAGTAGACCTATCCCTCTATTGGACCGCCTTTCAATTAGAGGGCGAGACGGAAGAGCCTTTTGTAGGCTTCCTCACCGTTTGAGTTTTGTTTACTTTCGCCATCAGACTTGGCGATGCTACATCCGAATCATCCATGTATACATCTGAATCTTCTATGGCTACATCTGAATCAATTACAATTGAATTTGGAAAAGTTACATTTGAGATTGGATTGAGTCACAATTGAGTTTGGATAAAGTTGAATTACAGTTAAATTGGTTACATGAAAGCTTGGTTACAATTGAGTTTGTTTCCGTTGAACTAGTTACTTTTCTGCCAATAATTCCTGACAAAGAGAAAAAAACCATATCATGAAAATCATCCTTATCAGACTACAAGCTACTATCACAGTTGGTTGAAATAGCTAGTGGACGTGTTGGGAACTTAGTTAGGATGCATTTTACTCCACCGCATGCCTACGGAGGCACCCCAACCCTAAGGCTTCCTTACTACCTTAGAGTCATAGTGTGAGGTCTTACCTAGACCAATACCACAGACTATCCACTAAGCTTGAGAAAATCAACATGAAAAGAATCAAAACCCCGGATCCATCATATACCCGTACTATGATCAATCCACAAGATTATTAATCATCATTATAAGCATTTAATAGAGATAATGATCATATCAGAGTCTCATCATTCACATTCTCAAATAGAAAGGCAATGACTTAAATATGGATCATATGATGTTTGTATATCAATGATTAATGTGGGTAATTAGTGTAGGATGAGTAGAATGGAGTTTTACATACCAAACAACTTGAAAGCCTGTTTCATTGCAAGTAGCTTTAAATTTTAATTGTCAAGGTCAAATTACTTGCTTTCTTTTGGAACCATTAAATTCCTGTTAAATTTAATAAATTAGATGTACTCAACGTTTGTTGATGTTCTTTTCTCCCTATTCCATGGATTGCAGGCAAGATACCTGCATCATTGTATTGGGAGAATTGAACATCAGCTTCTACAGTTACAATTATCAGGTACGCATGCTATAGTTTATTCAAAATATTATATGCTTTTTATTTCTCTTCTGCTATAATTGGGATGCGTGTACATAATGCAATTTCTGTTGTTACACTGATATGGAAAATTTTGCAAAATAATAGTGACATAGTGTAGTCCTGTGGCTTGTTATTAAATTTGCGAATGTCATCTGTATAAAGAACAAAAAAAAATCCCTTAGTTTGCAGTACTCTAATGTGATCTTGAACGAACATGATACTACGAGTGATATGTAAACGGGTATCCGGATCCGTTAAGGAGCGGGCCTCACAGTTTGGTATCAGAGCAGTGGTACTCCGCTACATACATTCGTAGTATTATTGTTCTGATCACATTAAATCTTCGGATTGCGACAGTCCTTTGACTTATCACGAGTCTGAAGGGGAAATATGACATTCAAAATTAATGACCACAGATGTCACCAATTGCAACTAATTTCCATATGTATCCCAAGAAGAGAAAAAACATAGTTAGAAATATCCATGAACACTAATGATATCGGTTCTTACATAGAACCATGGCGTCCTGAATCGGTTTTTTTTTGTTTTAATTGATTCTGAAGCTATAGACAAACTTCGAGTTTCTAGCTTAGGTAAGTAGAATTGCATATTCCCAAAATCATCCTTGTCATTTTTGTGGGCCAGGTGGCTAGTTGTTCATCATTAGACTGATAGTAAGAGGGTTACCAATGTTGATTGGTGGGCAAGAGATGATCATAGACTGTCTGCTATTACGACTTGACAAGTGTGACCTGATTATGGGAGTGGATTGACTCATTATACCTAGTTAATTGCTTTAGGATTTCGGTTGTATTTATGATTACAGACTTATTCGAGTTTACCATTAAGGATACATTACATGACTCCAAAATGGAGTACATTTCAGTGTTAAGAGCTCAAAGACTCATAGATCGAGAATACGACATATTTCTAGTAATTATCCGAAAGACATTTGATGGAGAGCCGATGGCTCAGGACATCACAATGGTGTCAGATTACCCTAGTGTGTTCTTTAATGATTTGTCAGGTTACCGCGTGAGGAAGAGTTTGAGTTTGAGATTACATGACTATGAGATATATAACCAATCTCGATAGCTCCGTACTGCATGACACCAACCAAGTTGAGAAAGGTAAAGATGCAGTTACAGGAGTTACTTGACATAGGTTTCGTACGGATGAACACTCCACCTTGAAATGCTCCAGTTCATTTTGACAGAAAGAAGGATGGATCGATGAGACCGTACATAGAAATCATTCAGATAAACAAGAAAACGGTGGAAAACCATTATGCTCTGCCATACGTAGTTGACTTATTTGATCAGTTACAAGGATCTTCGGTATCCTCGAAGATCGACATTCGACATGGCTACCATCAAGTGCGGATTAAAGAGTCAGATATTTTGAAGATAACATTCAAGACTCGATATGGATATTATGAGTTTGTCGTAACGTCGTTTGGACTCACAAATGCCCGAACAACTTTTTATGAATATGATAAACATGATTTCCGCCCATACTTGGATGAGTTGTAATTGTATGCATTGATGGTGTATTGATATATTCCCGAAATAAATAGGGATCACATCAATGATGTAAAGATAGTCATGGACATACTTCAAGAGCACAAGTTGCATGTCGAGCTAAGCAAGTGTGAGTTCTAGTTATCCCAGGTCGCATTCCTTGAACATGTCATTTTTGGAGCATGTATCGCAGTTGACCTTACGAAGATTCCAACAATCATGTCTTGGGAAGCGACCCAAGATAGTTACTCAAATTCGGAGTTCCTTGGACTAGTGGCCTATTACAGATGCTTCGTCGATAGTTTTTCCCGAGTCATTCTTTTCCTGATACGATTGACACAGAAGAGAGATCCTTTCATTTAAAATGAGTCATGTAAATAAACCTGCGGGACATTAAGGACAGATCAGTGATTGTGCCTATCTTTACACTTCCTTTAATCATTCAACATTTTCAGTATATACAGATGCTTCAAGTGAAAGTTTAGAAGATGAATATGAGACAACATCGATAGTTTGAACTACTAAAGGATTTTAGCTGCACGATCTCTTACCATCCCACTAAGGGAAACATTGTGGCAAATGCGCTTACTAGGAAAGCTCATGCACATATGACAAACTAGCTATACGTGTGGGATATGCTCGCAGCCTTGACTAGTAGCCATCCTCACGTGATGTAGTATCTAACAGAGACTCGAGGTTTACATCTCACAACTAGCACCAGTTCATGACAACACTACATACAAAGCTGAAGATGAGTTCTGCATATCATCCGCATACCGATGGACAACGCAGGTGCACCATTCAAATACTTGATGATTTATTGTGTTCATGTACTCTTGAGTGGAAAGAGTCCTGAAAGGACCACTTATTGTTGGTAGAACTCATGTACAACAACAGTCATTATTTTAGGATTGGTATGGCAACATTCGAAGCCCTATATGGGTGGAGATGCCTAATACTTCTCAGTTTGCGTAAGATAGGCAAACACGCTCTGTACCCCATAGATCTCTTAAAGAAAACTACTACGATTGTTGATCTCGTGAGGTAAAGGCTTCTAACGACTCAGAGCCGCTAGGAAAGCTATCCATATCGTCGGAAAAGATATAGAGATTCAAGTAATACGGACATCTTCTCTTTATTCATTCAAAATATGACTTTTGATTATTCAATTTAATCTCTCACATTGATGAAGTATCTCTAGACACAGATAGGAGATTGTGTGTTACTACGTGTATCTCACATGAAGGGAGTACAGAGATTTGATGGTCATGGCAAGTTGGCGCCATGATATATTAGACCATTTGAAATCATTACTCATATGAGTAAGTTGGTGTATCGAGTAGCCTTCATCTGCAGCTGTCAGTCAAATATGATGTCTTTCATATATCCAATCTAAGGAAGTACATACGTGATCCTTACCACGTCATCATCTACAAGAACCATGACGTGGATCCAAACTTGATATACAAGAAGAGGCCAGTACATATACTCGATAATACTGTAAAGAAGCTTTACGGAAATTTTCCTAATAAAGGTGCTAAGGCATCGACATACTATCAAAGAGGCAACATGGGATATCGAAGCAGGCACACGGGTAAGATACCGTAGCTCTTTCAGGTATTAGTCAAAACAAGCCCACTTATTATATATATTGAAAGAACATGGCTTGTTTTTTTCTTTTGAGGTTTTTATGGGTTTAAAACCCTTTGAGGTTTTTATGACCATATGAGATACAAACAAGACACAAAGTAACCTCGACTCGAGTCTCGAGGACGAGACTCCCTTTGAGGTTTTTATATTTGTAACATCTGGATCTGCACAAACCCGAATCGACCCGATTAGATTCTGTATAACTCAATAAAGTTATTAATCAATGTTAAATAACATAAATCGATCAGTTGATTGTGAATCAAAAGTCGTTCGGGAGAAATTGATCAAAAATCAATCGCATCGTAATGCGTGCCCGAAAAAGCCGCAATGCAAATTCGAGAACCGCAAAACAAATCGAGACATTCATAAAACCCGATTCGATGAAACAAGACCAACGGAATCGACCGTTCGTCGATCAGAGGTCATTTGATATTTTAAAAATTGCAAAAATTTAATGACCAATCAAGATCGTATCTCGGAAATTTCGAGGATTCATCTTCGATCCAAAGTATATGAATATTATACTCATTTTGATCGTCATTCAGAGACGATCGAAACGAGCTATTGTACACCAAAATCTGACACTCGAGGTGCGTATACGGTCAACTTCGATTCTCTAAACATAAGAGAGCTTTTGTTTAAAAAAAAATAAAAAAATGAAAATGAATATATTTTTTCCAGCAAAGCAGACAGCAGTCTGCTGCTGTCCATCTGCCCCTTCCACTTGGATTTTTTTTTCCACTTGTCAACCAAGGGCTTACCTCCCTTGGTTATATAAACCTCAATCCCCTCTCACTTATTCTCTCCATTATCTTTGCAAAACCCAGCCGTAAGAGGCCCTCTCCAGCCCTTTTCCTCCAAATTTTAGACGGAGCTACTCTCATGTTGAAGCAAGAAAATGCTCCAAGCAACAAGAGCCTTTGCTCCTGGTTGTGGCAAGTTACTGCCGAAGAAAACAACCCTCCAGCCTTTCTCCTCCATACGATTGGAGTCTACTGGACATGCAACATCTATTGCATGTTGGCCTCCTAATTCCTGGAGCCATTGAAGCCACAATTTCTGGAGCCATGCAAGTGCTATAGGCTGCATCCAAAGCTCCAAATTGAGGATCCTGCTCTGAAAACCCCCTGAAGCAGCTACCAGAGGAGTTGCTCCTCTCTTCCAAGAAGCAATTATTTTAGGTTTTCTGTTACTATTTCATAGGCAGCTGGGAGTTGTTGTTCTCAATTTCCATTAAAGCCACTGCATGTCAAATTAGTCCCCAATTCTCAGAGTAATCAAGGTACAACTCCCCCTTTTATTTCTTCACATTTTCTTTTCCAACTCCCCAGCCGAAGGAGACCAAACCCCCCATCGTTCTCCCATTTTTTTACTGCAGATTATGCAAATTTGCATCAGGAATTGTTGCATTCTCTGTCAGCTACCATTTGTTGCTCTTCTCAGATTTGGGGCTGCTACCACAACAGTTGTGTTAGCCATTGTTGCTCCTACTGGGATGTTGTCCAGCAACTCAGGTGCAGTTGTTGCTGCCCTTTTGATGGCTTGAAGCTGCTGCCATCAACCGGAAGAACCACGTAGCTGCCGCATCCTACTTATGTGAAACTCTCCTGGAGTTGTTGCTGTCCAAGCAACTGTTCAAGTACTGCATGCCGACTTAGTTTCAAGTTTTACAGAAATTTAGGTATAATCTTCCCCTCCTCTTGCTGCAGTCCATGTTTTTGCACAATCCCTAGTCATCTTCTTTGCTGCCATACATGAGCAATCTGAAACTCTCCTTTTTGCTTCCTTCCATGATTCTTGTTGAATTAATAAAATAAGGTATGTGTATCTTACAGATTATATCTAACAGAAGATCATTTCTAAATAGCATGGAATAGACGATAGATTTTGAAAGAGTTGTATCTTAGAAAATGTGTATTTTGATCCTCGCATAGAAAGTTGAGATAAAAAAACGTGAAAAGGATATGCATGATTCAAGAGGACAATATCTAATAGGGCTCATAGTTACCACAGAAGGGGATCTACATATAACCTCTTGGGCTACGAATTTGGTAACTACGACATTATTAGCATATAGGATTTCTTTTAGAACAAATCATTTTAGAAATCAAAGTATTAATTTCATCTAGGCAACTCTCTGGTAAGGGACATGCAGTTACGATGGGTATCAATTATTTGAAAGTTTATTGTATTCACTTATTCAATTAATTACAAAGATTCACTATTGAAAAATATAGTATACGTGTACAGCCAGTGTTAAGATGACCTTGTTCTCTTCTTAACTCTCTTCTGTTTACAAGAAAATTTCCTCTACTACTGATATTCCAGGAATCAATCATTTGTATATGACTATAGTAGTTTGCCTCATTAATATGATCGTTTTTCTTAGGTATTAATCTCTGTATTAGTGTTAACCTGTTGAAAATCTACTGCCATAAATAGGTTAGGAATAGAGATGACTGGTTGAATCACTTGTAGTGCAGAATGAGAGGTTCCTAACATAAACAAATACATACATAGAAGAATCTATAAAATTCACAATTTCCATTTCTCATTTATTTCAAGTATATGCATCGACAATATTACATGGCCATTCACATAGGACATTCTTGAGACATGTTTTATATTAATTATTGTACAATCCCGTATATACTAACAGATGATATGATGCTGAGGTAATTTAATAACCTACAAAATATATCCTTATCATGTGTTTTTAATTATGAAAAAGGTAAACCAAGAACCGTGAATGCAACTAAGAATATCATCAAGTTAAGCGGCGAATTTTACATGGAGTTGTCTTCTTGATCAGACCCATTACAAATCATATCATACCACAAATTCAGATGAGCAGATCATATCTATAAACAAGTTCCAGATTTCTTAGTTCTCTTATGTTGCTAAATTAAGTTTCTCTTGTATCCATTTTTCCTTTGGACCCAAAATTCAAATCTAATCAATTACTATAAAAGGGGGGGGGTGTTATTACCATTACATCTCAATTTTAGATCTGATCATTTGACTTAAGAATCTTTCTTCGAAATAATGAAAAACTGTTTGTATGGATAAACGGGGACCAATCATTGAGATCCGTGAAGCTAATCATATAAGTTATGGAAATATGAATAATTAATAAATGTATCTATGCGGTTAATCAGAATCAGATAATGAAGTGCCAGTCATGGTGACCTTTACACCTGACTGTGTGAGGGTGCGGTGACCCTCAGCTGGGCGGGAGATAGGAAGCCCAGTTAGGGCAGCGGCCGCTTAAGGCGCGGGTCTAGGATCCCAGTCTTTTTCTCGGTTTTTCGCGAGCGCTCGCAGTTTTTACGCCTCTCTGGGATCCACAGGTTTCTTTTAAAGACCGGTTCCGCTGACCCTTGTTCTTTAGGGTGCCTAGGCAGGAGGACCCTTGGTTTTAGTTTTTCGAGCTCGTTAGCCCGAACCGGTCGGGCCGGTTTTTCTTTTAGAGCGACTTTTCTAGAGAGTCTCTCTCACCCGTCTCAGTGGCGTAGTTTTGGAGTAGACCTATCCCTCTATTGGACCGCCTTTCAATTAGAGGGCGAGACGGAAGAGCCTTTTGTAGGCTTCCTCACCGCTTGAGTTTTGTTTGCTTTCGCCATCAGACTTGGCGATGCTACATCCGAATCATCCATGTATACATCTGAATCTTCTATGGCTACATCTGAATCAATTACAATTGAATTTGGAAAAGTTACATTTGAGATTGGATTGAGTCACAATTGAGTTTGGCTAAAGTTGAATTACAGTTAAATTGGTTACATGAAAGCTTGGTTACAATTGAGTTGGTTTCCGTTGAACTAGTTACTTTTCTGCCAATAATTCCTGACAAAGAGAAAAAAACCATATCATGAAAATCATCCTTATCAGACTACAAGCTACTATCACAGTTGGTTGAAATAGCTAGTGGACGTGTTGGGAATTTAGTTAGGATGCATTTTACTCCACCGAATGCCTACGGAGGCACCCCAACCCTAAGGCTTCCTTACTACCTTAGAGTCATAGTGTGAGGTCTTACCTAGACCAATACCACAGACTATCCACTAAGCTTGAGAAAATCAACATGAAAAGAATCAAAACCCCGGATCCATCATATACCCGTACTATGATCAATCCACAAGATTATTAATCATCATTATAAGCATTTAATAGAGATAATGATCATATCAGAGTCTCATCATTCACATTCTCAAATAGAAAGGCAATGACTTAAATATGGATCATATGATGTTTGTATATCAATGATTAATGTGGGTAATTAGTGTAGGATGAGTAGAATGGAGTTTTACATACCAAACAACTTGAAAGCCTGTTTCATTGCAAGTAGCTTTAAATTTTAATTGTCAAGGTCAAATTACTTGCTTTCTTTTGGAACCATTAAATTCCTGTTAAATTTAATAAATTAGATGTACTCAACGTTTGTTGATGTTCTTTTCTCCCTATTCCATGGATTGCAGGCAAGATACCTGCATCATTGTATTGGGAGAATTGAACATCAGCTTCTACAGTTACAATTATCAGGTACGCATGCTATAGTTTATTCAAAATATTATATGCTTTTTATTTCTCTTCTGCTATAATTGGGATGCGTGTACATAATGCAATTTCTGTTGTTACACTGATATGGAAAATTTTGCAAAATAATAGTGACATAGTGTAGTCCTGTGGCTTGTTATTAAATTTGCGAATGTCATCTGTATAAAGAACAAAAAAAATCCCTTAGTTTGCAGTACTCTAATGTGATCTTGAACGAACATGATACTACGAGTGATATGTAAACGGGTATCCAGATCCGTTAAGGAGCGGGCCTCACAGTTCCCAACACGGGAACCCTCTTTCTAACACGTCGCCGATGCCAGGAGGCCCTGGAGGTTGCCGCAGGAGGGTCCCCCATCTGGAAGAGATATCGCACCGTCGCTGGAGCATCAGGATGAACGACGCTGCCATTGCTTCAGATATGGCAGGAGGGTGCGCCAGGTCCTGCCGCGCGATGTGGGCTGGAGGTGCGCGCGCTTGGGGAGGTGCCGATGCGAAGGGCGCAGATCTCGCGCGAGGGCTGCACGCTTGTAGGTTCACGCCGCAGAAGGAGTGGAGGGTGGCTCGATCGACTGGAAAGGCTGGATGCCGTCACCGCCTCTGACAAAGGGTGGAAGGTCGAGGCGTCGCCAGGCTCTGGAGGAGATCACGCGGTGGTGCGCCGCCCCTGGAGGTTGCGTATGGATCACCTGGAGCCATCATCGGGCTCCGCCTGGAGAGGGGCGCCACTGTTCGGGATGTTGCGCGAGCGACGCGAATCTGGCGCGCTGGGTATCGCACGAGGAGAGAAGGATCGCGCCTGTTGTGTGGCCTGGATGCCGCTTGTTTCTCTCGAGCGCCGACCTGGAAGATGCACAGTCGACCTTTGAAGGGGTCTGGAGTCGTGCTATGCAGAGAGTTGAAGAATGACTGCTAGGGCTTGCGAGGGCACCAGCCACTGGAGATAATTAAAATGACGGCATAAATCTACCAAGCATATCTAGGGTTTCACCTAAACCCTAGAACAAGAACATGATCCAATAATAGACGAATAGAAATAATCTTCACGAATAAACCACTTGATAACTGAATCTCGAATCGATAATAAGAATATGAAAACCTCAAGAATCGACCCGCTCTGATACCATGTTAAGAAAATAAACACGCGGAAGCATAAACATGGAAAAGATAAAGAACAAGAATAAGAACGCGTGATTTTACGTGGAACCCTACTCCGTGAGGAGCGGGATGAAACCACGGGAGAAGCCCTCAAAGGGGCGTGTTTTTCTATTCACTTTCTCAATGAGTACAGGAGGTCTGTGGCTCCTTATATAGCCTCTCCAGAGCCTCCAAGTCCCACCACTAGGCGGTATGGGACTAAACACATGGATGGGGTAAATGGATCTTCTCCAGGATCCATTTACCCTGTTATAACTCAATGGGAGCACACACGAATACTCCAACAATAGGGATCGACAGTCGAACCTTTGTGGGGAAGAGGAGAGTTCTACTTCCATGATGTTAAGAAACATGAAGTGGGAGGGTTATGAATTTAACTCATATAGCCCTGTTTGGTAACAAGGTTGGGTTGGAGTAACCTCTTGTGAATAGTAGATGTTTTGATGGTTAGGAGGGTTGGAGAAGGTTGGAATGATAAATGTGATGTGGTATTGATTATATATTATATTAAATTTCTTAGTGATTATAATATATTTTTATGTTAATTTTTTTATTTGAGCTCTGTTTAAAAAATATTATAACAAAGAAATTGGGCGGTCCATACAACTAATTCCAATGCATGAATGCATGGATAGAGTAGGGGGTACGCCAGTAGAAGATGTCCCATGCGTGTTGTAGAAGCCACTACTTATGGGTTGGTAGTAGGTTGAGAGTGTTCTTTCATTAGAGGAGAAGACTCACTTGTTTGTTCTTGATTAGGAGGGGGTAGATCACAATGTTCATCCATGTGAATAGTCTTGGGAAACTTTGCCTTTTCGAAAGATGTGTAGTTAAAGAAGTCACACGGTTTATTAAATATAAAGGTGTGCCGAGAACAGGAAGGGGCTTTTAGGAGAAGAGTTGGGAGTTTATCATGTCATCACAAAATCATGTAAATCACTTTAACAAGGATTGGAGAACTTCTTGTAATGGATATTATCACTATATTCTTGACTATCAAAATTGAGAAGAGACAAACAAATAAGAAACATTTGAGGCCCATATTGGTTCTTAAGAGCAAAGAGCTAAGTCACATATAATATAATATATTTAAAATAAAATTATGCTTAAAATTAAAATTTTGACGGTCAATAGTAGTACAAAAGATGTAATCATCTTTTTCTTCAAGGTTAACATAAATGACTAAAGGATGCTCCACGATAAAAGACAATTGAAAAACAACTTCTTAAAAAAGTAGTGAGACATTGGTAACTCAAACAAATAATTATCATAGTGATCCCATTAGGTTGGAAGAGAAGGTTAAATTTCGAAATAGTGTGAAAAAAGAACCGAATATCGATAATTCCAACATTAGGAATTAGAATGGAAAATGCAATAAGGAAGCTCGTCACATAAATTAAATTTGAGATGCATCTATTTGCAATGGATTATGGACACATCAGTGATAAAATCATTTTCAATTGGAACAAAATGGAATGAAGTATAGGTTATGAAATGTAAGAATTAAAGCATATATCCATACACTGTCTCTCAACAAAATAAAAAATGTAACCGAAAGAAAAGAAGATGAGTAAAGAGTAACACATCATGAGTACAACCTCATTGATAAGTCTCTATTTGTGATCTATACAATCTTATTGATATTATCTCCAAGTATTCATGAATGCAGCACATAAATCCAAATTGGATCAGTAGTTCTACATCTGAAAGATTGATAATTAAGATAATAATTACAAACTATTAATATTATTGATTAATTTCTATAGGCATTCACTGTGAATATGATTCACATGCTTAGCATTTAAATAATGTAGATATATATATCCACAATAATATTGATGCAAATGTGATTAATATTTATTATTTTGACTTATGTGAATATGATTCACATAATAAATTATGTTAATGTGAATTGGATTCACGCTCTTTCTTAAATAAATGCAGATTGAATTTACATTTTATTTTGATATAATGATCTGATTTGGTGAAAACAAAACATAGACTATTAACCACTGCTTGGCAAGGTTCATGTATAACATGTCAATAAATACCTCAGTGCACCAAACAACGTGTCCCCCAACCAATGCAACCGTTAGGTTCATGATTGTCTAAGTTTTTACACGGGGTCTTCCCCGCTCTTACATGTCTATTCCATCTACTATCATGCCACTTAAGATAACCATTGTGGCATGAAAAAGATACCACAATGGAAAAACTCATCAACAGAATAACAATACTCAAAGATTGTGCTCAAATCTAGAATTCCACTAACTGTGCATTAAATGCTCAAAATATTCTCACTTTTGGGAGGCTCGTTACATCTTATTATTCATTTAATTTTTTGTTTGAACCAACTTTTTTATTATATCAATTCATTTTCATTTACTTATGGCATTTGTCATATATTATATTATAATATCCTACATGGATCTACACTTTTCATAATCCAACCTATTAATTTTTAAGATCCAAATGACTACCACTGATCGATTAACAAAATTGGCATATCGATCAGCAAAACTGCCTAACCAATCAGTATTGATTGATCAACGAAACAGGTTGATCGATTAATATTGATCGATTAGTGAAACTAGCTGATGGATAAGAACTATAGCCGTTTCCAATGGTGTCACATGAAAGTACTCGGATCATCGATGGAGCACACACACGTATTCTATCTATTACCCACATCATAAAGATATGATGTTCATTCACATACGATAAATAAATCAACGAGAATAGCTCAAAATGTGATATGATACAAAACAAATTTCGATCCAAAACACATCCAAACGCGATAAAAACATCACACAATTTGTATATGATTCCCAAAAACCGTGGTGCAAAAATCACGCAGATCTAATGACAAGAAGAGGTCGAAATCGTACCTATAGGTCACTCCTTGTGACTTTCCCTCGTCTGGAATGATGATTGCAAGGCATTTCATGCAAATCGTACGTCCCCATGTTGATCTCCTCATTGAGCTCTTTGAGGTGCTAGTATAGGATCGCCGATCAGTCGTCTGAATTTATCTTCAACAAAGGAGCTCAAGTAAGGTGAAGGAGATCCATTGAGGTTGTCTTTGGCTTGGTTCGATGGCTAACCAACTTGAACCTTTATATAGTGTCTAAGTTTAATCGAATACTGATCCATTAGCCATAACTGGATCTTAAAACACGCATAGCTTCTACATACAAACTTCGATTTCAATATTGTTGAACTCATTGGAAATTTCTTGACTAATAATACAAAATAAAGTAGTCATTTTCTGATTTAGATATTGGATTAGGTCGGAAACTTAGAAAGAATATGATCATATACGTAGAGGTCTTACAATAGCTTGGATAGACTCTCCAACTCCTTCAATTTTGTAGCTCATTTATTTATTTGGAGATCAACTCGACCTTGAGTAGGTCACAAATGATCCTTATGTTGGGGACTACATCCTCAATCTTATATAAAACAATCACTCTTGTCACTTCCTGATGGGATTCGTTGTGTTGCAGCATCAACTTTGATATGCTTGGGTTGCAACTAGTATATGTTGTCTTGGTTTGAGTAACGAACACCACAAAAGGCACTAAACAGACCTTGAGATAAAGGCCCAGTCTACTAAAGAACGTTTGAATCAAAATTGGCTTTATTATGTCACCAATGCGAGCACTTCTTGAGCATGTCCTTGAATCATTCCCACGTTTGATGGAGAATCTCATGGGATAATTGCAAGAAATCAACAATCAAGCTCCTTATATGAAGACTTCTGTCGAATGGTTAGAACTTCTTGAGGAACATGTGTTTTTTGTGAGAAATTTATCAGGAATTTAATTAATGCAATGCAATGCATAAAATATTTTTGTGACAACATTTTTTGATTTTGAACTTTTATGAGATTTTTTGAAAAGTTTTACAATTTTTATGAAGTTTTGAAAACAATTTTCACATTTCAGGAGTTTTTGAGATTTTGTAAATTTTTATGGAATTTTTGAAAAATAAAAGAGTTAGTGAATTAAATGTATTCAAAAATAATTTTACACACGGTGTACATGTTTTATTTGGAGAATTTTTACCAATACAGGGTTTTCAAAATAATTTGAAAATATTTCTGTAAATATTGTCAAATATTTTGAAAACCTATTTTATAAATAGTTTTTCAAAAAAGATTTTTACAAATAATTTTTACAAAGTTTTTACAAAAAATTTACAAAGAGATTATTTTATAGTGGTTTGAATTTTTTTACAACGATTTTTCATAGCTTTTCAAAAAGATTTTCGAAACAGATCACAATCATTTCCAAATCATTTTGCAAAATAATTTCAAACCTATAATTTCAAAAAAAAAATACACATCTTATAGTATATTCTTTACAGTTGTTGTATTGTATACCCTTACCCACTATAGTATATTAAACATATTTATTAAAAATATGAAAGTACGATTTATGGCTAATGTATATATACAATATATACGACTCTCCTATACTAAACTCAAACTATGTCCTCATAGGGATCAAAGAGCAATAATGGAAGAAATAACTCATGCTAAGTATAGAAAATTCTATACTACAACTTTTGAATAAAAGAATAAGAAGTTGATCGTTCCCTCTATACTTAGGATCAACTAATCCTAATATAGCAGATTGTATACAAGGCATGGATGATGGAGGACCAGAATTCACAAATCAATGACTCAGCTTTTCCCCCTTATACTTAGGGTATTATATCCCTAAGTATAGACAAAATATCAGCAAGTTGAGAGACAAGAGAGAGAGAGAGAGAGAGAATAAAATTAAGAATACCCCAATACACTCATACCCGTATATTTAGGATGGAGTATACTCTAAGTATAGCAAAGGTGAATGGGATGAATGAAACAAATGAAGAATGAAAGAATTAAAAATTTAAATGAAAAGAAGAAAATTAAAAAGTTAATAAAAAATATTTTGTATGCATCATCTAAATCTTCTAATGTAGCGACTGTGAAATTTTCACAAAATGTTACATCGATCGAATCGACAACAGACATGAATATATCATACTTTAAATATGTCTTTACCAATTGTTCGTTAACTACAAATAGATGTGTGTCGGATGACAATTCGAATGTGAGAATGCTTTCATTGTCACGCACAATCTTCACGATTAAGGACCTTATTTACTTGCTTTTAAGTTTGCCCGAGAATATCTTCAACCTCGCATCGAATAACCACACCTTCAATCCATGCTGGAAACTCTTTTGTCTAATATGATTGTCTTTCCAACATTTGACTTCCTCCTTATAAATAAGGTTGTTATCATATGCAGAGTCTCTAAATTTTAGGAGTATGTTCAGATCAATCCTTCAGTTCTAATCACTTTTCTATGAGTCTAAATTGCATATATTAACTGCCCATACAAATTTGTGGATCAATTCTACTAGAAGATGGCATGGCTTTCCTTAAACCAGACAATAGGGAGACATTCTGAGTGGTGACTTAGAGACAGTCCCATAAGCCCATAGAATTGAGCCCAACAACTGAGACTAGTTCTTCCAATCTGGCCTAACAAATTTCTTCAAGATTGTCTTGATCTCTCAAATTGATAACTTGACCAAGCCATTTGATTGTGGGTGGTAAGGAGATGCGACATGATGATCAATGTCGTACTCCTTTACACATTTTCTAATTTCCTTATTGACAAAATGGTTATCCCCATCTGAAATCAAAGTCTTCGGAATCCCAAACCGTGAAATAACATTATCCTTAAGGAAGCGACAAACGGTAAGACTATCAACAGATCAGATAGGAATGGCCTCGACCCAGCGACTCATATAGTCAACGACTAGCTGGATGTATTCGAATCCTTAACCATTAGGAAATGGACCTATAAAGCTAATGCCCCATGCATCGAAAACATATGATATTAGAATAAATTTTTGGTACATCAAATCTTTGGAACTGAGGGTTCCTCCCATGACAGTTTATGTAGCCTTTCACATAAGTTGCGACATCCTTGAATAATGTGGGGCACCAGAGTCCACACTATACTACTTTCTATGTCGTTCTGCTTTCAAAATGGCATCCTCCATATTCAATCTTATGACAGTGCTCGAGGACATTGGTTTTCACCTCCTGAGGAATGCACTGATGCTGAATGCATTCCACATCTTATATGAAAAAATATGCATCTTCCCACTCGTAGAAATGAATATCAGACAAAAATTTATCCTTCTTCACTCTTGTCTAAACGAGATAGTTCATAATATCAACATACCAGTGGAGAGAAGCAACACTGAGAATAGATTCATCTAGGAAGGTTTCTGTTGTTGGCACACTACTCAACTGAGTATCTGACAGTTCAATTCTGGA
The DNA here is from genome assembly GCA_037367405.1 of Ottelia alismoides. Lineage (NCBI taxonomy): Eukaryota > Viridiplantae > Streptophyta > Magnoliopsida > Alismatales > Hydrocharitaceae > Ottelia > Ottelia alismoides. The sequence goes on from JAZKJV010002156.1 coordinate 905,246, forward strand.
TAGATGGTCTGCTACCGCATTCTTGACTCCATCTTTATCTCCAATTTCCAAATCAAATTCCTAGAGGAGAAGGATCCATATGAGTATACGTGACTTGACATCCTTCTTATGCTATACATATCTGATATCATAGTGGTCGGTGTAAACAAGTACTTTGGAACCGAGAAGATGTGATTTGAACTTATCGAGGGTGAATACATTTTCCATTAGCTCTTTCTCTGTTACTGTATAATTTTTCTGTGCATGTGTTTTACTACAATAACAAATTGTATAGGGCATATTATCTCTTGCTTGTCCTAATACAATACCAATGACGAAATCTGATGCATCCGTCATGAGCTCAAATGGGAGGGACCAATAGGGTGGTTGTAGGCTGGGAGCCTGAGTGAAATCAATTTCTAAGCTTTTGCTGCTTTTAAGTTGATGTCACTTTGAAGATTAACTGAGTTGAAATTACATGTGTAGTTCTGTAATCACAGTAAACAAGCGAGCAACTACAATATATATATGTTTGTCTCATATTTAAAACTTCAGAAATAAAGAACTAACAATCTCCTCCTTTATAATGATGACAAAAACTTTTTCAATAAGTAAAAAGAATGTTAAGCACAATAATTTCAAATCGAACTTGAATAAGTCAAAGTACATCAAAAAGATCAATCAAGAAATTTTGAACTTTAATTTTAGTTTCTCTCCATTACTAAAAGAACCGTAAAACTTACGTTAGTTCTTTACGATGCAAGGTATATGAGAGTTATAAAGTAGTTTTAATCTTTTCTCCCCCTTGATACAAAGTCTCTTAAGCTTTAACTGTTTTAAACTTGAACTTTTCTTCTTTACCTTTTTTAATCAGTTAAAAAGGTAGACACAAGAAAAATAAAACATGCATATTTCATTAATAACGCTTGACTCAACTTGGAATGAGTTGGAGACCATAATTGCCAGTCATCTTGAATTTTAGGGAAACACTCAAGATAAATCTGAGGAGAATTTTAGTAAGAGAAACGACGAGTAAACACGAGATATTCAAGGAGAACCACACCTAATTATTGTTAGAAATGAAGTATTTTCGAGGAGAAAATGATACCGACTCTGTTAACCTCCGACTAAGTAAGATCTCGAGCCAAAAGATTTTTATGTAACTAAGGAAATCCCTTTGTCATAATGTGTGAATCCAGTTCTAGTTAAAATTCCCCTTAAATAATGGGTTAGATCTGAACATTTGATCATGAACGACGACTTTGCCACTTTATTTTTTGATATTGATTCGGAGTAGCCTAGAATAATTGCTTATCATGAGGTCATTTTTTAGGCTAAATTTGAAATAGAATAAATGAGGAACTTACTTGTAATGATCTCGAATCAGTTGATCATTGTGATACCGTGAAGCTTTCCCCTTTCTTTATTGATTAAATTTGATAGAATTGTTTGAAGTAAGTGCCAACATTTTTATACCAAGTTCATGTTTAGTTCATGTGAGAATGAATTTTGATGATAACTTAGGGATAATTTTAGACATAATTTTCACAATAAAAATTAGATGAATTTTGAGGAAAAATCGAAGGACAATGTTTATGATGAATCTCAGAATGAGTTTGACAATGAAATTTAAACTAATTTTAAAGATGAATTTGAGAGTGATGTTGATAATAAATCTTGGGGTGAGTTTAATGAAATTTAAACTGATTTTGGGGCTGAATCTAAAGATAATGTTGAGATCTTGGAGAGAGAGAGTGAGTGAAATTATGATAACTCCAACTGTTCTTCTACTTACCCCTTACTAGATGTCGAAAGTCCTCCGTCATGGGTCTCTCAAGGAAAATCACATGCTTTCTCAACTACATCACTTCACTATTGGGGATGATGACCCTTTCTATTTAGCATCTAAGCTGATATGTTCATCCCTTCATGGACTGATTTTTCAATCAGGATGAATCCTTGTCTTCTAATCATTTTTGGGCTGAAACTGATGAACTCCACAAGAAATTTGTAGATGGTCGACCAATTACCAAATTGATTCTGCCTTGGTCAGAACCATCTTCTTAGCCAATTAAATTTAAGGCATTACATAAATAAACAACCAATTTAATTGATAGTAATTATAGACATGTTGATCATAAATGGGAGCAACTGTTAAAGCAAATTGAACTGTAACTAGGGATGCTAATTGAATTGAATCATTCGAATTCGATTGTGATTCGTTCGATAAAAATTCGAAAAAAGTTCGATTCGAAGTAAAATAAATTGAATATGAATTTGACTTGTGGATTCGATTCCCAAATGAATCGAATCTGAATTAACATGAATTCATTCGATAATAATTCGATTCGATTCAATACTTATACATATACATATGTACACACATACATATGTATTTACATATTATATACGTACATACATACAAAAATATGTATGCATACAAACATACGTGTATGCATGCATGTGTGCATGTGCATATAATTATATTAACTAATGATGAAATATCATTATTACAAAATAGAGTAGAATATTAGTCATGATGTCTAGTAAGAAAGAAAATATGTTTAAGATCAGAGTTTTATCCCAATTCCTCACCTTACATTTGTTTCCATGTTCTCACATTCTCTACAACATCTTTCTCCTTCTCTTTTTCATTCTTTTTCAAAGATCCATCACTCATACGGAAGATAGTGGTGATCCCTCTTCTTACGCGTAAATATAACTGAGCCAAAAATGGATCGACTTGACTCATTCCTCAGATGAGAAAGAAAGAGTACCTAGATCTGCATCTACTCATTTTCTTTCTAATATAAACTAATTCCCCCTCCCTCCTGTCCACCCCCTTTTTTGAGCAATCAGCGCTCTTCTTCACGTCTATCATGGTTTGTGGTATATCAAAATATTTTCCTCCTCCTTTTTATTTTATTAGTTATCCTGGCAAGACAATCCATAAGTGAGGACTATCATTGTAAAGACATTGATCATCACTTAAATAATTTACAAATTACAAGTTCTTCTCACCATCATATTAGTTGTTCTTGTGCATATTGAAAATCATGGGCAATTTCTGACACTTGTTCTAAGATAATGATGATCATCACGATGCATGATGTAATTTTATCGTGCTAAGTTATTTGTTGTTATCCTTATTGATTAAAATAATAAGACCGGATTGTCTTAGTCTTCTATAGGAGCTTGATTTTATGTTGCTTCAACATAAAATAGTAAATAACCATAAAGACTAGTAGTAAAGAACATATATTTAAGAGTTTTATCCATTTCCCCCTGCCTTACATTTATTTCCATCTTCCCACATTCCCTGCCATATCTTTTTCATCCTCCTTTTCATTCTTTATCAAAGATCATCAACTATAAGGTAGATGGTAGTGCTCCATTTTCTTGCACATGAACACGATAGCCATGTTACGTTGAGTTCATCTTTTACTTTTGTTGTGATTTGTGATATATCAAAGTATTCCTCCCCTGCCTCCTTATTCTATTGGTTATCCTTACAAGACAATCCATGGTGATGACCATCATTGTCAAGATGGCATTGGTAATACTCTGAATGATTTACAAGTTCTTCTCATCATCATGTAAGTTGTTATTGTGATAAAAAATTTCGATCATCCCATTTTAAGGACATAAAAATACCTCAGATAGTACCACAATCCGTTCTACGTACAATAATATGTTGAGCTACTTCAACAAGTCTACGTGTGAGGTATCTGGCATTTGATGTTTGTACAACAATATCTACAATCCAACTCCTTTACATGCTACATACCAAGATACTATATATTCAGTTAACGAAAGTCCCGCACATAAGTTGCTTTGAATTGGTAAAACAATCATTTGTCCTTGCAGGTCTGACATTAATCCTCTCATTCCTACTAATTAGTGTAATTGATATGCATTTCCTCTAGATCATGAAAATGATATTAAATAGACTAGAATGGTGGGGGTGGTCATTTGAAAATTAGGATTCATTTCTTATCTCAAATATTCGCTTGTAGCTATATTTAAAATCGTGTATGATTTATAACTTGTGTTTTAAGATAATATTGATCACCATGATGCATGAACTGATTTCATCGTACCATGTTATTTGTTGTTATTCTCGTTGTTTCAAATAACAAGACCGGTATGTATTCATTTTCCATGAGAGCTTGGTCTTATTTTGCTTCAACGTACAATGGTAAATATATTGTATTTAATTTTTTGTTAATAATATTATATACCTTTAATGAGATTTATATAATTATATTTTATTTATATATTTCTTTCATCATAAAAAAAGAGCAAATTTTGATAGCAAAAGATATATAATATCTATAAAACTTAGGTATTTTTATTCATTATATATTATCTGTTGTGTATCTTCCTTTATGATATAGATTTTCAATTGATCATGGAGATCTTTAGTGAAAAAATAGAAATATAAAATAAAACCTTTAAAATTATAATATTATTTATATAAATAATTTTATTTGAGTTGACATTTCAAATTCAAAACAAAATAAATCGATTTGAATATTCGAAAGTCATAATGAATCGAATATGAATTCAATTAGCAAATTCGTTCAAAATTCGATTCGAGTTCGGATTTGGAAATTTTAAAATGAATCGAATATGAATCCGTGTGGATTCGAAGGTATTCGATTCAATTAGCACCCTAACTGTAACCCACCCTAGGAATTTCATGATAATAAAAAAGATGAGGATAATTCTTAATGGCTCAAATTGACCTATATCTCTGTGATATAATGGATGCCATTTTGGAAGTATATGTTGATTATGTGGGTAGAAATTAAATGGATTTGTCAAATATGTTTGAGGATATCATTGATGACCAACATTATATCCTAGACACAGATCTGCTAACTTTGATCGACTAGTGCTTGACACTGACTTTTCATATCACTTCTGAAACTCATAAAAACCCCTATTTTCCAATAACATGTATACCCCTACTTTTTAACCATTACAGAGTTTGTACACTCGTGTCCTTCCAAGTTTTTCCAATAACATGTATACCCCTATTTTTTAACAATTACATGCGCACCCTGATATTTTTACAAAATACATAGTAGTAGTTTTTTATTAGTACGATTATGCTCCTATGTTATACCAACATAAGGAAAATATTGTATTTTTTAGAATATATAAGCACAACTAAACAATTAGAGGTATATTTACTAGAAAAACTCAAAAGGGCAAAACAAAAATATTTGTAAAATTAATATAATTAATTACATATATGTGATGTGTAAAACTATTAAAATTATAATTAATGACACGTGTTGTTAATTTACAACTTCTCATAGTATGACTATGACAATGTCTTCTTTATTTATTGTTGTTGTAAGTAGATAACCTCATGCACAATGTCGGAAGAGAGAGGCAATGCTCATACGGTAGGAAGGGAGAGGCGATAATGAGGCATATACAGAAGAAGAAGAGATAAAGGAGTACTATACTATGTGTTATAATAAGACTATATTATGAATAGTTTTTAAAATTGCATTCTATTAAACCACTAGAAGTTTTTTTTGTCAAATAATAGATGGTTGAAGTGATGATTTGGTTAGATTGGTTCAACATGATTTATGCGGTCCAACTGACTTTTGATCGTTTTTTTTGTTGGATAAAAATCAGGTAGTTGGACATTTTTCTTCCGGTTCTTAGTTTAACTGGTTGAATCAACTGATTCGATTTTTTAAACCTTGAATAAATCCAAATATCATAAATAAGCTAACAATTGTTCGATGATGCTATCATTTTAAGAGGCCAAAGAGGCCTATGAGTATGTTTGCCAAAGAAAAATAATGAGATCTGCAAACCAAAGTGGTCTATGAAAAATCTCAAAATAATCCATGTTCTCTACAATTTGCTCCCATTTTTTAGTAATAGAATTAGTTGAAATAACTGAGGTGGATACGTATGTTGCAAAGACTTATTTTACAACCGTTAATCCTTTCCTTATTTCATTTGCATATCATTGTCTTGCTTGGGACTAGCAATATTTAAGCGTGGATGTATGATGAATCCCCGATTCATCATGTCAACAAGATTTAATTAAAGCGAAGGTTAAACACGATTCTCCGTGTTTTACCTTCACTCCCACATAAATTTCATTGCACACACCTCATGCTTTATGCACTATAATCCATGAAAAAATCATAAAAACTAGATCTAAATAAACTCCACTTGTGAATTATAAGTCTGTACATAAATAATATTATGTTTTGTACGATGCATTTTACAATATACATCTAGATATAAATTTTTCTTTCTTTACTTTCTTACAGGTAGGGGTGTGTATGGGGCGGGTACCGATCCATTCAACCATGATTTGTCCCGACCCGTCATTACCGGGTTGGCAGGTCGATCCGACCCATTCCAACAAATAACAGTAATAATGGATACCGGAGTTATATGAACGGGTCTCGGTTACCCGCGGATCACTAAAACACATCAATCCATGATATGATTGAGATGTGAAAGTTTCTAACTTAGAGATTTTTTAAGAAAAAAATCAATACTAATAAATCTGTGCTATGTGCACAAACATTGATTATAAATTCACATAATTTTTGGTTGAAAAAGATAATGATGAACACAAAATTAAAAGAACAAAAAAGAAAACAGGCTTCGATAAATCGTCTTTGATCAAAGCAAATATAATATGCCTATCTACGAATTTTTAATGATCGACACTTTATAAATAAACACTCATTTTACTGTTGATGGGTCGAATTAAAGCCCGCTCTAATTGGAATATCATATGACCCAAATTATCGATTTCAATCACAATATTATAGCTCGATCAAAATGAAATTTCGATCGTATTTTATCAAAAATTTGGTCATTGCGGTTAGCATTTCTTTTATCAACCACACATTTAGTTAACATATCGGTCATTTTAGTCGACTTTTGGCACTTGTCGAAATTGAAATTTTGTTAGGATTTTGACCAACATTTTGGTCATTTCGATTCGTTTCTTTTATAGACCACACATCTAGTTAACATATCGACCATTTCAATAAGAATTTTGACACGTCGAAATCGAAGTGTCAATCAGATTTTGACCAAAATTTCGATCATTTCGGTTAGCATTTTTTATCGACATCCCATCTAGTTAATATATCGGCCATCTCGGTTGAATTTTAGCACTCATCAAAATCACAATTTTTCCAAATTTTGACGAAATTAGAGTCCGTGGTCTGATTGCTAAATCTTGTGAACTTGACGTTTATTCAAATTACGTTTGAGATATTTATTTTTAATTCACCTTATTGATGCATATGGCATTAAATGTACTTTTTAATTTTCTTTTTAATTATTTTTTCACATTAAAAATATTAGATCTTTTATTTCTGTTAAAAATACAAATATCTAGAAGCCTCTTCTTTTGAAGTCATCCAACGATCTAAATCTCGATGCATAAATTTCTATTATCTCGATTCTAAGTATCGATCTCAATCACAAGCAATTTCGAATTCGAGATGGGCAAGGAGATTGCCAAGTCCATGGATAAGATCTATCATCTCGTGATTATGGTCCGAGTTGGAAGGGCAATGAAATGGATCGACCCGTGTGTATCAATGTATCATAGGGTCGAAGCTCCATATATGCTGGATGATGAATCCCCATTCATCACTCTTTATTCCTTTATTTTAGCTAAAAATCTCTGTAAAACACCATGTAAATATTTCTAAATACAATAAATTGTCAACTTGCATGCATTGTGTAAACAACAATAATTAAGCATGTTTTTGTAAAAAATAAAGGAATAAAGAAATACATAAAAAGAGGGAAATATTTAGAATAAATATTGAGTGACCCGAACCCAAGGGAGGGCCAATCATTGGCCTAACCGCAAAATAAAACAAGTAGAGAGAGATAGGGCCATTCATCACACATATATTCCCCCTCCATGTGTGTGCGTGTGTATTATTTTCATAAAATAAAAATATTTATATTTTCTCATAGATTTTATATATTTCTAAAAATAAAAATAAAAATGAAAAAAATAAAACAAAAACAAAAAATAAATTCTCTCTCTTACCCTTGTATATAACATGTAAATATGTATATATACTTATTTATTTTTCCCTCGTAAATACATAATAAAAATTAAATAAAAATTATTTTATTTCCCAAATTTTATATTGTAAATAAAAAAATATAAAATGGGGATTTTGTACAAAAATAAACTAATAAAAATAAAAATAAAAATTACCCAGGTATTTATACCTATATATAATAATATAAGATGTATATACATTAATTTATTTTTTAAAAAATAAATAAAAAACACTAAAAAATAATTTAAAAATAATAAACATTTTTCATGTTGAAAATATTTTGAAATAAAATCATTTAATATTTTATTTAATTTACAAATGATTAATAAATGTTGAATTCTCATTGGTCCACGGGGGATGTTGACCTTGGTCAACTCTCCCCCGCGGACCTCTTCTTCGTGGATCCTATTCGTTTGCCCGTTCTCCGAATTTTCCTGATTTGGCCTGACCTCCATTTGGCGAAACCCTGAGCTCCGATTGTAGAGGGCACATCCGCGATCTTTGCCCGATCTTCTTCTTAGGGGTCCAAGCCTCGATTCGCGCACCTGACTCCCATCTTCTCGAACCCCTACCCCTATATAGCCTGAGCACCCGCCGCCTTCCTACGCACCTTCGGCCCCTCGCCTTCGACCCAGTGACCTCCATCTTCCTCCTCGAATGATAGCGAGCGTTGGACCGTGTTGCAGCGAGTGTTTGGAGGTGTAGCCGTCGGTCCGGCGACCATCATCGCCGAGCTCTGCCATCAGCATAGCCCGAGCCTCTGGAGGCGTCGCTCCATCGAGGCGAAGACCCTAGGAGATTCAGCACCTCCCCCACAGACACTCTCATCCACCAGGTAGCCATGTTTGCCTTTAGCTTCACTTTAATTCCGAGCTTTAGGTTTAGCGCCGCCGGCCTTCGTCGGTCGATTCCCGATCATCCGTTCACCTATCTCGCCATCCGACCATCCCATCATCTCCAAGAACTCCTCCACACATTCTTCGCACCACCGATCATCCTGGTTCGCCCCGGAACCCGGACTCAGGTCTTCCTCCGCCGCCGCTCGTCGGAGGACCACACCCGACTCCCCCGATCGCCCATTTCGCTTGCTAATGGGTCGAGGCAGTTTGCCCTCGACCTCTCTTGCTTCCTGTGCAGGTTTCAAGGCTTAAGAGCCTCATCTGGAGGTTCGAGTACCCAGGAACAGGAGTCCCAGGTCCCTGACGTCGTCGGAGCTTCTCCAATGCTCCCGGCCTCATCGAAGACCCCCAACTGCTGCGGAACACCACCAGCATCGATTCGCCTATCTCAACATCCTCGGAGGACCTCCAGATCACGCATATTGGCATGGCGAACCTCGCCGGGGAGTTGTTATTCCAGGAGCCTCCATCACCATCGATCGAGCTCCCCTCGCGCCAGATTAGATCTCGTCCATTCATCTGAGGGAGGCTCTCGACCGTTGATCCATCTGAGGATCCGATCCGAGACATCCATAGTGAAGGGGCATCCATGTGTCACGACCGTCCGATCTTTAGAAGACCCCTTGCCAGCCATCGGATCTTAATAAAGTGTTAAATATCACTTAGGCCCCTCTTTCTTTAGCATTTATAGTTTAGTCCTGTAATTATTAAAAGTAGTTGTTTTTATTTTGGAATAATTGCATTGAGGATCTTATACTTTTTGTTCTTAGTCCCCCCAGTTGTGGTGCATGTGGTTCGACATGTGAGTTTTTGGGATAATTGCATGTATATGCTTGGGGTTTGTTGACTGTTATGGAATGAACTTTTAATTTTATTATTTACATATATACCCTTGTGCGTACTGGATTTTGAACATGTGCTGGATTTGTTGCAAATTTTATACTGAGCCCCCTAGGCTTTTCGCATGTGTTTCACTTTAGCCCCTGAAACTTATTTTCATTGCGATTAGGTCCCTGTGTGTTGTGCCTTGTTTGATGATTGAATAAAATATCAAATCAAGTCCAAATCTTGTGAAATTTGGATACGTGGCTCCTGCCACTGTGAAGAAATTTTACTAATTTTTGGGACATTATTGTTGCTATTTGCTATTTTAAAAAAAATCAAAACACCTATTTTTGCTATTGTTTGAATTGAAAAATCAACTAAAATACTAAAATCCCTCCAACAATTCTAAAAGAATTAGTACTTGCTTCAGTCCAATTTTTGTTGCATTTGGATATATAAAACACCTAAAAATTAAAAAAATCTAAAAATATTATAAAAATCAGTAAAAATTCTAAACAATTCAAAAAATACAATTTTCTTCTCCTGTAGCTTAGTTTTTATTTGTAGTTTGATATAAAATTGTCTTCAGATTTTATTAGGCTACTTATATATTTTTAAATAACCTTTCAAATATGGCTGCACATTAGTCTCCTATTTTTGCCTTTTCCTATTTTTATAAAATCAACAAAAAATATAAAAATCTGAGAAAATTACCAAAAATACTTAAAAAATTGTAAAACCAAAAACATTTTTATTACATTTTTCCGAGTTGTTCTGAGGTGTTGAATAATTAGTTGAATGTGCTTCTTTTTGCCTTTTTATATATTTTCTTCATAAGTAAAAATACAAAAAAATTAAATATACACAAAAATTCACCAAAAATATTTTACTTTTTTATTTTTTATTTGTTTTTTTAGACTACTTCGTAGGCTCTCTGAGCTAATCCATGCTCTTTTTGTTCGACCCTGGCCGCTATACCAGGTTAAATAAATAGCGAGACCGCTATTCGGCATTTTTGTCTGATTACTTTTATTTGGTGGTCCAGATTTTTCTTGTTGATCGATCCACGAAATTCGAATCGCAACGACCCTTGATGATTGATTTTACCTTAGTCCAGATTTTGTGGGATTCATTCGGGTCATCGTAATGGCGCCGTTGTCGGGGAGCAA